>OX461810.1:89438505-89754956 GCA_949802685.1 Dicyrtomina minuta | reverse complement strand
GAATGTCGAGACTGTCGTTTTGGATATGAAGGATTGGAATGTGGAAAGCTTACGAAACTATTTTCCATGTGATAATTTCGAGGTTAACGATGCAAGTTTCGAAGAAGGTGACGTAGACGACCTTGACCTTGTGGTCCAGAACCAAAGACAGGACCAGGTCCATGTCCATGTCCAGCCATGGACCAGTGTCACCCATTTGGTTCTTAGACCGTGCTCAATTGACAAAGTTGGTCTCCGCGCCCTCGGAATGAAGTTCCCGAACGTGAAGCGTTTCACAGGAGAGAGCGTTCATCACTTATTCGAGACGGATGATTCTGTGTGGACTTTGCCGTGGGACAAATTGGAGTCACTCGAGCTCCATGGATTTATTTTGCAGCGGGGTTTCTTCAACATGAGTTTGGACTCTTTCTTCACTGGGATTTCGAATGGCAAGTTACGGAATCTTCAACAAAGAAGAATGAATTTAGTTGAGGGGAAAGAACTGGAAGAACTGGACGGGCCGAGGCTGAAGACGAGAAGGGCCATTCATGATTTCCAACGTAATAATAAAATTAAGTATATCGTCGGTAGTGGTGAAGTACCAAAATTACCCATATCCATTTTTACCTATAAACAAAATCCACTATTTACAAAAATAATAAAATATTATTCAATTAATAGAATGTTTAAAACGTTTAAATAGATTATTTTGCACTTTTCAAAAGGATGTAAATGGTTTATTTTGCAATTTTTAAAAATATGTAAGTACCTAGTTCATTTTGCACTTTTCAAAAAGATGTAAATTAAACTTTTGACACTTTTTAATATCCCTTTATTAACATCCAACGTATCTTTCCTAAATTCAGTGTTATTATGACATATGACGTTTTAACTCTAGCTTAAATTGGATATGGGTCATTTTGATTCTTTACTCACGATATGTGAAGAGTTGTTCGGCAAAACAGGAAAATTCGATATATATTGGTAAATGAACTTACTATAAAACACCAAATAAAAGCCCGCCTCGTATTGAAGCCCGCCTCCAATAGAAGCCCATAGGACATAATGTATTTACCGGGTACCCCGGGGTAAGTTGAGTAAATAGTTGTCCGGGCTTTTACTTGGTGTTTCACGGTTTTTGCGTTACGTGTACTATTCGACAGAGTGAATGATGATATTTTGGTGAATATTTGCATACTGATTAATTTATCATGGGGCGTCGAAATCCATTTAGACATTGACTTTGATCTGTGTTTGTGTGTGTGTGTGTAGATTTACGCCAAGTAAAAATAGTTTTCGACCACAAAGGGAATTCCGACTGGAAACTGCCTCCAGATTTCAAGATAGATCCCCATCCTGACATTACCCGCCTCTCTTGGGACTACGGATTTAAACTGATCCCGCATTTGAGCAAACCCGTTTTCGCATTCGATGCCAAAAAATGTGACCCGCAAGGTAAGCAAAAGCTCCCAGTAGTGGCCTTTGTTCTTGGCCAAATCGGCTAACCATAAAAATATTCATAAACTTATTTGAGCTCACAGAATAATAATTGCGTCTGTTTTTTATTTTGCTGGAATTGTTAGATGTGAAAATTCTGCTGGAGCCTCTGCTGCCATTTATAAATTTGGGCGACGAACCTCAGCGAGGAATCAAGCGCCCACGCGAGATGTAAATTACGGAATACATAATTAATGAATAAGAAATCAAATTATGTTATCTGTTTTAGTCAGTTCCAATATTAAATTACAACAAAATCCAAGAAATAAGTATATTTGAGGCCCAATTTTTAACACCGTTTTTTCAAAATGTTTTATTTGCATGTTTTTGAAAAGTGTAAAATGTTGTATTTCCACATTTTTAGAAAAGTGTAAAATGTTGTATGTACATGTTTTTGAAAAGTGGAAACTGTTCTGTCTTAATGCTCTCTGGACATGTTTCAATTTTTGTGTAGATAGTAGATATTGGTTTTAGGTACAAATGGATCATTTTGGTTCTTGACACGTGACATCATTACGGGACGATCCCCTGCTCTACTCGTGAGACACCAAGGAGGAAAGCTCTTATATTTCTCAATAAACACTCGCTAGTCAGTACCAAAGGGCATTTAAAGGCTCTCTCCGCTCATTGTATTCTCAAAAATCATGTTTTTTCGCATTTTTCGGAAAACACTCATCTAGCGATTTCGGGAATTTTCCGATATTTTTTGAAAAACACTTTTTCAACTGTTATTTTGATCCTACTAGCGCATACTTGCGAAATTTTCCACCGTTGTGTATTTTCAAAAAACTGAAAAGATGCCATGGATGCAGCTTCGTCCAGGCGCATCCTGGGTCAACACCACTTGGAAGTTAAATAGACCCAACATATTTCTCCATTATTTCCCCTTCATTTTGAAACCATTTTCAATAACTCGCGAGATATTAAATGTGCAAAATCCACTTTTTGGCGCATTTAACAAAGTCATTTTTTTTGAAGGGGTCGTACATAAACAACTTGAGCAAGGACCATGGGTGAGTCATGAAATCAAAAGAGCCCGCCACAAGTCTACAAATAGTCCCCATCATATTCTGACACGAGGGGGGTGCTCTCCGCAAAACCAAATTTCATCCATCACATCACTCATGGACCATCCCCAATCTCTTACTATACAACTTTCCGCTCCAACATTCAAACACATGCAAATCCAAAGCCACTTTCACTTTCACTTTCCTCACTTGATCAATTCATCTCTGTTTCCAAATTCATTTTCACTCCTTCACTTCATTCCTCAAATTCAAACTCTTTTTCTCCGTCCGGGCAGTCAACTAAACAAATTACAATCAGCACCAAACTCTCACTTTTGCAACATTCAAAATGTGTCATTTACACATATTTGAATTGTGCCATTTACACGTTTTGAAATCTGTGCTATTTGCCATTTACACGTTTTTGAAATCTGTCAAATGTGTCATTTACACGTTTTCGAATTGTGCAAAATGTGCCGTTGACATGAATATTACCTATATTAACATGTTTTCCACAAGTCCATCACATTCCATTTTCATATTTTTCCAAACTGCAAAATCTTCCATTTACACGTTTTTGAAAAGTACAAAATTGTTCTATTTACATGTTTTTGGAAAGTGCTCAATGTATTTTTCCATTCTCTCAAATGTTCCATTACCTCCTTTTTTCAATGTGTACAATAATTCCATTTACCGTAAACGTTCAAGTAAGCGCCGTGTGGCCACTCTAAATTCCATTCCAGCATTTACGGTAAATGCATTTTAAAAAATGTGCTCAATGTGCCGTTTACACTTTGAAAATACTCTTCATTCCGCATTGAGTTTCGTGTGAAAATTTGGAATTACCAGTTGGGCGGGAAATTCAAAAAAGTCTCATTTTCTCCACGTTTCTTTCACATATTCATGACACATGAATATTATTGAGGAGCCGTTCCGTAATGTTCCCGCAACGGAGGCTTTCACACTTCTTAGGGATCCTCCACAAATTACGTCTTTTGAAAACTCCCCATTTCTATTTGCAATTTCCAAAAACAGAGATAAAATATTGAGTCATTTTCAAAAACGTGGTAATGGCACATTTCACATATTTCAAAAACATGTAAATACAAGATTTTGCACTTTTAGAAATATGTAAGTAGTTCATTTTGCACTTTTGAAAAATGTAAATAGTTTATTTTGCACTTTTCGAAAAGATGTAAATAATTCATTTTGCTTCATTTCAAAAAGATGTAAATTAAACTTTTTACACTTTTTAATTTCCCTTTATTAACATCCAACGCATCTTGACTCCGATGACGATGACGAAAACGATGACGCGGACGACGATGACGCAGAGTTTGAAGAAATTATCATGGACCCGCATATCTCCAGCTTGACCAGATTGAATTAGCCTTGGAGGCCGCCGCTGCCGCCGCCGCCGCCGCTGCCGCTTTGGGAGATATCAGACTTTTCGATCAGCCCAACGAAAGCCCTGGATCTGGATCTGGATCTCATCAACTCCCTTCCCTCAAAAGACTGAAATTTGTCCCCATAAATAATTACAGATCCGTTTTGGTAGATCTCCTCACCGCTGCCCCAAATATGGAGCAACTTGTAAATATTCAAATTCAGTCTGTGGACGTCATCGAGGAAACTGGGAAGATCCATGTCGTGAAAGATTTCGTTCACGTCCCACCTTTCCACTTCCCGCATCTCTTCCGCTTTGCAGCTCTCGGACCGAAACTGGTCAATTTAAAAGTCTGTTCCGTTTCTCCCACTTTTGGTGGAAACCACCTCGAAGATTTTGTGGCCCTCCGAAAAATCCTAATCTCTAGCAAAGACAGTTTAAAAAGTTTGCATTGCTACCCCTTTCATCTTTTGACGCCACATGACGAGGAAGAGCCGATGCCCACCTTTCCAAATTTGAAGTTACTCAGTCTATTTTACCCGTCTGAGTCTGTGTCAACACCGAACGCTCCGATTTTTCCACATGGTTTGGATCTGGCCGGTGTATTTCCGAATGTCGAGACTGTCGTTTTGGATATGAAGGATTGGAATGTGGAAAGCTTACGAAACTATTTTCCATGTGATAATTTCGAGGTTAACGATGCAAGTTTCGAAGAAGGTGACGTAGACGACCTTGACCTTGTGGTCCAGAACCAAAGACAGGACCAGGTCCATGTCCATGTCCAGCCATGGACCAGTGTCACCCATTTGGTTCTTAGACCGTGCTCAATTGACAAAGTTGGTCTCCGCGCCCTCGGAATGAAGTTCCCGAACGTGAAGCGTTTCACAGGAGAGAGCGTTCATCACTTATTCGAGACGGATGATTCTGTGTGGACTTTGCCGTGGGACAAATTGGAGTCACTCGAGCTCCATGGATTTATTTTGCAGCGGGGTTTCTTCAACATGAGTTTGGACTCTTTCTTCACTGGGATTTCGAATGGCAAGTTACGGAATCTTCAACAAAGAAGAATGAATTTAGTTGAGGGGAAAGAACTGGAAGAACTGGACGGGCCGAGGCTGAAGACGAGAAGGGCCATTCATGATTTCCAACGTAATAATAAAATAAAGTATATCGTCGGTAGTGGTGAAGTACCAAAATTACCCATATCCATTTTTACCTATAAACAAAATCCACTATTTACAAAAATAATAAAATATTATTCAATTAATAGAATGTTTAAAACGTTTAAATAGATTATTTTGCACTTTTCAAAAGGATGTAAATGGTTTATTTTGCAATTTTTAAAAATATGTAAGTACCTAGTTCATTTTGCACTTTTCAAAAAGATGTAAATTAAACTTTTGACACTTTTTAATATCCCTTTATTAACATCCAACGTATCTTTCCTAAATTCAGTGTTATTATGACATATGACGTTTTAACTCTAGCTTAAATTGGATATGGGTCATTTTGATTCTTTACTCACGATATGTGAAGAGTTGTTCGGCAAAACAGGAAAATTCGATATATATTGGTAAATGAACTTACTATAAAACACCAAATAAAAGCCCGCCTCGTATTGAAGCCCGCCTCCAATAGAAGCCCATAGGACATAATGTATTTACCGGGTACCCCGGGGTAAGTTGAGTAAATAGTTGTCCGGGCTTTTACTTGGTGTTTCACGGTTTTTGCGTTACGTGTACTATTCGACAGAGTGAATGATGATATTTTGGTGAATATTTGCATACTGATTAATTTATCATGGGGCGTCGAAATCCATTTAGACATTGACTTTGATCTGTGTTTGTGTGTGTGTGTGTAGATTTACGCCAAGTAAAAATAGTTTTCGACCACAAAGGGAATTCCGACTGGAAACTGCCTCCAGATTTCAAGATAGATCCCCATCCTGACATTACCCGCCTCTCTTGGGACTACGGATTTAAACTGATCCCGCATTTGAGCAAACCCGTTTTCGCATTCGATGCCAAAAAATGTGACCCGCAAGGTAAGCAAAAGCTCCCAGTAGTGGCCTTTGTTCTTGGCCAAATCGGCTAACCATAAAAATATTCATAAACTTATTTGAGCTCACAGAATAATAATTGCGTCTGTTTTTTATTTTGCTGGAATTGTTAGATGTGAAAATTCTGCTGGAGCCTCTGCTGCCATTTATAAATTTGGGCGACGAACCTCAGCGAGGAATCAAGCGCCCACGCGAGATGTAAATTACGGAATACATAATTAATGAATAAGAAATCAAATTATGTTATCTGTTTTAGTCAGTTCCAATATTAAATTACAACAAAATCCAAGAAATAAGTATATTTGAGGCCCAATTTTTAACACCGTTTTTTCAAAATGTTTTATTTGCATGTTTTTGAAAAGTGTAAAATGTTGTATTTCCACATTTTTAGAAAAGTGTAAAATGTTGTATGTACATGTTTTTGAAAAGTGGAAACTGTTCTGTCTTAATGCTCTCTGGACATGTTTCAATTTTTGTGTAGATAGTAGATATTGGTTTTAGGTACAAATGGATCATTTTGGTTCTTGACACGTGACATCATTACGGGACGATCCCCTGCTCTACTCGTGAGACACCAAGGAGGAAAGCTCTTATATTTCTCAATAAACACTCGCTAGTCAGTACCAAAGGGCATTTAAAGGCTCTCTCCGCTCATTGTATTCTCAAAAATCATGTTTTTTCGCATTTTTCGGAAAACACTCATCTAGCGATTTCGGGAATTTTCCGATATTTTTTGAAAAACACTTTTTCAACTGTTATTTTGATCCTACTAGCGCATACTTGCGAAATTTTCCACCGTTGTGTATTTTCAAAAAACTGAAAAGATGCCATGGATGCAGCTTCGTCCAGGCGCATCCTGGGTCAACACCACTTGGAAGTTAAATAGACCCAACATATTTCTCCATTATTTCCCCTTCATTTTGAAACCATTTTCAATAACTCGCGAGATATTAAATGTGCAAAATCCACTTTTTGGCGCATTTAACAAAGTCATTTTTTTTGAAGGGGTCGTACATAAACAACTTGAGCAAGGACCATGGGTGAGTCATGAAATCAAAAGAGCCCGCCACAAGTCTACAAATAGTCCCCATCATATTCTGACACGAGGGGGGTGCTCTCCGCAAAACCAAATTTCATCCATCACATCACTCATGGACCATCCCCAATCTCTTACTATACAACTTTCCGCTCCAACATTCAAACACATGCAAATCCAAAGCCACTTTCACTTTCACTTTCCTCACTTGATCAATTCATCTCTGTTTCCAAATTCATTTTCACTCCTTCACTTCATTCCTCAAATTCAAACTCTTTTTCTCCGTCCGGGCAGTCAACTAAACAAATTCAAACTCTCACTTTTGCAACATTCAAAATGTGTCATTTACACATATTTGAATTGTGCCATTTACACGTTTTTGAAATCTGTGAAATGTGTCATTTACACGTTTTTGAATTGTGCAAAATGTGCCGTTTACATGAATATTACCTATATTAACATGTTTTCCATCACATTCCATTTTCATATTTTTCCAAACTGCAAAATCTTCCATTTACACGTTTTTGAAAAGTACACAAAATTGTTCTATTTACATTTTCTATTTTTCCATTTTCGTCCATTTCAAAACTCTCAAATGTTCCATTTCCTCCTTTTTTCAATGTGTACAATAATTCCATTTACCGTAAACGTTCAAGTAAGCGCCGTGTGGCCACTCTAACCAAATTCCATTCCAGCATTTACGGTAAATGCATTTTAAAAATTGTGCTCAATGTGCCGTTTACACTTTGAAAATACTCTTCATTCCGCATTGAGTCTCGTGATAAAATTTGGAATTACCAGTTGGGCGGGAAATTCAAAAAAGTCTCATTTTCTCCACGTTTCTTTCACATATTGATGACACATGAATATTATTGCCGTATAGCTTCTGCTCCCGCAACGGAGGCTTTCACACTTGTTAGGGATCCTCCACAAATTACGTCTTTTGAAAACTCCCCATTTCTATTCGCAATTTCCAAAAACAGAGATAAAATATTGAGTAATTTTCAAATACGTGTAAATGGCACATTTCACACATTTCAAAAACATGTAAATACAAGATTTTGCACTTTTAAAAATATGTAAGTAGTTCATTTTGCACTTTTGAAAAATATGTAAATAATTCATTTTGCTTCATTCCAAAAAGATGTAAATTAAACTTTTTACACTTTTTAATTTCCCTTTATTAACATCCAACGCATCTTGACTCCGATGACGATGACGAAAACGATGATGCGGACGACGATGACGCAGAGTTTGAAGAAATTATCATGGATTTACCCGCATATCTCCAGCTTGACAGGATTGAATTAGCCTTGGAGGCCGCCGCTGCCGCCGCCGCCGCCGCTGCCGCTTTGGGAGATATCAGACTTTTCGATCAGCCCAACGAAAGCCCTGGATCTGGATCTGGATCTCATCAACTCCCTTCCCTCAAAAGACTGAAATTTGTCCCCATAAATAATTACAGATCCGTTTTGGTAGATCTCCTCACCGCTGCCCCAAATATGGAGCAACTTGTAAATATTCAAATTCAGTCTGTGGACGTCATCGAGGAAACTGGGAAGATCCATGTCGTAAAAGATTTCATTCACGTCCCACCTTTCCACTTTCCTCATCTTTTCCGCTTTGCATCTCTCGGACCGAAACTTGTGAGTTTAAAAGTTTGCTCTGTTTCTCCCACTTTTGGTGGAAACCACCTCGAAGATTTTGTGGCCCTCCGAAAAATCCTTATCTCTAGCAAAGACAGTTTGAAAAGTTTGCAGTGCTACCCCTTCCATCTTATGACGCCACATGACGAGGAAGAGCCGATGCCCACCTTTCCAAATTTAAAGTTACTCAGTCTATTTTACCCGTCTGAGTCTGTGTCAACACCGAACGCTCCGATTTTTCCACATGGTTTGGATCTGGCCGGTGTATTTCCGAATGTCGAGACTGTCGTTTTGGATATGAAGGATTGGAATGTGGAAAGCTTACGAAACTATTTTCCATGTGATAATTTCGAGGTTAACGATGCAAGTTTCGAAGAAGGTGACGTAGACGACCTTGACCTTGTGGTCCAGAACCAAAGACAGGACCAGGTCCATGTCCATGTCCAGCCATGGACCAGTGTCACCCATTTGGTTCTTAGACCGTGCTCAATTGACAAAGTTGGTCTCCGCGCCCTCGGAATGAAGTTCCCGAACGTGAAGCGTTTCACAGGAGAGAGCGTTCATCACTTATTCGAGACGGATGATTCTGTGTGGACTTTGCCGTGGGACAAATTGGAGTCACTCGAGCTCCATGGATTTATTTTGCAGCGGGGTTTCTTCAACATGAGTTTGGACTCTTTCTTCACTGGGATTTCGAATGGCAAGTTACGGAATCTCCAACAAAGAAGAATGAATTTAGTTGAGGGGGAAGAACTGGAAGAACTGGACTGGCCGAGGCTGAAGACGAGAAGGGCCATCCATGATTTCCAACGTAATAATAAAATAAAGTATATCGTCGGTAGTGGTGAAGTACCAAAATTACCCATATCCATTTTTACCTATAAACAAAATCCACTATTTACAAAAATAATAAAATATTATTCAATTAATAGAATGTTTAAAACGTTTAAATAGATTATTTTGCACTTTTCAAAAGGATGTAAATGGTTTATTTTGCAATTTTTAAAAATATGTAAGTACCTAGTTCATTTTGCACTTTTCAAAAAGATGTAAATTAAACTTTTGACACTTTTTAATATCCCTTTATTAACATCCAACGTATCTTTCCTAAATTCAGTGTTATTATGACATATGACGTTTTAACTCTAGCTTAAATTGGATATGGGTCATTTTGATTCTTTACTCACGATATGTGAAGAGTTGTTCGGCAAAACAGGAAAATTCGATATATATTGGTAAATGAACTTACTATAAAACACCAAATAAAAAAACCCGCCTCGTATTGAAGCCCGCCTCCAATAGAAGCCCATAGGACATAATGTATTTACCGGGTACCCCGGGGTAAGTTGAGTAAATAGTTGTCCGGGCTTTTACTTGGTGTTTTACGGTTTTTGCGTTACGTGTACTATTCAACAGAGTGAATGATGATATTTTGGTGAATATTTGCATACTGATTAATTTATCATGGGGCGTCGAAATCCATTTAGACATTGACTTTGATCTGTGTTTGTGTGTGTGTGTAGATTTACGCCAAGTAAAAATAGTTTTCGACCACAAAGGGAATTCCGACTGGAAACTGCCTCCAGATTTCAAGACACATCTCCATCCTGATATTACCCGCCTCTCTTGGGACTACGGATTTAAACTGATCCCGCATTTGAGCAAGCCCGTTTTCGCATTCGATGCCAAAAAATGTGACCCGCAAGGTAAGCAAGCTCCCAGTAGTGGCCTCCGTTCTTGGCCAAATCTTCTAACCATAAAAATATTCATAAACTTATTTGAGCTCACAGAATAATAATTGCGTCTGTTTTTTATTTTGCTGGAATTGTTAGATGTGAAAATTCTGCTGGAGCCTCTGCTGCCATTTATAAATTTGGGCGACGAACCTTAGCGAGGAATCAAGCGCCCACGCGAGATGTAAATTACGGAATACATAATTATTAATAAATAGGAAATTAAATTATGTTATCTGTTTTCGTCAGTTCCAATGTTAAATTACAATATTTGTAAAGCCAGGACATGTAGCGTTGCTATCATAGAACTGATGCACTTTTGTGCATGGACCTATTTATTACTATAACTTAGTTTTTGTTTTTTGTGTTTACAAAATGAGTGCTCCAAGTTTTGCAGCTTTCTAGAAGTGTGGAAAAGTATACACAATTTATTGTTTTATTTAAAGTTTTTTAAAATTATTTATATTATAAAATATAGCGAATCATACCATATCGTCTGTGAAAAATTTAAATGACGCTTATCAATTTTTAGCTAAAACCAATATCCACTATCTACAAAAATATTCTTACATGTCTTAAAAGCATGTAAATAGAAGTTTTAAGATTTTTCAAAAACATGTAAATAGAACATTTCACGTTTTTGAGAAACATGTAAGTAGAACATTTCACACTTTTGAGAAACGTGTAAATAGAACATTTCACACTATTCAAATACATGTAAATAGATCCTTTTAAACTTTTCGAAAAACATGTTAATAGAACGTTTTACATTTTTCAAAACCATTTAAAGTGAACTTTTAACGCATGTTTTTTATTTTGTTTTGATGACATCATGACTCGTTTTGAGTCTATCTGAAATTGGATATGAGTCATTTTGGTTCTTCACACACAATATGTAGTAATTATTACTACTTGAATTCAGTACATAGCTCCTTTATGTTTTTGTAATTTTAATTATGTAAAAGGTGTGTTCCAGGAAAATGAGATACTGTCAGCTGTTTCTGTCTCACACGTACGTTCACTGTGTATGTAATTCTATGCTTTTATGTATTTCGTTGTATGCCACGCGAAACCAAGAAAATGGACAGAAATGTTAAATCCAAATTTTCTTTAGTTTTGGTATTTTGTGAAAAAGTATTTAAATAATTTCAATCTGTGAGGAAAGCAAAGTACAAAGTACAATCGGCCGGCTGAAAGCTGCCTCCCTTAATCTGTATTTGGAATATACGTATGTAAATGATTGTTATCGTTGTTGTTGTTAAAAGCGTGTATCTCTAAATTACAAAATTACCACATGTGATTTTTCAGGATATGTAATAAAGCTGGGAACTTGATGACGTACATTTTGTTATAACTGAGAGTGAAGATGTTACTCTGAGTCACTGAGTCTCTTATCTGATTTTGGATTTGTTCCATATGAAATGTGTTAATGTGTTATAAAATTGTTACAAACTGCGTCATTAAATCTGCAATGGCAGTAAATCACGTTTGTCTAGGAATATTATTGGATAGTCTTTTGGTAATTTAAGAATTTGAAAGTTGTGTCGCATTGAAGGAGTCATAGTTAATCGCATGATGTACTCTGGGAATTTTATTACTACATAATTTATTAAATACATAATATATATATCCTGTGCTGGACGAAGGAATAGATTTTATTTTAAGCAGCGATTTGTGTCCATATACAAACGTCTATTTTGATCTTATTAATGGTTATTTAAATAATTTTTCTTTGGTAAAGCAAAATGTTGTATTTATACATGTTTTTAGAAAAGTGCAAAATGTTGTATTTACATGTTTTTAGAAAAGTGCAAAATGTTTTATTGACATGTTTTTGAAATGTTCGCAAAAATTTATTTGCATGTTTTTGAAATGTACAAAAAAATTTATTTGCATGTTTTTGAAATGTACAAAAAAATGTATTTGCATGTTTTTGAAATGTACAAAAAAATTTATTTGCATGTTTTTGAAATGTACAAAAAAATGTATTTGCATGTTTTTAAAATGTACAAAAAAATGTATTTGCATGTTTTTAAAATGTACAAAAAAATTTATTTGCATGTTTTTGAAATGTACAAAAAAATGTATTTGCATGTTTTTAAAATGTACAAAAAAATTTATTTGCATGTTTTTGAAATGTACAAAAAAATTTATTTGCATGTTTTTGAAATGTACAAAAAATGTATTTGCATGTTTTTAAAATGTACAAAAAAATGTATTTGCATGTTTTTGAAATGTACAAAAAAATTTATTTGCATGTTTTTGAAATGTACAAAAAAATTTATTTGCATGTTTTTGAAATGTACAAAAAAATTTATTTGCATGTTTTTGAAATGTACAAAAAAATTTATTTGCATGTTTTTGAAATGTACAAAAAATTTATTTGCATGTTTTTGAAATGTACAAAAAATTTATTTGCATGTTTTTGAAATGTACAAAAAATGTATTTGCATGTTTTTGAAATGTACACAATATTCTTTTTACATATTTTGGAAAATTGGAATCAATACTAACGCCGCGTTAGTTGCTAAAAAAAAGTTAGAAAAAAATGGTTAAAAAGAAATTGTTAAAAGCTGTGTGTAATAATATTAATTATTAAATCTGCGCCAAGTCAAACGAAATCGCATTCCAGCCAGGAAACTTATTTAGGCGTCGTCAAAGGTTTTAATTTTCTGTTTGAATTGAATTCTAAAATGATTTTTAGTAATAAAATAAACATTTCCTTTTAAATAATTTGATATTTTTATTAACTTTTTTTTATTTTTCACCGCTGCATTCTTCTTTATGACGCTAATAATTTAATCAAAAAAAATGTATGACATTAAACTCAATACCTGTAACTGTAACCGGCAGATGACAAAAATTAACCGTTCTGAATTTTCTGTCTGACACTAAATCTTAAATCCAAAGCCGAAGCTGAACGGAACTGAAACCCAATTTTCAGATCTGACTAAATAGCGGACCGAACCGCACCTCGTCTGGACTTGGGACAAATAAAAATACAAAAAAATGTCTGGAAGGATAATTCGAGTGATTTTACTCGCTGCTGCGTTGTCCAGTAATCAATTCATTAACTAGTAGAATAGACTTTCTAAGAGTGAAACATAATGTGTGTTGAGGAAGGGATCGTCCATATATGACGTCACTGGTCAGTAAATGCCAATTGGTCTACTCGGTAACTGATAATGACATCACCATGTTAATGATAACGGCTTACGTAATCTATGACAGAGTGTGATAGAATCTTAATTCGATGACGTCATTTATGGACCCTCCCTCATTATTATTGTTACCTTCTTATTGATGTGGATAATTTAAATTTTTTTTTGCGTGTCTGGTTTGTTCGTTTGGTTAGGTGCAGGTGCTGAGCTCCGGTGTTACATATGTACTGATCTGAAACCACTGTACGGGAGCTGTCAAAACACTGGTTTCTGTCCCTATCAGTGTTTGTACGTGGTGTATGGGGTAACTCCAAAACAAAAGTACACCTGCAAGAGGGAAGGGGAATGGGCGAACGCGGGATTCTTCGTCAGAGCCGAACGCTGGATCAATGCTGACGAAATAAAAAAACTCAATGACATCAACTTTTACCCCGAAGTCCTCCACGCTGCATACGTCTGCAAAAGCAATTTGTGTAACTTGAAGCAGGGCTACAGCAGGAATAGCAACGATACAAGCTCACCTGCGTCTGCGCCGCCTCAAATACGATTCTACCCGTCACTCATTCCGTCCCTCCTTATCCTCCCCTCCCTCTCCCTCTCCCTCATCCTCATCCTCCCCTCTCTCTCTACTAATAAATTTTAGCTTCCCAAGTTTTAGACAGTTACGAATTAATTTTATACAAAAATGTCATTTTTAGGGCTCATGTCATATAGTCATAAAAGTAAATTACCAGCATGAAATTATTACACTCCAAAAACCAGTCAACTAATAATTCTCCATTAGAAAAATAAAAATTCAAATTTAATGGCTCCTTTCCTTATGGGCTTGGTAGCAACCTCATGGCAATAATAAATAAATTCTGTCATATTAAATTCTAAATATTAATTTTGTGATAGTTTTGTTCATTTTTTATTTTGCTTAACTTTTTATTTTATAAAAAAATAATGCAAGGAAAATAAACCAAAACAATTATTAGGAATTTTCAAAAAAAAAAACAAAGTTTTGAAATTCAAAAATTCACAATATGTCAAACACGCATTGCAAAAAATTGCGCTACATACAAGAGACAACATACAAACACAACGAAAAGATCGGTTATAATATTATTGTGATTCTTGCCTTGCTAAAGAAAGTGATACCAGAGCCAGGTGCTTCACTTCAATATTATTCATTGTCGTTTTTGAAATCTGTCCTTGGCGCCGTCCATATGCGACAGGCGCAGGCGCTGAGTGTGCTAAAAATTTAAATTCTGAATTTTGAAATTTTTGGAAGACGAAAAAAATTATGGCACATAGTGCGGTGGTAGGGTGCCTTCACCTCTTCGCCCTCATCTCCTGCTTCTTTGGCCTCTTCCACGTCCAACTCAACTGCTCTCCAATCCTCTGCATGCTCTACACAGGGACGTGGTTTATCACGGCGGGACTGGCTAATTTGGCGGGGATTCTTTCTATTCTCTTTACCTGGACGGACCAAGACCCGAACAAAGCCCGGAGTCACTATGCACTCCAGTACCACTATCTATTTGCTTGGATTTCTTGCATTGGTATGTTTTTCATATTTTAATAATTTTCAAAAAATTTTAAGCATTAAAAAATTCCCGCCAAAAGACGTAGTCACGCGCCTGGCCTTAGCCATTGTTTTTCTAGACCACATTGCATATTTGAATTGCTTTTAAAAAAATTAAAATACATTTTTTTCATTGCTTAGTTGGATACCCTGCTTTCGTAAGCTCAACTTGGATGGTACGACAGTAGTAATATTTTTTAAATAGGAAATTTTAAATATTATAAAATTGCGCTTATTTAAACCAGAATTTAAAAATTGGCGCTTTTTTTTTGTTGTAGTCTTACTACCCCTCAGTTCTGGCGCACATTCACATTGCATCCGCAGTCATTCCGCTCATCTCGTGGCTCCAACGACAAGGCGAACTCATCATTTTCACGACGCAATTTGTCACGTTCTTCGCCGTGTGTAAGTGCGCGGGAAATTTGAATTTACTTTTTAAAATTTTTATTTCCCGCCAAAATTTAGAAATCTAGCATGAGTTTTTGGCATAGTTTGTACCACACATATTGCCTGTTGCATTAAATAATAAAATATAAAAAATTTTAAACTTGTGTGACTTTTGAATTTGGACCAGTGTCGCATGCGTACATCAGCTGGTTGGTGGGGAACACGTGGTACATTGGCGGGGCCGTGATGATGTTTGCAAATCTTATCCTTGTCTCCACCCCCACGAGATACAAAGTATTCGGGATTTCAGCTCGTGAAGGTTTTCTAATCGCTTCCTCTGTCACTTCGTATTTTCTGGCCCAGGGTGTCCAGGTCATGGCTTCTAATAAAAAACAGCTGGCGTCTCTTAAACCCTGGTGATTGGTGAAACTAACTAATGATTTTGCTACATTGAAATTGATTCTACAAAACAGCTCATTATCAGCAAAGGCCCACTTGTCGGCTAATAGTAGCGCGTGCGCGTGTTTAACCAAGTTTGTCTACGACAACAATATTTTAATAACAAAGTGCCAGGTGCTTGACAATTTGAAGCATAAAAAAAACTACGCTATAATTATGTATTATGACTCGTATAAAAAATATGAAATAAATTGTGACAATAAAAAAGTATGTAAAAAATGTGAGTCGCAAGTCCATTTAGTTATTAAATCAACTGCTAATGCGGCCAGATAAATGTACTTACGACACAGTGATTTCAAGGTCCGATGGAATGGCTACAGAATTATTTTATCTGTGAATTGAATCTTTCCCGACGACATATTGGAAAAACATATTTTGCAACTTAAAAAATAATGTAAATGACATTTTCGAAAACATGTTAATAGAACATTTTGCACTTAATTTTAAGGAACATAATGATAAAACATTTAACACTTTTCAAAAACATGTAAATGGAACATTTTACACTTTTCAAAAACATGTAAATGGAACATTTTACACTTTTCAAAAACATGTAAATGGAACATTTTACACTTTTCAAAAACATGTAAATGGAACATTTTACACTTTTCAAAAGCATGTAAATGGAACATTTTACACTTTTCAAAAACATGTAAATGGAACATTTTACACTTTTCAAAAACATGTAAATGGAACATTTTACACTTTTCAAAAACATGTAAATGGAACATTTTACACTTTTCAAAAACATGTAAATGGAACATTTCGCACTTTTCAAAAACATGTAAATAGAACATTTTGCACTTTTCAAAAACATGTAAATGAAACATTTAACACTTTTCAAAAACATGTAAATGGAACATTTTACACTTTTCAAAAACATGTAAATGGAACATTTTACACTTTTCAAAAACATGTAAATGGAACATTTTACACTTTTCAAAAACATGTAAATGGAACATTTTACACTTTTCAAAAGCATGTAAATGGAACATTTTACACTTTTCAAAAACATGTAAATGGAACATTTTACACTTTTCAAAAACATGTAAATGGAACATTTTACACTTTTCAAAAACATGTAAATGGAACATTTTACACTTTTCAAAAACATGTAAATGGAACATTTCGCACTTTTCAAAAACATGTAAATAGAACATTTTGCACTTTTCAAAAACATGTAAATGAAACATTTTACACTTTTCAAAAACATGTAAATGGAACATTTCGCACTTTTCAAAAACATGTAAATAGAACATTTTGCACTTTTCAAAAACATGTAAATGAAACATTTTACACTTTTCAAAAACATGTAAATGGAACAATTTACACTTTTCAAAAACATGTAAATAGAACATTTTGCACTTTTCAAAAACATTTAAATGGAACATTTTGCACTTTTCAAAAAGATGTAAATAGTTCAGTTTGCACTTTTCGCAAACATGTAAATAGAATATTTTGTAACTTTCAAAAATAATTATGTAAATCAAAAATTTTAGACACTTGAAAAACACTTTAATAGAAAATTTTACATTTGTAAAAAATATGTAAATAATGTAATGTGCATTTCAAAACAAACACGTAAATAGTACATTTTGCACTTTCGATGAAACTTGTAATTAGTAATTTGTGAACGTTTTACTCATCTACCTCATTCCTCTTTTTTCAGATAGTTCATTTTAATTCTAACATACACTGGATGTTTGGGTACTTCACTGACGATATATAATTAGATACTAGTCATTATTCATTGCCATAAAAAGTCTCGTTCACAAAAGACGTTATCAAAATATACCAACATATTTAGGACAATATGACTATAGCCCCTTAATTAATTATATTTTGTGATCTGTATAAACAGCCTGCTTATAGCGCTTATGAGTTTTAATGCTCTGATTGGGTATTTACCTGTACCTTGTAGAGGAAGTCACAGGGGGCGTGACGGAAGAGGTCACATCGGTTCGTGACCGAAAAAGTCACGGGGGGGGGGCGTGATAAGTGGCGCCACCGGTGGGAATTCGGCAGAACTAAAGCTTACAACTTCAAGTCATTCAACGTCACTTTCGAAATTAGATGCAAACCACGCCATAATATTATCAAAAATTTTGAACGTAATTTATTGCACTTTTAATTGCTAAAATTTTTGGCAGGTACATAATAAAGTCGAATTTAAACAATATGAAAATTACATGGTACTCTGCCAATAAAGCTGGCATTTATTTATATTTTTAGCTTGACATCACACTACAGTATATAAACTCTGCTAGTATTATTTTGTAACTACAATATTAAAAATCGATACAACATTTTGCTGGTTTCTCAAAAAAAAAATCTAAAATGTTAAAAATGTGACCTATTATTTAGGCATGTTGCTCATGACCGCCTTATAAAAGTTTTCCCGTTTAGGAAAATCAGTCGAGCCCATCATGTGCATTCTTGTCGAAAATGAAGTATACGTTGTAATACAGTTCGGCAAACTGCTTTGAAGCGTCTGCGTGTCCTGTAATGATTACGAAAAAATAAATTCCTTAAGACTTTATAACAAATTCATGGAATTGGCAAAAATATTTTTTTTAATAATACATCAATAGATTTTTGAATTGTGTACTGCATAATTTTAAAGGGGTATAAATAAATTCATTAATGATAAACTACTCACACTGGATTGGCACATGTTGTCATTTTGAGGAGCATAGATGTGGACAGGGACAGTGATTTTGCTGAGTTGGTATGCGGGCGGACTGCCCTGTCCATACGCTTGCATATTCCCACTGTATCCAAAATCGTAGCGCGTACATTTATAAGTGTACCACATTTGGGAGAACTGAACCATGGCGTATTTAGTTGTCCAGGCAGAACTAGCCGCGTAGTTACGTGAGCTCAAATAACCCTGTGATAAAATTCAAAACATCCTAACTTTATTTTAGTATCAATCACTGTCATGGCCTTAACCAGTACAAAATGCGTAAAAAGTCCGGGAGCGTTCATAAATTACAAAGTACGACTTACAGGGGGGGGGGGCTTGAATCTGCATATCCTTTTACATGGACGTAAATTTTAAATACCAACAGACCAACTAAAGGGGAATTTGGTTCAAAATTTGTAATTTTTGTAATACGACATCGTCGTTGAAGAGTAATTCCAGTGTCCAATTGGTAGCTACTGCCCAGGTCGCTTCCGCGTTGCCCATAGCATTAAGTAACCTTAGTATGTTAATGACGGAGACTGAGGGTCGTCCACAAAAGACGTAATTATTACAAATACTATTTCCAGAACATTTTGCACTTTTTAAAAACATGTTAATAGAAAATTTCGCACTTTTAGAAAACATGGTAATAGAAAATTTCGCACTTTTAAAAAACATGTTAATAGAACGTCTTACACTTTTTAAAAACATGGTAATAGAAAATTTCGCACTTTTAGAAAACATGGTAATAGAAAATTTCGCACTTTTAAAAAACATGGTAATAGAACGTCTTACACTTTTTAAAAACATGGTAATAGAAAATTTCGCACTTTTAGAAAACATGGTAATAGAAAATTTCGCACTTTTAAAAAACATGGTAATAGAACGTCTTACACTTTTTAAAAACATGGTAATAGAAAATTTCGCACTTTTAGAAAACATGGTAATAGAAAATTTCGCACTTTTAAAAAACATGGTAATAGAACGTCTTACACTTTTTAAAAACATGGTAATAGAAAATTTCGCACTTTTAGAAAACATAGTAATAGAAAATTTCGCACTTTTAAAAAACATGGTAATAGAACGTCTTACACTTTTTAAAAACATGGTAATAGAAAATTTCGCACTTTTAGAAAACATGGTAATAGAAAATTTCGCACTTTTAAAAAACATGGTAATAGAACGTCTTACACTTTTTAAAAACATGGTAATAGAAAATTTCGCACTTTTAGAAAACATGGTAATAGAAAATTTCGCACTTTTAAAAAACATGGTAATAGAACGTCTTACACTTTTTAAAAACATGGTAATAGAAAATTTCGCACTTTTAAAAAACATGTTAATAGAACATTTTACACTTCTTTAGAACATGGTGATAGAACATTTTGCACTTTTTCAAAACCATGTAAATGGAAATTTCTAGACTTTTCAAAAACATGAAAATAAGCATTTTAAACTTTTCAAACAGAGTTTCTGAAAAATTCCAAATGTTCTGGAAACGGAATTGTTATCACGTCTTTTGTAGACGACCTCTAACAAGGGAATGGTTTCACATGGAGATCGTCAATTTCAAACAGTTATGTCTACAAAAATCAGGCTACTTTTAAATAGTAGGGATCAAAGTAACTTGAGTGCATTTTGCGTTGTTCGGTCACAATAGCCCGCCAAAGTTTTAAAAAATTCAAATTTTAATACTTTGCCGCCCTAGTACATTTACAGTTCTTGTCCGATTTTGATGAAATTTTGTTTTTTCTGATCCTTAGGGCTTTTTCTCAAAAGTAATTTCAGGATTTTTTAAAATTCAAAATTTTGCATTTTTTCGAAAAAATTTAGAGAAAACATTATTTTTGAGGCCTAATTTTATAGACCAATTTTTTCAAAATTGACAAGCTCCATGTGAAACCATTTCCTTGTAAGTGTGCGTCATAAGTACAGTACAGTCTGTAACATACCACCCCCACATAATGCAAAGGACAACGCGAAAGCGACCTCGACAGCAGCTACCAATTGAATGAACTTGCGACAGAATGACTCTTTAACGACGATATGTAATTTATGCACGTTCCCATAACCAGAACACACTGCAAAGTTGCCAAAAGTAATTATCTATCTACCTGGTCAAGTTCGAGTGGGTAGTTAGCATTATCCGTGTAGAGTGCGCACGTTGGACAGTTCTTGCAAACAGTGGAAGTGCACGGGACCTCCATTTTGTTAAGCCACGTATCGGTCATCGTGAATTGGTTCGGACCCATCCCGTCACAAATGGTCTGCCAACTGCACCACCAGCCACAGTCATTGGCGATGTGGCTAAAGCACTTGGGCTTCACATTGTTCAGGAAGACGGTGGGGGAGATCATTGTGATGCCCTTGAAGTAGTTTGAACAATAGTTTGGATTCAGTGCGCATTGCATCATACAGATCATGCAGCCGAAGCCTATACATACCACGTTTATTTTCTTAGCGCCCGTGCTGTCCATTGCAGTTTGACAAACAGCGGCTACATCATATGCATGAAGCTCTGGCCTATTAACAAGGAGAAATTTACAGTGTTTCATGTCTACAAATATTTTTTAACCTATGCATATCATTGCATATTGAGCTAAAATGCAACTACTTTAAAAATGATTATATCGTCTTTATAAAAACCTATATTCATTTGTAGCTGAAATCATTATCCACTATCTACAGAAATATTAATACATGTCATAAAAGCATTCGAATAAAACATTTTGCACGGTTTATAAACATGCAAATTGAACATTTTACACTTTTCAAAAACATGCAATTGAACATTTCGCACTTTTTTGAAACATGCAAATTTAAAATTTTACACTTTTCCAAAACTTGGAAATTAAACATTTTACACTTTTCAATAACATGCAAATTAAACATTTTACACCTTTTAAAAACATGCAAATTTAACATTTTACACTTTTCAAAAACATGCAAATTAAAAATTCTACGCTTTTCAAAAACATGCAAATTGAACATTTTATACTTTTCAAAAACTCGTAATTAACATTTTACGCATGTTTCTCATTAATGTTTTACGACATAGCTTATTTTGATTGTAGCTTAAATTGGATATGGGTCATTTTGGTTATTCACACACGATATTTGTATGACACAACCAAAGCGTTATTTGTTCTCACCCATAATTCCAGAATTTATCTTGAGTCCAGTTGGATGTATTGCTCGTCCGGCTGTACTCATTTCCTCTCCAGTTGGCAAAAAAGACATGGTAACCTGCGGCAGTCATCATTCTTGGAAGACATGGGCCCTCAGCAGCATAACACTCCTCGCTGTTGGACATCAAATCCGGGAAGAAGACTATTACTTGAGGTGGTTGATCACTCAGTGGAGCAGTTTCTGGTGGCATGTAGAAGGACATAAGATCGTAGCCATCTCTTGTGGTGCTTGTCACTGTTTCCTCTGGCCATTTCCCTTTGATCCCAATGCCGGAGACTGACTTTGTACCCCGCACCTAATTTTGCATTTGTAAAACAAACGTAAGACAATCAACACAACTCACCACTCGCGTCACTAGTTAGTCACTACTGCTATGGGTATACACTAATTTATACATTTATAATTTTAATTTTTTTAAATCAAAATTTAAATGCCGTCAGTGAAGAACCAAAATGACCTATATCCAACTTAAGCTACAATCAAAGTGAGCTATCTTCTAAAACCAAAATGTGAAACATGTGTAAAATGTTACTAACGAGTTTTTAAAAAGCGTAAAGTTTTCTGTTTACATGTTTTCAAAAAGTGCTAATTGTTCTATTTAAATGTTTTTGAAAAGTGCAAATTGTTCTATTTACATGTTTTTGAAAAGTGCAAATTGTTCCATTTACGTGTATTAAGAAAGTGCTAATTGTTCTATTTAAATGTTTTTGAAAAGTGCAAATTGTTCTATTTACATGTTTTTGAAAAGTGCAAATTGTTCTATTTACATGTTTTTGAAAAGTGCAAATTGTTCTATTTACATGTTTTTGAAAAGTGCAAAATGATCAATTTACATGTTTTAAAAAAGTTAAAATTGTTCTATTAACATGTTTTTGAAAAGTGCAAATTGTTCTATTTACATGTTTTTGAAAAGTGCAAATTGTTCTATTTACATGTTTTTGAAAAGTGCAAATTGTTCTATTTACATGTTTTTGAAAAGTGCAAATTGTTCTATTTACATGTTTTTGAAAAGTGCAAATTGTTCTATTTACATGTTTTTGAAAAGTGCAAATTGTTCTATTTACATGTTTTTGAAAAGTGCAAATTGTTCTATTTACATGTTTTTGAAAAGTGCAAATTGTTCTATTTACATGTTTTTGAAAAGTGCAAATTGTTCTATGTACATGTTTTTGAAAAGTGCAAATTGTTCTATTTACATGTTTTTGAAAAGTGCAAATTGTTCTATTTACATGTTTTTGAAAAGTGAAAAATATTCTATGTAAATACTTCTAAGGCATATTTGAATAATTGTTCAGACAGTAGATATTGTTTTTAGTTACAAATGGATATGGGTCATTTTGGTTCTTCACACACGATATAAATACTTCTCGATTGGTACCGTAAAAGTATAAAATATGTGTGTATACATACATACCGCACTGTATCTGAACGAGCTTACCTGAGCCTGGGTTTTCCTAGGAAGTTTGTTAGCACTGGAGAGATGCAAAGCTTGACTTTGACTCTGACTAGAAGGTAAGTCTGGTGAATACAGAATAAATTTCGGATCTGGCCCTGTTTCTGATGCCAATGCCGATGCGGATTTCGATGCGGCTGTCATCTCCAGAACACTTGCACTTAAAACTAGACACACAAGAATGTACATTGCCGAGCTTTTCAAGTTAAAACAAGAATGTTAAATATTACTTGTTAAATAAGTTACAACTTATCAACTGTAAACCCCTAAGCCATATATATTCTCCTTTATATAGCCCAACTCGTCCGCATTCTCTGTCTTGTTTTCAAAATTTAGGAAAACATCAAAACCGAATCTACATTGTCAATAATCCATACCGCTTCCTACATAGATTACAATAATCAGGAATCCAACTCTGTTCCATGTACTTTTGAAATGGCGAGACGTTTATTTCGAAATAATTTTACTGTCGCTCTCAAACTGCATCCTTTTTTTTTAAGTTCTTCTGATGATGGACTATAGTCACTATTACGATTAGTAATTATTTGCAAATAAGTTGGCTAATAATAAGTTTATTTGGAATCGATACTATGCAAAGTTACCAATTAATCAATACCAAAACCAAATACGATTGATATGTCTGATGACACAAAATGTTCTGTACTCCATCGATTATCGACAGCGATATTATCAGTATGTGTCAAGCATAAATGCGGACAGGGCCAGGCAAAGGAGTTGCTTTCAGGCTCCAATTTGTTTCCATGCAAAAACCACTATTTGAATTTTATTCATAGTTTTCTTTGGTGAACAAAAGTGTTGCATTTTTACATGTTTTTAGAAAAGTGCAAAATGTTCTTTTTGCTTGATTCAAAAAAGTTGAAAAATGTTCTATTCACATGTTTTCTGAAAAGATGAAAATATTTTATTTGCATGTTTTTAAAATGTGCAAAAAAATGTATTTGCATGTTTTTAAAATGTACAAAAAAATTTATTCGCATGTTTTTAAAATGTACACAAAAATGTATTTGCATGTTTTTAAAATGTACAAAAAAATTTATTTGCATGTTTTTAAAATGTACAAAAAAATTTATTCGCATGTTTTTAAAATGTACACAAAATTTATTCGCATGTTTTTAAAATGTACACAAAATTTATTTCCATGTTTCTGATATGTACAAAAAATGTATTTTTGCATGTTTTTGAAATGTACAAAAAAATTTATTCGCATGTTTCTGATATGTACAAAAAATGTATTTTTGCATGATTTTGAAAATTCAAAATGTTTTATTAACACGTTTTTGGAAAATTCAGGCAGCAGTGTCAGGGGCTGCCTGTGCTGGCCACATAATCCGGCCTTAAATGCGGATAAAGATAGAAAATGCAAAGAAGGCAAAGGGCTCATATATGACAGACATGAAAATGGTGTTTTGCTTGACAGACAGACACTTACACACACCAAAACACTCGTCAATATTTTCCTTAGAATACAAATTCATAGCTTCAAAAATAATTACACTTTCATGATGAATCAGCATTGACTTGTGACAACGACAACAACTTTAGAAATAGACCGACGATGGCCCGTCGATTTCAACAACGGGACGAGATTGCATCTGCCCAAACACACAAACATTGATAATTATGGCTTAAAGCATTTTGCAGAGAATTATTGCTACTGTTGACTGTACATATAAATGTACTCACACTCGGCATCTTTAATATGCAAATTAAAATATCAGTCATGGTCATTGCCAATTTCCAACAGTCAGAGTTTGATAAGGATTTAAGCTCATTAATGAATTGGACGGGAGCCGACAAGATAAGAAAGAAGCCATACAAACAAAATAATATTTACATTATTGACGTCATACGAGGAAAGAGGCATGAGAATGAGTTGATATCCAAACACATAGCAGGTATGTACATTTCATATGCATGTACCCTCATAAGCGAATGCATGGAGTAGCACTCTAATTTCATTTATAGGGAACGTGTACAAATTACATGATACAAACATTATAAATGTCGGGCCCCCTCCTCCTGTTTTGATATGTACGCTCATTTTGTAAAAAGACGGGGGACGTTTCAACTCCCACGCACCATATAATAATTATGTATTTCCCACACGTAAATTATGCATGCTTCCAGTTAGTTTTGTATTAGAGGCTGCATGAACTCCGGCCGGATTATGTGGCCAGAACAGCTAGACACAGCCCCTGCTACCTACTTTTTCAAAAATCGCGTTAATGGAACATTTAGCACTTTTTAAAAATATGTAAATAGAACATTTCAAGTTTTCAAAATTATGCAAAATGAATTTTTTTCGTACATTTCAAAAACATGGAAATAACATATTTTCCCTTTTTCTCAAAACACGTAAATAAGACATTTTAAACTTTTTAAAAATATGTAAATAGAACATTTTGAGTTTTTTAAATCATGCATAATAAAATTTTTTGTACATTTTTAAAACATGGAATTTAAAAATATTTTTCCATTTTCTCAAAACATGTAAATAGGACATTTTGCACTTTTCTTGATCAAGTAAAAAGAACATTTTGTAATTTTCTAAAGACTTATAAAACCTTATTTTGATTTGCTAAAGAAAACTATCACTAAAATTAAAATGATGCTGTTTGCATGGAAAAAAATTGCTGCCTAAAAGTAACTCCTTGGTCTGTCCCTAGCATAAACCTATTGTCTTTCATAGTTTGTTGATTTTAAATTAAATTTACCTGCCTGCAGTGACTATTTCAAGCACTAAAAGTAATATAATTAGGTATATAGGTCAAGACATTTCTGCGATTCGCCACAAATAATAAATCAAAATCAAGCGTATTTTTCAATATTTTGGAACACTAATTCAATTACAGATTTTAATTCTAATCAAATTAGATGTTTAGCCATCGCATAATATTTTGATGGCCAGTCTGTTTAATATTTCAAATTACAAGTTTGATATCAGTGATAAAGCTTTATGAAAAGAAAAGAAAACGACGTTCGCACCCACCTTTTGCGTAACAACAATAATTATGATTTATTTCATAACATTTGTATTACATGTGTATGATTTACATAATTAATTAGTAGCTTCAACAGGATTATTTAATACATTATTTAATTCAGACGCAGGACCTGCCTGCCTATAGCTATAATTTTCATTATTATCAATAATAGCAGCACACATTTACTTTGTTTTTATAGGCAAGGGATCGTCCATAAATAATGTCAACGAAATATCCTCATTTTTAAGATCATATTACTCCCTTGCTTAAGTGGCTATCTTTTACATGAAATTTCAAGGTTCACTGGTGCCTATACTATTGACGCAATTTGTGGACGACCCCTAAGCAAATAAGCTATAGTCCAATCAATTTTGATCAATGACAGATTGATATAAATGTGGTTTTTGTTTTTAGTTCACAAAGTACCTATGTATCCTGGAGCGAGGGGTCACCAATACATGACGTCTTTATCAAGAATGTTTTCTAACTAGTTGTTACTGTGCTATTCTGCTGCCTCAACTCTACAACACTGTCCATACTTTAACTATAATGTATCTAATTAAATTTTTAATATTTAATATTTTTTATTTTCGTTCGTTTCGTTTTGGTAGTCGGTTGCATAGTTTAAAGGAAGAATGCTTGCTGGTAATTAAAATCAAATTTAAATCTTGTCATCGTTGTTACTGTCTCTTGTGGAAGGGTGTGACAAAAAAAAAATTTAAAAACTACGGAGCTTCTTGTGATGTGCTGGTCGGTGTCAGTAGTGGCGGCTTGGTGGGCAGTGAAAAACGGTTTTAAAATTTGAATTTCCCGCTTCACTCATGCCGTATCTTCCACAACTTTGGTCGCACCAGACGCTGTAGACTGATTGTCTTTCACAGGTTCGTTGATGCACATCCACGGCAGTGACTGTTTCAAACACTGCAAATCAAGGTCAAAAGGTTAAATGGTTAATCAGACGTAGTAATGGGTTGTTGAATATTTCAATAAGAAACAGGCATGGAGAAGCTATTAGGTGAGGAACAGGGCAGTTTTCCAATTTCCAATTTTTTAACATGCAAATAAAGTAATTATTACATTTTTACTTTTTATATACCTTTTGTAAATGTAACATTTTTGCACTTTAAAAAAAAACAGGTAGAAAGAACATTTTGCATTGTTCAAATTAGTGTAATAGAAAATTTCGAACTTTTAAAAAGCAGGTAGAAAGAACATTTTGCATTGTTCAAATTCATGTAATAGAACATTTTAAACTTTTTAAAAGCAGGTAGAAAGAACATTTTGCATTGTTCAAATTCATGTAATAGAACATTTTAAACTTTTTAAAAGCAGGTAGAAAGAACATTTTGCATTGTTCAAATTCATGTAATAGAACATTTTAAACTTTTTAAAAGCAGGTAGAAAGAACATTTTGCATTGTTCAAATTCATGTAATAGAACATTTTAAACTTTTTAAAAGCAGGTAGAAAGAACATTTTGCATTGTTCAAATTCATGTAATAGAACATTTTAAACTTTTTAAAAGCAGGTAAATAGAACATTTTGCATTGTTCAAATTCATGTAAATAGAAAATTTCGAACTTTTCAAAAACAGGTAAATAGAACATTTTGCATTGTTCAAATTCATGTAAATAGAAAATTTCGAACTTTTCAAAAACAGGTAAAAAGAACATTTTGCATTGTTTAAACTCATGTAAATAGAAAATTTCGAACTTTTCAAAAACGTGTAAAAAGAACATTTTGCATTGTTTAAACTCATGTAAATAGAACATTTCGAACTTTTAAAAAACGTGTAAATAGAATATTTTACATTTTTTAAATTCTTGTTGATAGAACATTTCAAATTAAAAAAAAAAGATAAATAGAACATTTTACATTGTTCGAATTCATGTAAATAGAACAATTTGAACTTTTTAAAAACAAGTAAAAAGAAAATTCTGCATTGTTCAAATTGATGTAAATAGAACATTTTGAACTTTTTAGAAACAGGTAAAGAGAACATTTTGCGGTTCAAATTTGTACACTAATTTTGCAATATTTCATTATTTTTTGCGTGTTTTGCGTTCAGCTTACCTGTCGGTACTTGGGATGGGAAATGGCATAAATAATTGGATTGTAGATAGTAGATGTTTTTGCAAAGAAGGCCGGGATGGCCGTGACGAGTGGCGTTAGTCCCTTTTGGTCTGTTAAAACACCTGTCAAACAGACGGCAGCAAAGGGCGTCCAGGCAATGACCCACAGTGAAATATTTATCATCGCTACCTATGTAAATTACCATTTATTCACAATAAAAATCCAAACCAAACCAAAACAAAAACAAAATCAGAAACCAGAAATATAAAGCTTTTTCAAACATTTTTATAAAATTATTTATTTTTCAATTCAAAGCTGAAAGCCTATTTTAGTAGTTTTGTTCCTTTTTTATTTACATAAATTTAAAATTATTACTGATTTTTTGATAATTAATTACTCGTAACAAAATTGCTTCAAAAGTCAAAGCCTTCGTGATCTTACTTTCGCAATGCGTATCTCTGCGGATTGCTTCTGCGCATCATCATTTGTCTTTAACGAAGCCACGTTCATTTTTTTGGCTTGCTCACGCATCCCCTTCTCGTGAGAAAACACAGCCTGTTGCAAAAAAACAAAGAAATACAGAAGTTTGCAAATTTTTTCACAAACTTTTTGTGTTTGTTCGTCAAAACTTTAATGAATATCCAAATAATATTCTTATGCAATTCAAATTAAAAAAAAATATTTCTCAAAAAATACTCTACTAGAAAATTTAATTTTTTAACAATAGTTAAATAAAGCAGTTTGCACTTTTTAAAGCTATTTACAAAAAAGATTTAGCAATTTTTAGAAAATTACGTAAATACAAAAATTGGCACTTTTTAAAAACTCGTTAAATAGAACGTTTTGCACTTTTAAAAAATACATAAACAGAAAAATTGACACTTTTTAAAAATACGTAAATAGAAGATTTTGCACATTTCAAAAACACGAAAATAAAGCATTTCACACTTTAAAAAAAAGTTTACAATCAGTTTTTTTTAAATTCCCTTTTTAAAACTTGAACGTTCCAGTTTTAATAAACTTGCAATCAGTCTTATAAATCATGCTTTCCTTTTTTTTTAATTTATTTAAAATTTTAACAAATCTTCAATATTTCAGTTGAAAAATAACATACCTTTACAATGTACATGTAGCAGATGATAATAATTGAGAGGGGCGTGCAGTAGGAAAAAATGAAGATGCCTAGAATGTAGGCGACATTCGTAAAGGTCTGGTCCATGTAGCCATACGAACATCTGTCAATTCAGTAAAATACGAAGGTTCATTGAACAATTTTCTAAAATCAAATAGAAGGTAAACGCAAGTTTCAAATTCAAGGGATCGTCCGTCCATGACGTCAATGGGTATTGTCATTAGATTTGCATCAGTACTACCAATGACATACCATATAGACATAAAAAATTGCTATTTACGCAATGCTTAAGCAAGCTAATGACGGGAGGGGGAACATATCGTCTGTGAAGAAGAACCAAAATGACCCATATCCATTTGATGCTAAGAGCAATATCATCAATCTACAAAAATATTGAAACATGTCTTAAAATCATTTAAATAGCATATTTTGCACTTTTCAAAAATATGTAAATAGAACAATTTACACTTTTTAAAAACATGTAAATATTACATTTTGCACTTTTCAAAAACATGGAATTAGAGAATTTTGCGCTTTTCAAAAACATGTGAATAGAACATTTTGCACTTTTCAAAAACATGGAATTAGAAAATTTTACACCTTTTCAAGAAACATGTAAATAGAACATTTTACGTTTTTCGAAAACTCCTAATTAACATTTTACACATGTTTTTCATTTCTTCTGTATGACATAGCTCATTTTGATAGTGGTTTAAATTGGATATGGGTAATTTTGGTTCTTTACTGACGATATGGTCCTACAAATAGCACTATTTAAATGAAATTATTTATAAATAAACCTTAAACTGTAATTTTAAAAAATTGAAATTTTAATTTTCTTACGTAGCTAGGATTCCATCAAGGGCAAAACTTCCATAGCCAATGAGCGGCCCAGTCGCCCAAAATCCCGCAAACATCCACACAAAAAGGATCATGCAAGTCACGCGGGTGTATGACAGTGGCGTCGCCCCAAATCCCCGCACAATCACATTAAAGCGATCGTATGCAATAAAGACGAGCGTCATAATCTGTCCACCGCCCACAAGCGCTCCGAAAAAGGAGTGGAGCTGACACCGAAAATACCCGAATTGCCAAATGCCGCCATAGAAAAAGCAGACAACACATTCTGGGACGAGTGTGATCATCCCAGTCAAGTCGGCTAAAGCCAAGTTCATCACAAGCATATTGGACGGTGATCGGAGGGCGGAGTATTTCATAAAGATGTACAAAACCAAGGAATTACCGCAAATGGACACCGCACCTGGAAACACGCATAAAAAAGTAGAAACAAAATAATTATGAGTTACAAGTTAAAAATAGGCTAAAAACAAAATTTTGTAAACAGATAAAAAAGGCTGATTTGTAAAAATTTACACTGACAATTTGTAATAATGAGCAAATTTCAAAACATATAAAAATATTATTTAAAGCTCAAAAGTTAATTATTTAATTATTTAAAAAAATTTTTTTTTTAAATTTTAAAATTTTTTAAATTTTTTTTTAAGTTTAAAAAGATTTTTTTACAATATTGCAAACATTTAAGCTCAACTTTTAATAAACATGTTTTCGAAATTTCAAAATGAGCAGTTAACAGGTTTAAAAAAAGTAAAAACCAGCAATTTCAATAATTATTCTTCAACCTATAGAATCAGTTAAACACATTTTTCAAACAGTAACAATCACTTATTTACATGCTTAAAAAAAGCTAAACTATGAACTGTTGACGGTTTTTAAAAAAGTAAAATTTAATGATTTACAAATTTTAAAAATGTCAAATTTAGCTTCAGTATGAAATTTTTGAAACATCAAAAATCAGTTATTGACACGTTTTCAAAAATTCAATTTTTAAGCAGTTTGAATGTTTTAAAAAAGTAGTAATCATAATAATTATATTTTACATAATTCTAAAATGTCAAAATCAGCTATCTACGTTTACGTCTACTTACATCTAATAACGTGAAAATCCTTTATTTAAATTTTAAAAAAAGAACCCTGTAATTACATAATTATGTATTTTGCTAGATATACGCGCATTCACTTAATCCAAACCAAGTAAAGTATTATTTTTTTAGTATTCAAAATAATTCCATATTTTTTAATTTGACTGATTAACTATTTTTGAAAAGGAAGCAGTAAGCCGTATTTATTTATTTCTTCAAAAAATACAAAAGAAATTAAAATCCACTCTTTACACACGTGAAAATTCAAGTAGCCAATTTCAAATTTTTACACACCAAACATTACGCTTAATAATTAATTAATTAGCACCCTACTTTTTGGTGTAATTACATTTTTGATTTAACTAAGGGATGGTTTTTTTTTGTCAGATTAAAGTAGATTATAGTAAATTCGAAAAAAACTAAAAAAAACTCAACTCACAGCCCAGAATGTAGATGAGTGCGACAGTGTAGTAGAAAAGTGGACTTTCGGGTGGGAAGTCGTGCCAGAAAGGATTGAGATATGCAAGGACGTCTGGAGGGATGTATTCCTTGATTGTGAGGCTTTTTTGAACCCCCATCTCCTTTGGGCCGTAGCTATAGTATGCCTCTGCCCTTCCAGCCTCACTATCAATTGCACTTGCAGGACTCTCCATACTTCTTCACTCCGATAGATTTCAAAACTAAAATTAAATCAACTTTAAAGTTTAAAGGAAATACTACTGGGCCTATAGGCACTGGGCACTGAGGAAAAAAATACCGCTCTACAAATCTCAAATACAACGACTACGACAAAGCTGAGTTACACGCGGCCCTTTTATATCTTTTGGCCTCACGCTTTGATTAATAATACCGATCGAAAGAATCACCACAAATTGAGAATTAGCAAAATTTTTACAGAAAATACTTACAATTGAATTCAGAGTCCGAAGAAGTTAATCCAAATTCTGTTAAAAAACTAAGCGCAACACAGTCAAGAATCAAAACGAGCCATATTCAATAAAATGAGTCAATTAACACACCCCTAGTCAAAAGTAGGACAAGATACAATGTAAAATGTTGATAAGTTCTTAAACGTGCAAAACGCTGTATAGACAATTATGATTTTCCATATTAATTAAAGGGGAAACTACTCTATGTTCCTGAAAAGATCAAAAGGCTCTATATTTACACATTTTTTAAGATTAAAATATTTTCTGTTTACATGTTTTCGAAAATTAAACAAATTTATATTTGCAAAACTTTGAAAAATGCAAAATAATTCATTCCCACGTTTTTGAAAAGTGAAAAATTTTATATTTGCAAAACTTTGAAAAATGCAAAATAATCTATTTACACGTTTTTGAAAAGTGAAAAATTTTATATTTGCAAAACTTTGAAAAATGCAAAATAATTCATTCCCACGTTTTTGAAAAGTGAAAAATTTTATATTTGCAAAACTTTGAAAAATGCAAAATAATCTATTTACACGTTTTTTACAAGTGAAAAATTTTATATTTGCAAAACTTTGAAAAATGCAAAATAATTCATTCCCACGTTTTTAAAAAGTGAAAAATTTTATATTTGCAAAACTTTGAAAAATGCAAAATAATCTATTTACACGTTTTTGAAAAGTGAAAAATTTTATATTTGCAAAACTTTGAAAAATGCAAAATAATTCATTCCCACGTTTTTGAAAAGTGAAAAATTTTATATTTGCAAAACTTTGAAAAATGCAAAATAATCTATTTACACGTTTTTGAAAAGTGAAAAATTTTATTTTTGCAAAACTTTGAAAAATGCAAAATAATTCATTCCCACGTTTTTGAAAAGTGAAAAATTTTATATTTGCAAAACTTTGAAAAATGCAAAATAATCTATTTACACGTTTTTGAAAAGTGAAAAATTTTATATTTGCAAAACTTTGAAAAATGCAAAATAATTCATTCCCACATTTTGAAAAGTGAAAAATTTTATATTTGCAAAACTTTGAAAAATGCAAAATAATTCATTCCCACGTTTTTGAAAAGTGAAAAATTTTATATTTGCAAAACTTTGAAAAATGCTAAATAATCTATTTACACGTTTTTGAAAAGTGAAAAATTTTATATTTGCAAAACTTTGAAAAATGCAAAATAATTCATTCCCACGTTTTTGAAAAGTGAAAAATTTTATATTTGCAAAACTTTGAAAATTGCAAAATAATCTATTTACACGTTTTTGAAAAGTGAAAAATTTTATATTTGCAAAACTTTGAAAAATGCAAAATAATTCATTCCCACGTTTTTGAAAAGTGAAAAATTTTATATTTGCAAAACTTTGAAAAATGCAAAATAATCTATTTACACGTTTTTGAAAAGTGAAAAATTTTATATTTGCAAAACTTTGAAAAATGCAAAATAATTCATTCCCACGTTTTTGAAAAGTGAAAAATTTTATATTTGCAAAACTTTGAAAAATGCAAAATAATCTATTTACACGTTTTTGAAAATTGAAAAATTTTATATTTGCAAAACTTTGAAAAATGCAAAATAATTTATTCCCACGTTTTTGAAAAGTGAAAAATTTTATATTTGCAAAACTTTGAAAAATGCAAAATAATCTATTTACACGTTTTTGAAAATTGAAAAATTTTATATTTAGAAAACTTTGAAAAATGCAAAATAATCAATTTACACGTTTTTGAAAAGTGAAAAATTTTATATTTGCAGAACTTTGAAAAATGCAAAATAATCTATTTACACGTTTTTAAATAGTGAAAAATTCTATAATTATTTGCAAAACTTTGAAAAATGCAAAATAATTCATTTCCACGTTTTTAAAAAGCTAAAACTTTTCTATTTGCAAAAATTTTGGAAAGATGCAAAATATTCTAATCACAAGTTTTTTCAAAGTGAAAAATTTTCTACTTGCACGTTTTTCAAAAGTGCAAACTGTTCTATATACATATTTTTCAAAGTTAAAATTTTTCTATTCACCTATGTATTTAAAAAAAAATTAAATACTGTTTTTTTATATATTGTTAAAAATTGCAAAAAGTTCTATTTATATGCTTTCAAATTCGTGACGTTTTATATTTTATTGGTAAATTTGAAAATAAATTTCGATCATTTTGATACTTCACTGTCGATTGTGTCGATATCAGGCTGTATAAAATATTATAACGGATTTTGTTTTTGCTTCCTATGCTTGAGAAAGCTATATGCATTTAAAAGGCTTCCGCTCCCCAATCCCAAAGTTAAACTGTCTACTTTGCAAATTGGCAAATTCCATGTTTTAAGTATTTAAAAAAATTTGAATAAGTTTATTGAAATAAAAGAAGGATTTTTCGATATGAAATAATTCCGACTTTGGAAGCCAAACAGGTGATGAGTAGAGTATAAAACGAAAAGCATCAGAATAAGTTTATGTTTTTTTATTACAGCTTATAATAATGAAATAGTCCTATTCACAACATTGTGACGCGGCCAAGTAATCTTTTTATTGGATTTGATAGATACGCTAATTCCATTCATTATTGTAATGTGAATTATGCGTTCACACTAAGCTAAGTCTTATTGTCAAGGTGTGAATTAGTCATTCGAAATTCCAAAATTCCTATAATATTCCAACAACACATCACTATAATAATCACGTTTTACACTATGACTATGAACATAGGAGAACTTCTGTATTTTCGTTTTAGGGATCGTCAATAAATGACGTTATCCTTAAGGTCAGTGGGTGAGCCGCGTATATTCGTATGACATACCACAATGCAGATAACCATTTATGCAATGTTTAATAAGCTGATCACAAACTACTAAAATTACAGGATTGTCCTACGGTCTTAAAAATGTGGATATTTTAAGGACATCATTTATGGCCGCCCCTAATTAGTTTTATTTTATTATTTTGTTAGTTTTTGCCAATCTTGTAAAGTGTCACATATTACGCATTTTTTCCCGAAGCCATATCCAAAAGGTTGGTAACTATGTCAATACATATGTTAAGGCACACACCAAGTCAATAGAATTTCTTTGGTTTAGTTTGAACAGTTAAATAGTTGGATTTATAAAAGCATGAATTTTTATAAAATGCTTTTATTTTTTAAAAACAAAATTATTAAAATATTGTGTATTTTTAAAAAAAAATATTTATTTTATTATTATGAGGTATTAAAATAAAGATGAGCATGAGTGCATGACATGTATTCGAAAAGGTTTGGAAAAAAAGAGTAAAAATTATTGGCAGCGGTGGGATTCGAACCCACGCATCCGAAGATACTGGTGCCTTAAACCAGCGCCTTAGACCGCTCGGCCACGCTACCTCTTGGCATTATAGCTGACGGAAAATATTTTCAGTTCCACTTTAAATTAACATTAGTAATAAAACACCACTATAATTTTTTGTACTTGTTCTTAAAATGTTGACATTGCATTGGTGTTCGAGGATTACAGTACAGTGAAATCAATATCGTGAGTAAAGATGTAAAATTACTTTTAAAAAATATACTCTGCCTTTATTGCATATATCGTGTGTGAGGAACCAATATAACCCATTTCCAATTTATGCTACAATTACAATGAGCTATGTTAAAAAAAGTACAGAAAACAAATACTCACATGCCATCTGCCATCTTACAAATGCTAATTATGAATGTTTAAAATGAGCGAATTCTTATACCTACATAATTATTTTTAAAAAGATCAAAATTTTCTGTTAGTGATTTTTAAACATGTTAAGTGTCCTATTTACATGCTTTTTCAAGAGTGGTATCTACTTACATGTTTTGAAAAATGCAAAATACTTTATTAACATGTTTTTTGGAAAATGCAAAATAGTTTATTTCGCGTTTTTTTTGAAAATTGAAAAATTTTCTATTTACATGTTTTTCTGAAAATTGCAAAATGTTGTATTTATATGTCTTCTAAAAAAAGCAAAATGTTCTATTTTCATGTTTTTCAACAATGAAAAATGTCCTATTTACATGTTTTTGAAAATTGCAAAATGTTCTATTTACATGTTTTTTTTGAAAATTTTAAAATGTTTTATTTACATGTCTTCTGAAAAGTGCAGAATTTTCTATTTACATGTTTTCTGAAAAGTGCAAAACGTTCTATTTTCATGTTTTTTAACAATGGAAAATGTCCTATTCACATGTTTTTGAAAAATGCAAAATATTTCATTTAATTACATAGTTTTTTTAAAAATTGCAAAATGTTCTATTTACATGTTTTTTTGAAAATTGCAAAATGTTTTATTTAAATGTCTTCTGAAAAGTGCAAAATGTACTTTTTACATGTTTTTGAAAAATGCAAAATATTTTATGTAAGTTTTATAAAAAATGCAAAATGTTCTATTTACATGTTTTTGAAAATGCAAAATATTTTATGTAAGTTTTATGAAAAATGCAAAATATTTTATTTTCATGTTTTTGAAAAATGCAAAGTATTTTATTTAATTTTTTCAAAACATGCAAAATATCTTATTTACATGTTTTTTGAAAAATGCAAAATATTTTAATTACATACTTTCTTGAATATGGAGGTATAATTATTATTTGAATTTTTTCTGTAGAAAGTGCAATTTGTTTCTGATTAAAAATGGATGTAGGTCATTTTCGTTCTTGGTTCTTCACACACACACTATATAGCAAAATACCCAAATCTCCAGTTACAATTTTCATTTAGTAAGAAATTCATTGTGTTGCAGTAATTATTAGTAATGTACATGCGTAAGAATACAAATGAGGAAATATAATTACTTATATAATTAAATTAATTATTTATGCTTTATATTTGAGTGGGCCAATTGAGGGGAGGGCGAGAAGGAGGAGGGGTAGGGTGCATGAGGGGATGATGAGTGACAGACGGAATTCTCCTTGAGACGCAGAGTTTGTGTTTGTAGTTGAGTTACCGTCACCACCTGATTTCAAGCTCCGGACATGATTTGGGCCGTAGCCACTTTTCCCATTGCACAATTCCGTGCTACATATGTATGCATCGTGGAAGGCATCCGCGCCAAGATAATGTTCCTGGTTGATGATTCGAGCTTCCTTTGTGTTCACCCATCGGTCGGCAACGTCAACTTTTGGCCACAGGTCTTTCAACATGCATTGCCATTTCTGCTTTGCCGGGTACCCGTACACTAAGTACAAACATTGCCACTCACAATGCGATTTAACCGAGCATGGGCTAGTGTTCAAATCTTGCGCACTACAAAAGTAGCATCTAGGATTTGAACCCGGCGCCCCATCTAAATCCCGCCAAAAAAAAACAATTAAGAAATAGCTGTTTTTAGTACTATAAGATAGTGTGTGATATCGTCTGTGAAGAACCAAAATGACCTATATAATTATCTATTTTTAGCCCAAATCAAATTGAGCTATGTCATGAAAACAAAATAGAAAACATGCGTAAAATGTTAATTACGAGTTTTTGAAAAGTGTAAAATGTTTTATTTACATGTTTTTGAAAAAGTGTAAAATGTTAATTAGGCAATTTTAAAAAGTGTAAAATGTTTTATTTACATGTTTTTGAAAAAGTGTAAAATGTTAATTAGGCGATTTTGAAAAGTGTAAAATGTTTTATTTACATGTTTTTGAAAAAGTGTAAAATGTTCTATTTACATGTTTTTGAAAAGTGTAAAATGTTTTATTCACATTTTTTTAGAATGTAAAATGCTTTATCTGCATGATTTTGAAAAGTGTCAAATTTTGTATGTACGTATTTTCAAGAAGGTGCAAAATGTTCTATTTAAATGCTTTCAAGACATGTTTCAATATTTTAGTGAATAATTAGTGGATATTGTTTTTAGCTACAAATGGATATGGGTCATTTTGGTTCTTTGCAGACAATATGTATTATGATACTAAATTAAATAAATTAGAAAAAAAGGTTATTTATTAATAATTATTACATGAAAGTGGGAGTGTATCAAAAAATGCAGCTAGTAAAAATATCCATAATATTTTCCTTAACATTTTATTCTAATTTTTCTTTTCTTTTTCCAATGGTATATCCTGCACCAAAACCAATATCAAACCTATAATTATTTTTACTTAGTACTTGCTACTCTACGCACAACTCTTAAAAAGAAATGACAAAATTTTAAATTATTCATATTACTTTATTACCTCCAGCTGATTTCTAACGTACTGTTTTCAGTTTGTAGCAAGAAAATATAATATTATGTTGATTTAAAATAAATCATTGCAGATTTCATAAATTTGCAGACATTTTATGGAAATTATTATTATCAAAAATAATAATCTAAAAAATAAATGATTTAAAAGAATGGTAATATTGCATAATATTATAAAGTAATAAAATATTTTTAACTAATTTATTGTTGCGATTTAAAATTTCAAAATTGTAAAATAAAAACAATAACAATCAAACGCACAAACCATACTTACCATAGCATTATTTGCTATTATGTGTCATTTGTTATAATTTTGGCCATAGCTAAATCACAAGGTTAGAAATTAAACGGTGCGGGCATCGGCAATTTCTCTTCATGTCGCGTCATAAGATGGAAGAGGTAGCAATGAAAACTTCTCAATTTTTTCTAGAAATCAAAATTTTTCAAAACAAGTTGCTTTACGATGTTGGTACTCTTCTGTGTGCATGTATGGACATGTCGCTCAAGTTTTTAAAAAGTGTAAAATGTTAATTAGGCAATTTTGAAAAAGTGTAAAATGTTAATTAGGCAATTTTGAAAAGTGTAAAATGTTTTATTTACATGTTTTTGAAAAAGTGTAAAATGTTAATTAGGCAATTTTAAAAAGTGTAAAATGTTTTATTTACATGTTTTTGAAAAAGTGTAAAATGTTAATTAGGCAATTTTAAAAAGTGTAAAATGTTTTATTTACATGTTTTTGAAAAGTGTTAAATGTTCTATTTATATGTTTTTGAAAAGTGTAAAATGTTTTATTCACACTTTTTTAGAATGTAAAATGCTTTATCTGCATGTTTTTGAAAAGTGTAAACTGTTAAATTTACGTATTTTTAAAAAGGTGCAAAATGTTCTATTTAAATACTTTCAAGACATGTTTCAATATTTTAGTGAATAATTAGTGGATATTGTTTTTAGCTACAAATGGATATGGGTCATTTTGGTTCTTTGCAGACAATATTATGATACTAAATTAATTAAATTAGAAAAAAGGTTATTTATTAATAATAATTACATGAAAGTGGGAGTGTATCAAAAAATGCAGCTACTAAAAATATCCATAATATTTTCCTTAACATTTTATTCTAATTTTTTTTTTCTTTTTCCAATGTTATATCCTGCACCAAAACCAATATCAAACTTATTATTATTTTTACTCAGTATTCAAATTCGTGCTACTCTACGCACAACTCTTAAAAAGAAATGACAAAATTTTAAATTATTCATATTACTCCAACCTCCAGCTGATTTCTAACGACCTGTTTTCGGTTTGTAGCGGGAAAATATAATATTATGTTGATTGAAAATAAATCATTGCAGATTTCATAAATTTGCGGACATTTTATGAAAATTATTATTATCAAAAATAATAATCTAAAAAATGATATAAAAAAATGGTAATATTGCATAATATAAAGTAATAAAATATTTTTAACTAATTTATTGTTGCGATTTAAAATTTCAAAATTATAAAATAAAAACAATAACAATCAAACGCACAAACCATACTTACCATAGCATTATTTGCTATTATGTGTCATTTGTTATAATTGGCCATAGCTAAATCATAAGGTTAGAAATTAAACGGTGCGGGCATCGGCAATTTCTCTTCATGTCGCGTCATAAGATGGAAGACGTAGCAATGAAAACTTCTCAATTTTTTCTAGAAATCAAAATTTTTCAAAACAAGTTGCTTTACGATGTTGGTACTCTGTGTGCAAGTATGGACATGTCGCTCAAGTTTCTTATCCCATACCCTTACTTAGTTAGTATATTATTTAAATGACATGGATAGTGAATACCTAATTTTGACCAATTGTCAGCGTTTGTCCATTATCATCATCAAACCACCAAAGCCAGGATTTGTAATTAGCTGTAATTATATCGTCTGTGAAGAACCAAAACCAAAATAAACCATCTCCGGTTGTAGCTAAAACCAATATCAACTTTCTACAAAAATATTGAAACATGTCTTGAAAATATTTGAAAATAATATTTTGCACTTTAAAAATTGTGTAACTAAAACATTTTTTACTTTTCAAATAACTGTAAATAATACATTTTGCACTTTTCGAAAACATGTGAATAAAACATTTTGTACTTTTTAAAAACGTGTAAATAAAAAATTTTGAACTTCTCAAAAACATGTAAATAAAACATTTTGAACTTCTGAAAAACATGCAAATAAAACATTTTGAACTTTTAAAAAACGTGTAAATAAAACATTTTGTACTTTCCGAAAACGTGTAAATAAAACATTTTACACATTTTAAATACATGTAAATAGAACATTTTGTACTTTTGTAAAACGTGTGAACAGAACATTCTAAACTTTTTAAAAACTTGTATTTCAAATTTTACGCATGTTTCTCATTTTTGTATTTATGACAAAACTCATTTTAATTCCAGTTTTAATTAGATACGGGTCGTTTTGGTTCTTCACAGGCGATAAATATAATTAGCTTTCTGATTGGAAAATAAGTTGATCATACGATTTACAAATTTTAATTTATCAAATTCACCGGTCTGGTGCGAAGCGTGCGGTAATTATTTCCTTGTTGACATTGATAAAAAATTGCTGATGTCTAAAACGAATGAGGCTAACAATGTTAAGCCGCCATATTGAAAACGGCCGCTTATATCTCTACAAAACATTTCCTTCGGAGATGTGAAAGGGGTTTACCTCCTAGCTCCCCCCGCCCCTCTGGATCCCTGGCTGCTGAAGCACAAATTATAGTAACTATAACTATGTGCATTGTGTTCAATATCGTCAGTGAAAAGTCAAAATGAGCTGCATCAAATTTTTTATTCAACAAATTATTTAAAAAAAAACATAAATCTAATAAATGAATCGCATTCATATAATTAATTATTTTTTGATATGGCTGGTTTTAATTTTTGTAGCTACAAGGGACATTTGAGTGCTTTCAGAGTGACCTGGCATATAAAACCTATGTGTGGCCTTTCACAAACTATGTATATGCCATATAAGTACGATTTAAGAGTGTACTAGAATTAAAGTGTGAAAAGCCCAAGTTTCTGTTTTCCAGATAATTATTTATGAGATGTAGTTACACCTTGAGTTCAAACAGTTACTTGTACATTAATTTGTTTCTGTATTTCAAATACCATCTCATCTTTAAGTAAAATATGGGACCGTTACTGTTTCTAATATACAATATAGTGAAATTGTAGTAGAAGCTGACAATTGCGTTTTTTATCATACAAAAACCAAAATTCGAAGCTCCGGAAAATCAACTTGCGGTGGATGGAATAACTCAAAAAAAAAAAAAGAAAAAAAAACAGATTTAAAAAAAGCACCAAATCTACAAGGACCAACTATGGACCAACTCACTGTCGAACAAAAAAAAAGATGGGCATCTTACAAAATAAATCAAAGAAAGAAGAAGCTACGAAATTCTTTTTCATTGCATCTAAAATCAAACACTACAAACAATTTTCTTCAAACAAGTTTTAAACGACCACAAATGCAAGAACTGGAACTGTTTCTACTTTGCCCACTCGTACTGGCCACTTAGCACAGAACCACTAGTGGTGAATATGCTAAAGTTACCGAACAAATGAATAGCGACACCGCTATCACTCAATCAACGCCATAGGTACCAAATTCACACTTGAATGATTGCAATGTATTAACTAACTAAAAACTGTAATTTAAAATCTGCTAAATACGAATCGTAATATGTAAAAATATTCCTAAGTACAAGACTGCTTATATTATAGGCATGACAGGACAGCAGGAGCCGGATTACGGGTGGGGCATCAATTCGAAAACAGTGCTTACTGAAAAAAAAAATTACTAACGCTTATAGTTAGAAAAAGGTCCTTTTAAGCAATAACTACAACTGAAGTGAATTTGTAATTGAACAAATCAAAACTTAAAACATTTAATGCAAACCTCACATTCCTTGATGCTTTGAGTGATTTCTGAGAACTTATCACCTCCCGCCTCCCAGTAGAGTTTGCTTAAGTAACTGGTTCTTTTCTAGAAAAACCAATAATTTATTTGCACGTTTTTTAAAAGTGATAAATTTTCTATTTGCACGTTTTTGAGAACTCGCAAATTTTTTATTTGCACGTTTTTGAAAAGTGGTAAATTTTCTATTTAGACGTTTTTGAAAAGTGGTAAATTCTCTATTTCGACGTTTTTGAGAACTCGCAAATTTTTTATTTGGACGTTTTCGAAAAGTGGTAAATTCTCTATTTGCACGTTTTTGAGAAGTCGTAAATTTACTATTCGCAGGTTTTTGAAAAGTGGTATATTTTCTATTTGGACGTTTTTGAAAAGTGGTAAATTCTCTATTTGCACGTTTTTGAGAAGTCGTAAATTTACTTTTTGCAGGTTTTTGAAAAGTCGTGAATTTTCTATTTGCACGATTTTGACAAGTCGTAAATTTACTATTTGCGCGTTTTTGAAAAGTGGTAAATTTTCTATTTGCACGTTTTTAAAAAGTCGTAAATGTTCTATTTGCACGTTTTTTGAAAATTCGTAAATTTTATATTTTCAAGTATTTGAAAAGTCGTAAATTTTTAATTTACATATTTTGAAAACTTAAGGTTTTTAATTACCTGTTTAAAAAAATTAAACTGTTTTTGACATGTTTCTGAAAAGTGCAAAACGTTCTATTTACATAATTACTTTCAAGGGCATGCCATTTTATTTTTTTTGTTGAAGTAAAAATGAATGTGGGTCGTTTTTAGATGCTGAGCTTAAGCATCTATAGGAATGGCTATGTCCGTCCGTCTGTCTGTCTGTCTGTCTGTCTGTCTGTTCTTTATGCGCTACAGGTCACAGTTTTGAAGCGATATTCGTCAAATATTTTTTAAATGGCGACAAATGCGAAGGAGAAGTGCCCTATTGTTTTTGAGAGCGATCGAACTAACCAGTTTTTCACAATTAACAGTTGACTGGACCAACTTTTTAAACCATCTAAAAGCATTGAAGAAAAACGGGTGATTTGCCGCTTTGCATCAGCGAAATGCACCAGCTAAATGGTTTCCTTACAGGCGCCAGTCAATGCACCAGAAACATGCACAAGTCATCAGCACCAGCTACCCGCAGAAGTTACCTGCACCCACAAAGTATCCCTAAGGGGGGAGGTGTACTTGGGGTCACCCAAGAAGACGTCCCAACAATCTCAACTATTTTTTCTTAAACCATGAAGAAACTTTAAATACTTGCACCTCCCACCCACAAAGTATCCCCTAAGGGGAGGTGGTGTACTAAGGGTCACCCACAGATGACGTCCCTAAAATCTAATTTGTTTTTGCTAAAACCATTAAAAAAATTCAAGTACTTGCACCCCCACCCTCAAAGCATCCCCTATGGGGAGGGGGTGTACTTAGGGTCACTCACAAATGACGTCCCAAAAATCTTAATTTTCTTCCTAAAACCATTAAAAAACTTTAAATACTTGCATCCTCTACCCACAAAGTATCCCCTGAGGGGAGGGGCTGTACTTGAGGTCACCCACAAATGACGTCCAAAAAATCTTAATTTTCTTGCTAAAACCATTGAAAAACTTTAAATACTTGCACCCCCACCCACAAAGTATTCCATTAGGAGAGGGCGGGGGGGGGGGAACTGGGGTTCACTTACAAATGACGTCCCAAAAATCTTAATTTTCTTGCTAAAACCATTAAAAAACTTTAAATACTTGCACCCCCCACCCACGTAGTATCACCTCAGGAAAGGGGGGTGTACTTGGGGTTACCCACAAATGACGTCCCAAAAAATTGTAACTGTTTTTGCTAAAACTAATAAAAAACTTTAAATACTTGCACCCCTGACCCACTAAGTATCCCCATAAGAAGGAGGGGTGTACTTAGAGTTACCCATAAATGACGTCCCAGAAATCTAAATTTCTTTGCTTAAACTATTAAAAACCTTTAAATACTTGCATCCCCAACCACACGAATTATCTCTTAGAGGAGGGGGATGGGGGTTTAAGAATTAAAACAAGTCACAATCTTAAAAATATAAATATTTCTTATACTTAGTGCTTTACCAACCGCAAATAAATGCTCCTCTACTCAACAAATCATCCTTTTTAGGTTCAGAAGGGCGGAAGGGGGGGGGGGGGGGGGGGTTCAGGATCAATCGTTTAATACGTCCGAAAAATTTAAAGCCTCGAACCCAAGATTGGAATGGAGCACGCGACACCTAGATTCCCGTCTACAGCAATGAATCAGTAATGGCCTGAGCTAAGAAATCTCTGAAACGAATCTGTAAGCGTGTCAGATATGCAACACATAATATACATAGAGTCCCGTCAGCAAGTTAGCTTTGTTTCCTGTCGTTCCAAGAGAAAGTCCTGCTACGTTTCGTGTCTTGCAAAAGAGCCGGCTGCTTTTTGTTTTGACGACGTTAAGGCTAGTAGGGGTCAGACACAAATGGCGTTGCTTACTTCAAGAGTGGGTCACTTGACATTCCACCGTAAGGGCATCCATTCAAGCAATGCTTAAAAAAGTGACAAGCAGTTGGGTAGGCCTTTAATTTTGGTAAATTTATGTGTCGTCATTTGTGTCCGTTCCCAAAGCTGGTCAAGCATACGAATTTAATATTTTAGGTTTGCTATCTTGTATTTAAATTACACTAGGAAAAATCTATGCTTATCTGCATCGAGCACGGAATGTCGGCAAAAACCAATTGCAATATACCATGATATATTTAACGTGGAATGAAAAACGGGTGAAATTCACGACTTTTTAACTTTATGCTGTAAACATACGCACGTTGATCGTAAAAGGGAAGTGACCGTTCATAAATAACTTCATTAGAAATTTCTATTTTCGAAAACCCACCCCAACTATTTTTACTTCATGCTGTGAACAAACGAACGAAGCTTATAGATAGTTGATGACCAACCAATAATGGCGTCATTCAAATTCTCAATTTTAAGGAACATACTTTAACCGAATGGCACGCAGTTCGTAATTTTTAGTGTCCAGTAAATCTTATACATAAGTTATTTATAAATTATATTTCAACTTCGAGGGTTACACAAGTTAGGAGCCATGCAAGGATCATCTAAAAATGACGTCATTTAATTATTTTAATTATAGGAATCTCTTCTGTCTTTAGTTCAAAAATCAAATTAATGGATATCCCTAACACCGTCTTTTTCTAGCATACATACAGGGATCCTTTATAAATGACGTCATCACAAAATCACCATTTTAAGGATCCTTGTCAGTGCTGAATGCAAAATTTGGTAGATTTATATCTTCAAAATCTACTTTTACTAGTATACACACAATAATTGTCCATAAATAAAGTCGTCTAAATGTCATTATTTAAAAAAAACACCCGTTATCAGTTTAAACATTATGTAATATAGTACTTTTAGCATGAAATAATATTATTGTACATATTAGAATCGTTCAAAAATGTCGTCACTAAAATATTGCACTTTGGAGGGTATAGAGTGTATTGTATGTAAATAATGTGAGAAGATGCATCAATTGACTAAAGTCAATATTCGCTGTAAGCTCAGCATCTACTTCGGGCCCACGGTAGGCAAATCCGGCGCGAAGCGCCGGATTTTTAAACTTTACTGTCGCCTCGTCGCCTGTGAGCCACGCAACAGTATGGCATCGGATGCTATAGGAGAAGGGCAGGGTATTTTGGATAGAAACGAAAACAGTCCATCGGATCCTATGGCATCCCACACTAATTCTGCCTATAGTAAATAATCCGACAGGATGATGTCGGACCTTAATGTTACAATTACCAAATAAAATGACCTTTGACCTAGGTCATTGAATAATTGTGATATAATTATGAGTAATATTAACCACTAAAATTTGTTTTACATGAAAGAATTTCAAAAATATTTATTTTTTTCAACATTTTTCGAAAAATAATTACCTCAAAACAGCATATGACTCTGATAAAAGTACACAAAAACAATGATTTAGCTCAATAGAATCATAAAATATAAAAATCAGTTTTTAAAACTCTAAAATTTTAGCCAAAAATACAAATTTGAAATTGCAGGGATTGTACAAGTACCTCTTATTTCACAATCTCTTCAACTAAGTCGTTGTAGCGCAGTGGTCTAGTGTAGTGAATGCAGATGTGGAGGGCACACGGGTTCAAATCCCAGTTTGGGCGGATATTTTTTTAACTTTGTGACAGACAGTAAGTAGGATACTATAGGATGCCATAGGAGCTTAGGCATCGGAAATGTCTGACATTCCTATGCGCGTCCCCTATAGGGTGCATCTATCGAAATCGATAGAACTGTTTTGCGTGGGACGTACTAAATAATAAATAATGTAGCGGATTTGGTTTCTGCTTGCTATGCAAAAGAATGCCGCCGTATGCATTTAAATAGCCTTTCATAATAAATGTGGGATTTGAACCCACGCCTTCAAGGAGACTGGTGCCTTAATTAAACCAGCGCCTTAAACCGCTCGGCCAATTTACTTCTTAGCATTACAGCAGGCAGAAAATATTTTCAGTTATACCAAATTAGTATGTATAATCATGCACCATTTTAATTCTTTGCATTTATTCTTAATTTGTTGACATTGAATTTGTAATTGATAATACTTGTACAGCTCAGTGGGGGCAAAATAGAAAATATACACCAATATTATTTATGCTTTAATTATATTTGCGTGGGTCGAGTGAGGAGAGGGTGGGGAGAAGGACGGGGACAAGGGCGAGGGCGAGGGTTAAGGAGGGGAGAATGAGTGACAGATGAAATAGTGTTGAAGACGCAGAGTTTTTAGTTGAGTTACCGTCACCACCAATCATCCGACTCTTCGTGTCGTCGTCGTAACCACTTTTTCCGTTGCACAAGTCAGTGCTACATATAAATGCACTGTGAAAGGGATCCCTGCCGAGATAATTGAGGCGGTTGATGAGGCGTGCTTCTTTATCGTTGACCCATCGGTCGACGACGTCTATTTCTGTCCAAAGGTCTTTCAACATGCAATGCCATTTCTGCTGTGCCGGGTACCCGTACACCAAGTACAAACATTGCCACTCACAATGCGTTTTAATCGAGCATGGGCTACTGTACAAATCTCTTGCACTACAAAAGTAACATCTAGGATTTGAACCTGGAACCCCATCTAAATCCCGCCAACAAAAACAAAAACAAAATATCCCATTTTATACTGAACGATAATTAATGGTAATTATATGATACTTACTCAATTATTTAAATATAACTAATTGGTTAATTCATTACAGGATAGTGGAAGGGTGCTCAAAAATGGAGCTAGTGCAAATATCCTAATTATTGTTTGTAGCATTTTGTTTCTATTTTTTAACTTATTCTCCGTTCCAAATACTATCCTTTCCCCAACGTTGAATCTATATTTTGACGCACGTGCCACGTGCGTGTGTTTAATTCGGTATTTCACGAAAAACTGCTAAACAAGAATGACTAAATTTAAAATTTAAAATTAGTCATTATAATCTCTCACTAGTACTAGTATTTTCTATAGCGTATAGTGGTATACAACAGAATACAGTTGATTGAAAATGTTAGATTTGAAATTGGCGGGCACTTCATGGAACAAGAAATTATTATCAAAAATTAGGTATCTACAAAAAAAAACAAAAAAAAATAGTATTACTATTATTGCGTAATATTATTCTAATTTATTTTTATATTTTGGCATCTAACAACTTTTATTTTTAAAATTTTATGGAATTTAAAGAAAAGTAACATTCAAGTTTGTAATGATTATTTCAATTTTATTCCATTTAAATCGTAAATAAAAGCTTCGCCAGGTCAAAACATCACCTACTTCTTTAGCAGAACCTTATGACGGACGAGGTAGTTAAAATGATCACAAAAAAAGCAATAATTTCGTCCATAAATAATGGTATGAATTGAAATAATTTGAATTGTATAAACCTGTAATATATTGTAACGTTCATGGCTTTGGGTGTGCTTTGGGTACAAAGTAAGTAATTGTTGGTTGCGAGACTTGACAAAGTGTGATTAACAAATTAATCAACATGTTAAATTTATTAAACAAATTACTTGAAATAATAGGAAGACCAGCTAACTATAATTACAATAAATAAACAAAATAAACGCTCTTATAGATATACGCAGGAATTAACTTGACAGCCAACATTTGTTAAAATATACATAGCATAGAAGAGGAAGGTGTTATTAAAATAAGTTAAATTATACATCTTTTACCTAAATTCTATTATCCGTATTCTATATATTTTGAACAGGATATTGGGCAATAATGGTGATCTCATATTATTGTGAATATTGAGGATCCAGCATTCCATTGCAGTAAATATTACATTAGAAATTTAATATGTTACATTCAACAGAGAGAAGTATGTAGAGACTTTCTCTCTAGTTTATTTATTAATTGGTTATAATAAGGAATAATGTACAGAGATGCATTCGACTGCAATGTCATCGTTCATTTAGGTTGCATAGTGAGGATCTTCAATCCTACTATTGCCTAATATGTTTATGCCACTCAGCTCATTGTGAAGTGAGCAGGCCACTACTTCCTTCTGTTTTACAGGATGCAGTAATTGCTTCTATGCAATGATGCACATTGCTTCATAATTAAAATTATTTGTAATTCAGAAATTATCATGTATTAGCATACAGCTCAGCATGAGCTCATAATTATTTGGAAATATTATTGGATTAATATTCTTTTACAAAAGGAAACTACAATTTTACACATACCCAAGGATGATGAAATTAACATCATTCGATTAACAATTATATTATTTATATTGTAGAAATTACGTAATTAAAGTTGAAGTCAAAGAACCAGTATTAAATAAATTAACAGTTGTATTAGAAAACTTATCCAAGTAGCAGGTGAATTTTATCTCCTCTCTAGCCCTTCGACTATAGAGCACTTTATTATTCAGCCTTTCTATGGCACTGCCACTATACATAAATAGATATTTTAGACATTTCTAGATATCATATTTTAATACGTTATCAGCACGGCTGAGACAAGCGGTCACAATTGACCCTGTAGGTCAAGCCAGTTATTAGCACGGCACGAAGTAGGAATACTAGCTCTTCGTGACTATTTTATTAAAATTTTAACACTGTAGTTAATCAGGAAGAAGTAGAATAATTTTAGTTCCTGGCCGGGCCCCAATTATCAGTTTTTGAAAGTGCCAGGAAGATTGTCAGAGTTGTTAAAGTTCAGTCTGAAATCTTTAGAAATTCTCTTACTTACCTATTTAATCTTCTGGACAAGGTACTAAAAGTATTGAGTAAATTCCCGATCTAAACAAATTAAACTTTTCAATTCAATTCAATTCAATTCAATTTATTCAAGTGTAAAAGCGATAACATTTCTGTTTTTTTCATCACTGACACCCTAAGTCTATACAAGTTAAAAAATAATCCAAATACAGTAAACTAAAACTCCTTACACATTTACGTAATTAATATAATTTGTTGCTTGATTCCATGTGCTACACTAATTAGACAAAAAGTTTATCTCAATACGCCTAGATAACATATGTTGCCTGACTGCATCATTAATCTTACTAACCGTTTCTAGTTCTTGAATATGATGTGGCAGCGCATTCCATTCTCTTACAGCCGAATACGCGAATGATTTTCTTCCATAAGCTCCTACAGGGTGCAGATATTCCACATTCAATACTAACCATATTGTTACAGTTTGCATTTACCTGTCGAATTAATAAAAGCGGTAACCAGCCCGAACAAGGTTGACTTATTGGTAAAAAAAATTTGACGAAGCAGAACAGTCCGTTCTCTCCCAAGGAATTCAGGCACCTAAACGTATAAGAGTAGGACCGTAAGGTAGGATTAAAAATTCACGAATCTGTAACCGAAGAGAAGAGGCACTACCGCTGAACCTCACCTAAACCGTAGTCAACGAGAAGAGGCAATACCGCCGTACCTCCAGCTACGTACCAGAAGCGAAGAGGCTACCAAACCGAACCGCCCGAATTGCTTGCACCCGTGAAGAGGCAATAACGCCGAACTTCCAATAGTAATACTTTACCCGAAAAAAAATAGCAATACCGCCGAACTTCTTACTAATTGAAGATATTAGGCAGACAAAGGCAGAAATATAAAAAAAAGAGGCAATACCACTGAACTTCTCATTTACTGAAGATATAAGGCAGACAAAGGCCGAAAATATTAAAAGAAGAGGCAATACCACCGAACTTCTCATCAATTAAAGATAATAGGCAAACAAAGGCCGAAATTATCAAGTGAAGAGGCAATACCGCCGAACCACATACATACGAAGAGAACAGGCACTCCTGCCGAAATTCTTAAGAGAACAGGCATGTTTGAAGAAATCTCAGCGAAAAGGCAATATTGCCGAACTTCCCACTTTCGCACTCAACGTGACGAGGCAATACTGCTGCACTACAGAGTACCCAACAAAATCAAAGAGGCAACACATCCGAACTTCCCATTTTTGTACCCGAAGAGACCAGGCAATACCGCCGCACCTCAGCGTACCTACTAAATTAAAGAGGCAATATCGCCAAACTTCACCGAAAATAATAGACAAGACTAGGTTATATCGCCGTACCTCCTATTAAAAGAAATTCTAAACACAGAGAAGAGGCAATACTGCCGAACTTCCTACATCAAGCTCCTAGAAGTTGATGTCAGACGATCAGAAACCAAATCTCGCTGAATTAATTGACAATTTAGAGATCCTAGAAGCTTGTAAAGAATAAATCGCTCATCACGAGCAAGTACTCACGCTCAGAGCAACTGAAGAACTTCCCCGATTTAACGGTGAAGAAATTACTAAGAGAGTTGTTAATACTCAGACTGGTGAGAATAAACTTAAGTTTAGAAGAGGTGTCAAAATCACTGATATTTTTGACAAAGCCTACTTGTTTTACGAAGTACAATTTACTACACAAATTCGAAAATTTCAAGAAAGAATCCTAGACGCCTACGGATTACTGAATTTTCCCAGGACATAAAACCCATGTCCGGTAACAACGGCACAGTGCCGCCCAAAGTTGCAAATCCAAACCCCGACGCACAGAATCCGGGAGGAAACGATCAACAACAAGATCAACAACTAGACGAAGCAAAAGTCGACATGACATTCGAACCGTCAAGGGTGTCCGCTATACTCTACCAGGCACCGAAAATAACTTTTGAAAAGTTAACGCTATACAATGTGTATGCCATCTGAAAGTCAAAAGTCCAGATGACCCTAGAACAATTAGGTCTATGGGCGAAAGCAACTGGAGAAGAGAAAATTACTCCAATTACGCAAGATTTAGCGAATAAGTTGACAGAGACTCAACAAGCTAACAATTGAAAAGCCGGGGATGCCTGCTGTCGAGCAACGATAACTGCAGCAGTGGACAAAATCATTCAGCCCCGCATCACAGGCTTCAAGTCAGCCTTAGAAGTGATAACTCAACTAGACAACCTTTATGGAATTCCAAAAGAAGATCTCTGTGCAGATCTAATAGTGAAGCTTTTCGATTTGAAAGTCACCACTACAGGGACAGATTTGGTCACCGAATAACTGAACACCAACGTGAAAATTGCAGAAACTGGAGATGCAATTATTGACGAAATGTTGTTCAGCTTGACTGTTCATCAATTGAAAGAAACAAACAGATACGTTCATTTCCTGGACACATGGTATATGAATACCACAGCTAACAAGAAATTAATGAGCTTAATTTAGCAGAGCCTGAAGCATCATGACAACAATGCAACGAAGAGTCCAATTCCAGTCCAGTCAAATTGAATTAGAAGTTGAAAGCCCAGCTACTAGTAACAACAATGAAGAGGCCTCACTTAGTGAAGATAAACCCTCAGAACCTATAAGCCGTATCACAGGCACAATCCAGGAGGCAACAACAGATAAGCCCTCAGAAACAATAAGCCCATTTATTGGCACAAATCAAGAGGCAGAAACTCAATTTGAAGTTATAAAGCCCTCAAAAGTAAAAGCTCTCAGCCTACCCCATGCATTAATAGTCAGAACTCAGGCGGACTCAGAAGATTATAAAATTGACAGCCTGAAGAGACATTTCCTCAGAAATGAATGGAAACATGTACAGACTTTACTTGTACCGAATATAAAGACAGGATGTCTCATGCTAGGTCACAGTCACCTACCCTTACAGCCGACAAGTGGACCACTTACCTACAGAACCACTTGGCACGATTGCAAGACAAATCGTTGTTGCATTCGATATGACGATACCCTTCAACTTATGCAAGTAAAGGAGTGGAACATTTTTTGCTAAACAAGAGATTCATCAGAAAGCAGTACTGATTCAGAATGGGATATGATAGACCTGAGAACCGAAGAATCAGTCGACATGGACAACGAATGGTCCATCAGTAGAGCCCACGGTTCAAGAAAGCAAGGACAAAGAGCTCGTCGCGCAGTGGATTTATTTTCACTCAGCGCTGCAAGACAAAGTATGGAAGACTGGAATTGTCAATTACTCGATCCAAGAAAAATGTACCCGGGCATGACAGTAGACATTGAATTCGCCCTACAAGAAACAAAAGAAGAGTACGATAGACATTTACTTAATTTTCTACGACAGGAATAAGAGCCTTCATCTGCCAAATATTATCTAGACAAGATAAAAAATAAGCCTGCAGCCATTTTAAGTAAAGTCACCAATGACAGGTCAATACAGACGCTTGTTTTCCGGATCAACCACCCCCGTCACACTTAAACCGAAATGATGAGTGGTATGTAGAACACAAATACAAAAATAACAAAAATAAGACAAAGAGCGCTCACATTGGAGAATTCAGAAGGACCCTCGTCCACAAGAGAGATATCAATGGAGATATAATAAAAGAAAAAAATCAATGGGTTCACTCGGAACGAGTACCAAATTATACAAGCTATGATACGGACGAAGACCACAATGAAGTTACAACTGTCATACAGCCAAGCCTCAGACAGACACAGCCTGGAGAGAATAATGCAGACCTATCAGACTCCGATAAGCATGACACAGAAGCCTCATTCATTGAAAAAGGACCTGAAGGTACGCTTAAAGATTATTTAATCCCAGAGATTATAGAGACTGACAGCCAAAGCAAGCCAGTACCTATACCTGAGAAATTTTAAACTGAAACAAGAGATAACAAGAATGTACCGCACAGAGAGCAACTCCATACGACATTCTTAGAGCAAAACGCTATTAATTGGGGATTACTAAAGGATGGCCTGGCAGCACCCACAGACGTTATGGAGTGCATCGTAGGAGACGACCCGCCAATTCCTTTAATAAAGAAGAGAGACAGACCCGTTGGAGTCACAGTAGAGCGAATGGCCCCCCCACAGCCTACTGATCGAACATTGCGGTCAGATACAAAGAAATCGAAAGTTGAAATACCAGAAGTTATAGACCTGGAATCTTAAGCCTCGGAACAGACCATGTTCGCAGCGAGCAAACAACCTGGATCAATCCAGAGGACATGCTCCTAGAAGCATCAGAAAAAGTACCTATACCTCACAGAAGGTCAGTATTTATACCTGCCAATTACGAGCAAGCATTAGCCTCAGTGAACAGAAATAACTGGATAGAAGCTTATCAGCACTGGAACTTGGAAGCTAGTAGAGAGACCTAAGACAAGATAAATAATCCCCTGCATGTGAATTTATGGTTATTAGCCTGATGGAGACTGATACAAAGCCCGACTTGTAGTACTCGGCAATAAACAAATCAAAGGGATTAATTATACTGATACGTTCGCCCTGACCGCAAGATATAAGCTCTTTAGACTCATGCTCAGCGACGCCGAAATAAATAAGAAGTTCATCACGCAGCTAGACGTGAAGACTGCGTTTCTACACGCTGAACTGGAAGAAGAAGTCTATATGCACCAGCCTGAAGGTTTTAAGGAAGGCAACAATAAGGTGTGCAGACTCATCAAGTCACTATATGGACTATGTCAAAGTCCAAGAAACTTTTACAAGAAAATACGGAAATTCATGCTATCCATTGGATACAGACAGAGTGACTATGATAAATGCCTCTACATCCTCAGATACAAGGATACAAATGGAGAGGAACACACTACATACATTTGTTGGTATGTAGATGACAGTCTAGCCACATCCACTTACAGATACGACATGGCTGAACTTACACGGCTACTGAAAACTGGATTCAACATCACTGAATCAAGCAACGTTTCCAAATTCTTAGGAATAGACATTCGCATCACGGACAAGTACGTCCAAATCAAACAAGTGACCAAGATCACATAATTGAAATTGAAATTCCAACAGAGAGGGAATAACAGCAAGGTTACCACACCTATAAGAAGAGATTATAACCCACAGAAGAATATTGTGGAAGAATTAAATGAAGATCTACTATTTCAGTCATTGGTAGGATCACTCTTATTTATCAGTCGCCTAAGCCGACCCGACATCTCATTCGCCGTACAGAAACTTACGCAAAGATTCGCTAACTATGATCAAAAGGACTATAAAGCAGCCCTGCACGTCCTCCATTACCTTATCAATACGATCTATCAATCGATCAGATATCTATACTCAGAAGACGGAGTACTGGAATTTGAAGTACAGTCAGACGCAAGTTTTGCGGACGCACCAAGAGCAAAATCGATTATGGGAGGATGCATATTACTAAACGGAGTAGTATGGCACTAGACCTCAAAACAAGAAAACCTGGTAGCACATTCAACATGCATAGCAGAAGTCTATGGCATCAACAGCATGGCAAGATCAGCCATCTGGGCACACTATTGATTGTGTGACATGGGATTAGTAGAATGGAATGAGCCCATCCACCAGTTCACAGATTCAGAAGCTGGGTGGAAATTGATTGCAAATATGAAAAGCAATCACGAAAGGACCAAGCACGTACGCACACGAATATTATGGGTCCGGGAGCTTATTGAAACCGATCAGTTAATACTAGCTCACAAGCGCTCAGAAGATTTACAAGCTGACATGCTTACAAAATTCCTATCGCAACTGAGACATGGAGACCTTATGAAGGCCATGGGTATGGTTGACATCAGCAAGCCGACTTGAATTAAAACCGTCGCCAACTACGTACGCCCCGAATCGAAATTTAAAAGATTCACGAGAAAGAAATCCACTGGATTTTTTACACTATTGACTACTATGAAAATGGCATTACTATTCCTCGCCGTACTCCTGCCAGGAGGGCTGATTTCAAAAATTGACGATGGACCACCGATTATTTGGAGAAGCTCAGATTATCCAGCCATTAGCGGATATAACACTGTGAAGCTAAATATACAGTTATTATCCCCCTGCTGATTAATGATACCGGACAGACTAGTAGCCACTGAAAGTGCATTACTATCGCTCAGGAAAAGATGCGATCTAGAATACTGAATAACGTTCCAGACGAAACTCAAACATATTTGCCAACCAAAGGAGGTGTCTACAGCACCGCACCGGGAAAAGAGATTTGTTTTCACAGCTCTGGCAATTACAATTATGTTTGTGATGACCAGCGCAGGACTAGGTATGTCCATGCACGCCACACATCAAGCTCAAATAAATCAGAAGCACACATACGATTTGGCCTATCATTTTAACTCACTTGAAGCGAAAGTTCGAGTTCTCACAAACAATCAAGAAGTATTGAAAGAGCATATGGCAATATTAGCTTCAGAAATAAACAACATAGTAGCTGAGGTAAACAGACTACTAAACGTCCTCACCGATATAGAATTCGATATAGCATTCCTTTCAAGCAGACTCAATTCTAGCGTAAGCATATTAAAGCAGACTGGAAAGTTGTGGAGAAATTTCAAGATGGATGAACACTTTTTCGAGTATCTTAATTTCACCCTACCTTGTGGAGACCCTTGCCCCATGATTATGGCAGACTTTAGATCATGCCGCACGGATTTTGATTTAGAAAACATTACCATGGAATTCATCATTTTCCTCATCAATCCGAATCTGACAGTAGTAGAAGCTGACCCATTCACTCTACTTACGAAGCAGAAGAATCAGACCTGCAATCTCGAATATATTAGACCGAGAAATGCACTGATATCAACAGTTGAAGACTGTGTATATGATACACGTTTATAATTCACATATAAAAACCGAGTATCTGCCACGACAAGGCAAACCTGCAAACCACGCAGTAGTTTTAAAGGCGGAAAAGATTTTTACGCACTTACAAATTGTCACGCGTTTACCTTTCATTATAAAGAGGACGCCGTACAAGTAAAGGCATATAATGGCAAGTACTATATTTACCGCCCAGGACAGGAACTTACAGTCAATGAAAGACGGAAAATAAAATGTCCAAACAATGTCATTACGCTACCGACTAGCACGACCTTCCGAATTCTGAATAATACTCTTCAGGGAAGCGTCATGGACCTCATCTTTATTAATAGAGAGGATCCGACATTTGTTAAGAAAGTAAGCTGGCATTTAACGCCACAACTGGACATGAATCAGCTGAATGTAACATTTTCTTTACGGAACAGCGACATGGACCAGATACACTGGGATGACCCAATTGACACGGGAGGAAATTCATCAGCCTAGACTGGAATCGTTGTTGCAGCAATCATCTGCTCAGCTCTCATTACCCTCTACTGGAAGTTTCGAGGAGAAGCCAACATGCTCAGAAAGAAGCATTGTAGCCGCAGCCGTAAGCCTCACACCAAGCAGACCGAGCCAGCATTCTAAGAAGAAATGAATACCCTCAATTCGAAACGAGAATCCAAACTAATGGATCCTGAAGACATGTACATTACTCTCCCACCGATTCCACTCGCCCGAGTGATGCCCGGCCAACTAGACCCGGAGAGTTACCGAAACTCAAGACTCAACCTGGACCAGCAAAGAAGCGCAGCAGATTTACGAGCATGATTATTGATTTGGCATCACATGATTGGTTTTATTAATTGAATGGATATGTATTTGGCTATATGAACTATGTTACTTATCTATGTATCTTCCGTATTGGATCAGTAATTTTTAGATTCCTAATCCAAAGAAGGGTGTAAAATATACATAGCATAGAAGAGGAAGTCGTTATTTTAATAAGTTAAATTATACATCTTTTACCTAAATTCTATTATCCGTATTCTATATATTTTGAACAGGAGATTGGGCAATAATGGTGATCTCATGTTATTGTGAATATTGAGGATCGAGCATTCCATTTCAGTAATTATTACATTAGAAATTTAATATGTTACATTCTACAGAGAGAAGTATGTAGAGACTTCCTCTCTAGTTCATTAATTAATTGGTTATAATAAGGAATAATGTACAGCGATGCATTCGACTGCAATGTCATCGTTCATTCCGGTTGCATAGTGAGGATCTTCAATCCTACTATTGCTTAATACGTTTTTGCCACTCAGCTTATTGTGAAGTGAGAAGGCCTAACTTCCTCCTGTTTCACAGGATGCAGTAATTGCTTCTATGCAATGATGCACATTGCTTTATAATTAGAATTATTTGTAATTCGGAAATTATCATGTATTAGCATACAGCTCAGCATGAGCTCATAATTATTTGGAAATATTATTGGATTAATATTCTTTAACAGAAGGGCACTACAATTTTACACATACCCAAGGATGTTAAAATTGACATTATTCGATTACCAATTATATTATTTATATTGTACAAATTACGTTGTTTAAGTTGAAGTCAAAGAACCAGTATTAAATAAATTAAAAGTTGTCTCAGAAAACTCATCCGAGTAGCAGTTGAATTTTATCTCCTCTCTTGCCCTTCGACTATAGAGCACTGTATTATTCATCCTTTTTATGGCACTGCCACTATACATAAATAGATAATTTAAACATTTCTAGATATCATATTTTAATAACATTTGCAGTTCAATTACGTAGTATGTATATATTACAAAGATTTAATAAATAATGGGACCAAATAAAGCAGGACCAGCCACAAGCAGGGACCGAATACAAGAGGGACCTGGCCTTGCGGGGTTTAATACAGTGGGACCAAGGCGAGCAGTTCCACCCCAACTGATGTGGTTTATCGACGATTTCTTTTGTTACGGACGGACAAGCACAAAATTCTCGTAAGCCAACCCGTTAATTTTTTTTCAATTTTAAAGCTCAAGATAAAAATATTATTAGGTAATTAAACACTAAAAAAGACCTTGAGTTTGTTGCTTTTAACGTTATATGTAATTACTACTTTAAAATATTCAGTAGATACCAAAATTTGCACTTTTTCAAAAAGGGGCGAATAGTACAATTTTTACTCTTGCCAAAACAGGTAAATAGCACAATTTGCGCTAGTTGAAAAACAGGTAGGTAAATAGCACAATTTGAACTTTTTTAAAAACATGCGAATAGCAAAATTTTCACTTTTGCCAAAACAGGTAAATAGCACAATTATTTTTGCTATTTAAGAAAACAGGTGAATAGCACAATTTGCACTTTTTCGAAAACAGGTAAAGAGCACAATTTACGCTATTCTAAAAACATGTAAACAGCACAATTTTCAATTTTTTGAAAACAGGTAAATAGCACAACATGCATTTTTTCAATAACAAGTAAATAGCACAATTTGCACTTTTTTATAAACAAGTAATGAAATAGTACAATTTTTACTATTTTAAAAACAAGTGACTAGCCCAATTTTCACATTTTAAAAATGTGTGCTTTCGGAATATTTTGCACTTGATAAAACAAGTAAACAAAATATTTAGAACTTTTAAAAAACATGTAGGGCGAGAGTGCCTAATTGTGGCCGCACAAATAAATTTGTACTAGTTTAAAACTTTTAAAACTGAAAGTTGCAGAATTAGTAGATGGAATTCTAAAATTTACAAGCAGAAATACAATCTTGCTATACATTGCCCTCACAGAACTGTCCGATCGCCTCCTATAGATTCACCGATCGGAGCAAGGTATCGGAATTGCGGACATTTCCGATCCCCTTTTCCGATAGGAAAATCCAATATATCCTATTCCTATATCCTATTGTATGCACGATGATAGAAAAAAATAGTTTGCCATGGCTAAGGATCGAACCCACGACCTCAATGGCTATAGTCTGCAACCTTCACCACCTCGCCACCATGTACTTGTTGAGAAGATAGGGAAGTAAATCAGACTTATAGGCATCTCGTGAAGTTTACATTCACACTAATTGCTTATTTTTTAAATATAATAATTAGGTAACCTTATTCATTTTATGATAATTCGAATATTTTTCAACTGTAAATTAGGAAAATAGCATTTGGTTGACGTAGATTCAAAATCTTCTTGTATATTTTTTCGAAAAACTGCCCGAAAAAAGTTAAATCAGACATTAATAATTAAATTATTAATTTTATAGTTATTTGGAATTTATTAAGGCTATTTACTGGTTAATTTGAGCCATATGCAATATTTTTGAAAAAACCAACAATAGCATCCTATAGTCTATCCTATCGGTGAAACTGTGTATGTTTCCTATCGGCAGTATTTCTGTAGGATGCGATAGGATCCTAAGGGACCCCTTGTTTCCCATCCTGTGGAGCTTTTTCCGATCGGATCCTAAGCTATATTTTTGTGAGGGTGACTCGCATCAGATACACAGCAGCCAGCGCCACAATTAGGCTCCCCCACTCCCACTCTACCCAAATTGAATATTTTGTACATATCAAAAATAATTATGTGCACTTAAAGCATTCACAGTACTTTACAGAAACAATTAAATAAAAACATTTTCAATTTTAAAAACATCGTGAGAACTGTTTTACACATTTTTCTGATTAATTAGTTATTTATTTTTCGAGATAGCTGGTGTTTAGTTTTACCTAAACATGACATTTTAATGATAATGTGCCATAGACAGGCAACATACAAAATTTGCAGTGGATGTTGATGCTAACTTATGATGCTCTGAAAAAGCGCCTTAGCAAATCAACGACAATCTTGCGCAGTACGCTTGTTATCAGTCCAACAACTGCTTTTATAGTCGAAACTGATTGGTGCCAAGCAGACGATAAAAGCCTAAGCAGGACTCGGGTTACAATAATGACCATTCCAACAATGTCTGACATTCGAAAAACAATGACTTCACAAACAAGCGAAAGACAACAAGCAGCAATCAAAGTTCCGAAGCTGTAGAAAACAATGCCAATGTCAGACTCCGTAAAAGACAGTTTTAAATGTTTTGACGGAATTGTACTATTCCCATCATCAGTCATAACTGTTCCAGTCAATAAGTTTGCGCTCCAGCGTTGGAATTTAATCCATTCCCATTTTTCCCAAAACCAGTAAATCCCTGAGGTCAGAAGGGCATTCATTTGCTGCTTTACATGTTTTGCGTAGGATGGCAACCCTGATGGAATAAAGTACATTGTCGAAATCATTACAAAAGGTACCTTCGTGTCCATATTGTGAGCAAACTTAGCCCCTCTATTATGCTTCATAATGTTCTCAAACATTGGCCAAATTGCGTCGAATTGTCTCTGGGGAAACACATACGCTGTTTTAGACTTGGCATGAACAGCATCGTGCCACGCAGACTGCATCAAGTCACTCAAGCAAATGAAATGGTAGGAGTACGAAAAATATACCTTGCCTTGAACACTTAACGTCTCCCCAAATCGATTGCCTTGAAAACTTAACGTCTCCCCAAATCGAGTCAGGACGACTGACCTTTGTAAATGGTAAACATCCTTAAACTGGTCCAGGGCATTCACGTACCATTCCTGCTCCTGCGCAGTCACGTATCTGCTTACAGGTTTAGCAGCCCTTACGCTATTTATGACGCGCTTGTGGTGGTCGCAGTCCTCAATAACCTTAAGATAAAACTGATGAAAGTCAACTAGCTCTGAGATAGTTGACCAATTACACGTGTATTTGCGTTGCAGGGTGAAGTCTGACTTAAGAACACCCTTGTAGCCATTGGACAAAACTATTTGAAGGAGGAGCCATACTGCAATAAGTCCAGCCAAAACCTTTTTTAAAGATATTTTTAAAACACGTGACAGGACAATTTCAAGTCCAGACTGCTCAGCAAGTGATGCAAAGACTCTTAACCAGATGATAATGAATTCTGAGGCGATGGCTTCCGGCTCCAGAGAAAATCTTTTCCAAGTTTGGTTGACAATTAAATTTGGCAGAGTTACAAGTACTGCCAGGCAGATTGTGGCTCCGCAAAGCGCTAACCAAACGGAGGGTTGCAGTGGCGCTGTGAAAATGTTAAGAGTCCCTTCCTTTGTTATTAGATTGTGTGAAGTAATAAATTTAAATAAAGGAAACTTCCCGACGGGATACATCTCGACAGGTTTGCTCCGTATACTATAAAAATGTATGTTTTCAACAACAGAGTCGTAAATTGTAGGACCTCCCACAACATTTTGTAAATTCAATTGATCAGATCTGAGCTGCGAGAAGTTTGTGTTCAATGTTAAAAATTTAAAGACAGCTCTTTGAAGTGAAGTGGCCGTTTGAAATGATCGCGAGAAAGGTGACTCGACGGCCTGCAACCACAGAATCTTTTTGACGTTCCAGCCATCGTCACCCTCTAAATTTGCAATAGTCCAAATTATGTTTTTTCCTTGTTGAGTAACTTTCTTGTAATTGTACATGGCTTGAATAAAGCAGTGGGTTGGAATAGTTTTGCATTGAAACTCAGTCCAGTCACTGTGGTCGTATAGGTTTTCTAGGCCAGCATCTACTTTAGGTCGGACTGAGACGAATCCAAACCTGAACCTGGGAGAAGAAAATTGTGAATTAGTTGGGCGATATTTGTGAAATGTAAATTGCAGAGACAACAGAAAACTTGAATGGTAGGCGTTTCTGTAGCCACGTTGCATATCCTTAGCTACGTTAAGTTCGTAGAAACCTGTTTCCAATGAAGAAATGCAGTCTCTGTTAGCAAGCAACGTGAACCACATTGGGAAGATGTACCAGTGTGGGCGTCTATTGGACATAGTTTCTATGGCTTTGACTCGCAGGTGATGATAATGCGAGACGTTAAGCCTGTCACATTTCTCAACAATGACAATGAGAGAATAGCATTGGACAGCGCCTTGACTTTTTACTGTTTGATTGTAGTTTAAGTAGAACAAATTGTCATCAAAGTTTTCGTTAAAGCCTGTTGAGAGCCCAAACGGTGTTTGAATGCGCGAGTAGTTGACGACGTGGCCAAATGTGTAGAAGTGGACGAAGCACTTTCTCATGTAGCTGTTTTCAAGCATAGGGTGTACATCTAAATATATTTGTTCATGATGCTGGCGCAGCAGATTTAAAGATGACGTTAGCATAATTAATGAGATGACAAGACACCCAGTTATGCAGACGGCCATTTTTATTTAATCAGAAGCAAATCTTAGATGTTGTCGAGGAAGCAATAAGTATACTCGGTTAAGCCAACGGTTGTTTTAATTGTTAAATTATACGATATTGAGCTACTATTTTAACCGAGTAACACGTTAGCAGACACAACTAGTTCTGCTCAGACTATTATGATTCAACGTCCACTAAAAGTGTGTGTTGCAAATACTGGAAATATTAAAAGTCACACACTCATAACCAAAGCCTTTTTAATCACATGAATGTTGTCCAAGCACTGCTATGCCCAGTAAGTGAAGTACCTGTGAATTAACAAAATTAAAATGGGGGGCATATTTACTTCAAAATCACAGTTAGTAAAGCTAATAGCAAGCTATTTGCTGAAAGGTTTTATTAAAGTTGGTATTTGTGTTGTTACAAATTCAATTCAAATTACTTTAAGAGCAATATTAAAGTGAAATTGTATTTAAACATATTAAAACATGAACTATTTTAATGCAAACCTCACATTTCTCGATACTTTAAGAGATGCCTAGGCAGTAACTACCTCCAAGTAGAGTGTACTTAAGTAATTTGTTCTTCTCTAGAAAGCCAAAGATTTATTTAAACAACATTGTTGAAAGTAAATTTTTCATAATTTTAGGTGTGTCTATTTTAGTATTTACTGTATTTCACAAGATTGTAATGGATTTTCAACGGCGCTTAAGGGTAATAATATAACTATAAGCCTACATTTTAAAAGTTAGCGATGAACAAAATTTGACACACATTCAATACGAATTCATGTCGTTCCAGTTTTGATTAAAATGGGATTTAAAAAGTAATTCAAATCTGCTCACATATAATTATACAATTAGTAGGCTCATGGCCCGACGAAGACATTGCTTTTTGGCAGCAATTTATTTCCATAGTTATATAAATACTAAAGCCCCCATTTATATTTTACTGCATGTTATCATTAAGAAAGCAAAATTTTGTATTTGCACGCGTTGAGCAAAGTGCTAAATGTTTTATGTGTGCCTGTTTTTGAAATGTACAAAAAAAAAATATTTTCATGTTTTTGAAAAGTAAATATATTATTATTACATATTTTTTTAAAACTGCAACATGTTCCATTTACATGATTTGAAAAAGTCAAAATGTTTTATTTACATATGAGGAGTTTGCTAGCAAAACGCGTTAAGTCCATTTTTTCAGAAATTGAGATTATTGGTGATTAAGAACGACTAAGTACATATAATTCACACCGTGCAATATAACGGGTCAAAGGTCACTAAAACTATTTCAAATAATTTGTTTAAAAACCGTTTTCTGGCAAAACACGTTAAGTCCATCAGTCGTTTGTTGGCAAAACACGTTAAGTCCACTAAACCCAATAAAAACAACTGATTCCTATAAAAAAATATCCTTATTTTCCCAAAACTGCTTCTTGTAATGAAACGAAATATATTCGCTTTATCATCAAATTCACGTGTACTATTTGTAGGGGATGGTCCATAAATGGCGTCCCAAACATTTTCACTTTTTAAGGCTAATCCATCGCCATGTCATCACTTTAAAATTGCGTTCATCTGTTATCTTTCCCACGGCATGACATATCATTACTACATGACTAGATTCACATACCCTACCGAAAACGTCATTTACGGACGATCCTTAACAGATCGATATGCAAACTAAATTTCAATTTGTTTGGTACATTTGGAAGCTCTGCTGTTTTAACAATACAGAAGGGCATGGTTTACAAAGTAATTAAGAAATTGTACAAAAGAACAGTCGCGTTTCTTATGAAGGAAAGAAAAACGTAAGGGGTCGTTCAAAAATGACGTCATTGATAGGTTCAATGGGTCTACTTGGTGATCCTATGCTAGGGATAGTCATTTACGCAATATGATTAATCTAGTGACAGGGGGGAACATGGTTTTAAAAATGAATACTTTTCTATGACATCATTTGTGGACAATCCCTTAGCAAACAACTTCTTTAGGAAGTATTTGCACTCGAAAATTTAACATTGGAATGCAGGATTGTTTTAATTAATGCTTACTGTTGTATTTACAGTCCACTCTCTACATAGTGTACCTCCTCATAGTGGATACCTCTACATAGTGTACTGAGATTGTATCCCTGGCTAAACTCCTATGCTTTCCATGTAATAATACCTCTACATAGTGGAAACCTCCTCATAGTGTACCTATTTTAGAGGCCCAAAATAAAATTTAAGTGTATATTATGTCGCTTCATAGTGGACTTTCAGAAATTTAAAAATTTTCAGCGCTTAGTTCAAAAAGTTTCTATTTTCTTTTTTTTATCTAACTGATTTTGCAAACGCATTTAATCACAATTACGAAACATATTCTTTGATTGATTTGTTTAGAACCAATATTAGTTTGAACTGTAGGATTTTTATTTTGTTCATCTATAGTATTAATTTTTTTTTTAAATCTGTAACTTTCTACATAGTGTACTCTCCTAATATGTAGTGTACTAATCTTGCTGGTCCGCTGAAGTACACTATGTAGAGAGTGGACTGTACATGTTTTTAAAAAGTGCAAAATGTTCTATGTACATGTTTTTGAAAATTGCATTATGTTCTATTTATATTTTTGTAAAAAGTGCATAATGTTCTATTTACATGTTATTGAAGTGTACAATTTATACTTTAATTTTACAATCATAAATTAGCATGCAATTCAATATAATTCAAAAGGTTAATTTTTTGCATTGTTTCTTATGGGTTTTTTGGCAAAACACGTTAAGTCCAAGATTTTAAAATTTTGAATCATTTTTAATTATCGTGCATATGTAACGATTAACTGAATGCTATTGTTTTTTAAGCTGACATCTAATTTCAAAAAATGTTACTTACGTAATTAAAAATTTATTATTAAACTAGTTTGATTTTACTTTGCACACTAAAGATTTTGTAACATAATATAAAAACTGCTATCACGTTATTCCAAATGTTTTCTGTAACAAAATATTTTAACGTGCTCTGTGATTCAATTTTTCTAAGAAGCAAGTTTTGTATAGTTATAGATTTTTTTTTTAATATTTTTTTCTGTTATCTACTGAATTTTCAAATTTAAAAAAATGTAATCTACATCGGTTTTATTTTCCATTTTTAACTATTAGGTTTAGACGTTCCATTAGATTCACCAACTTGCCGTTTTTGGGTTCCGCAACTTTATCTGATAAAATATTAAATCAACAATATTTATTTATACATAGGAGGCTTGATTACGTCACTGACTTTTTGCAGTTTTGTATTACAAACTAAATAAATTTTCTGCAATTAAAATATTTTTAATATATCTGTGCCAAAACTAAAATTTAAAATGATTGCCTTTATTAATTTGTCTTAAATAAAAAACGATTCTTTTTACACACAAAAAAAAATTAATAATAAAATTCAAAAAAAATTGTGTTGTGGTAATTATTATTATTTAAGGTCTGGTAGATCCGCTACTTAATTTTAAAAACATAAAACTGATGATGACTGAACAAATACTTAAAAATAACATGGGCGTGAAGCATAATATAAACCGTCATTTGGTTGAGGTTGGGGTTCAGGGGGTTCTTCAGTAGGAGGAGTTGTCTCTTCTGCACTGACTTTCTCTTTTACTTTTGCATTATCCCGATTTTTATTTTTTCTCCATTTGAACAAGGGACAAGAGGATACGAGGCAGCAGAGGCAGAGGGCAAGAGCAATCGCACCACCAACAAGTAGCGTGACTCCAGATACTATACCCACAACAGCTCTTTTCACAGATTGACATTTTTGTAATTGAATAAAAGACAAAAAAAAACAAGATTATTCCTTAAGTTTGAAGGAAAGGCAGGTAGGTGGGAGTTTTAATTTGAATTTTATAATCATTTATTATTATTTCACATTATGAGGTGTGATTGTCTTACAAGGTGCTGAGGCCGCAACCATCAACTTCTACAGTCCAGCCTTTTCTGTGTATACCTTTCGCTTCGTTACATGGTGCACAAAATTGAAAATGTAAATCAATATCCTCATCATTAATCTTTACACAACCAAAGTCCTTGCCCTGGCTCTGGCTCCTGCAGTCGGAAGCTTGAACGCAACGCGGAACTTGAGATGGCACAAAACCATTGCAGCTATAAACAGTAACAGCGCTTCCCCCGACGACTGCTGCTAAATAACAATCCGCGCAAAAACCTGTTCCAACACTATTAAATAATAAGCAAGCATTTGAAACAGGACACTCCGAAGGACTACTGCAGTTTTGGTTTCCAGGATTTGGACCTGCTTTTTCAATACGTGGAACTAGTGTCTTTAATCGTTTTATGAAACTGGCTTCAGCAGCTCCTTTACAGTTACTTTTGACGATCGAAAGAAGTAGAACAAGTCGAATGAGGAAGGACAGCATGTTGAAACTCATCTTAATCTCAATAAAAGATTTAAACTAACAATATAATATTAATTAATATAATATCCCACGCAAAACTGTCCGACCGTTTTTGATCGTTTCTAGCTATCGAATTATGTCGTCGAATTTGGGAACGTTTTTCGACCCTGTTTTCCGATAGGCGACTATCGGATCCGACAGTTACGAAAAAGTCAGAAAAAAATATGGAAATTTCCAACACTGTCAGAATTCGATCTCTAGACTTTGGTTGTTGACACTGTACCTTAACCCTTCCGCTACATAGTCCTTAATTGATGAGAAAGAAATTAAGCTCCTATTTATAGCGCCTTCGCGTATTTTTATGCTTTACGTCATAAATACTTGGTTTTATGAAAAAACTAAAAGCAACATTAATAACTTGGTAATTAACTACCTAATTAAGCGTAATCAGGGATTAATTTTTTGACATGTCCAAAAAAGTCAGGTCAAAAGGTGGCCAAATTAATTATTACCTAATAATGTAAATTGCAAAAAAGGTTGTATTTTATTTTTATGTATATTAACATATAATTATTTCATTACGTGACCATTTCAACAAGGTCAAAGGTCATAGGTCACTTATTTTGTAGCCTAAATAGCGTATGTCAATAAGGTCGATGATTAGGTTTTTTTTGGCATTTAAAAACATTTTTTGGAAGTTTTTAAAAATTTTGTAAAAAATAAAAATTATTCAAAAATTACGAAAACAAGTTAACAATTAAACATCCTGTGGACAGATGATGAAGTATGTCAAAGGTCAAATTTTTATGGTTTTCAAACGATCGGAAACTATTGTATATCCTCCGATCGTCTATCAACCGATCGTCTGACTATCGTTTCCGATAGTTAACTATAGTATTCTATCGGACACAATATTTTTCGCCGACAAAACAATTTCCGATCGATTCCGAAGCTATATTTTTGCGTGGGATATATAATATTATATTATATAAATATAATACATAATTAAATATAACGGAAACCACGTAATTTCCTAAAACTTAATAGAAAAGTGTGTTCTCAATCTTCGTCTGATTTCTGAGTCTGTAAAATGTTTTATCTGGAATCTGGAATGGACGAAAATGATCCTCAAAAATTCTCGACTGAAAAATGCAGTGGAGCAAAGTGAATAAGGTTTTAGACCATAATAATAAATATTATAACAAAAAAATGAAAAATACAAAAAAAAAATAATTTAATAATGGTAAAGTCAATGCTACAATAAAAAACTTTTAATTGAAATTAAAATTTTCCCATAATAACAACAATTAAATAATTGGTGAATTTCAGTGGAATGCACTAAACCTACCATAGCAGTTTTATTTTAATATTACCTATTCATCATAATGTGACTAGGTAATTCTGTACATAGGAGGACTTAAAAACTTAAATATTATTCAAATCGCGCAGTAATTATTTTTGACTTTGACATGAGTCATATTTTACATTTAGAGTAATTCTTAATATTTGAGAACAAGATGTAGAAATAGTTAGTAATCTCTTTATTTTGGGCGGTTTAGACTCATGAACATCATTTTCATCAAGCAGAGTAAATTTAATTATAATATAATTATAGGCAAGACTTAAGAAGCTTTAAAAAACCGGAGTTTTATAAAACAAAATGTTTTAACTTGTATTAACACTTTTTAAATAATTATATGCATTTCCAGTCATGCACAATCTTAAATGATAATAAGTTTAGCTGCAGGTTATTGTACATATTATATAAATAAAACATTTTGCACTTTTCAAAAACATAAAAGTAAAACATTTTGCACCTTGCAAAAACATTTAAATAAAACATTTTGCACTCTTCAAAAACATGAAAAAAAAAATTTGCACTCTATAGAAACAATAGAACAAAACATTTTGCACTTTTTGAAAACATCAAAGTAAAAGTTTTAGCACTTTTTAAAAAAAGTTTAAATAAAACATTTTGCACTTTTTAAAAACCTGAAAGTAAAACATTTTGTACTTTTCAAAAACATTTCAAAAAATCATTCTGCACTTTTTAAAAACCTGAAAGTAAAACATTTTGTACTTTTCAAAAACATTTCAAAAAATCATTCTGCACTTTTTAAAAACCTGAAAGTAAAACATTTTGTACTTTTCAAAAACATTTCAAAAAATCATTTTGCACTTTTTAAAAACCTGAAAGTAAAACATTTTGTACTTTTCAAAAACATAAAAGTGAAAGATTTTGCACCTAGCAAAAACATGTAAATAAAGTAATTTGCTTATTTACAAAATGTGCATATAGCAATATAATTATGAGTTGAACATTTCACGCTTGCCAGAGTTTAGTAATCAGACCGTTTTAAAGATTAAAAAAAAATTTAAAGTAGTTAGTTTACTACCATTTATAATAACGTTCAATAAAATCAAAATACTGTTTTTATAAGGAAAATAATAAAGTTTTATCGAAGAACGAAATATTTCTTTCTTATAGGCATAAATTAATAACTAAAGTGCTACATTAGTTATGTTACATTTATAATGAAGAAAGTGCGATGGGCTTTATAATACAAAAAGGAAATGACTTGTTTTGCCTCAAACTTGAATAATTGATACTCAAATTAAATTGAGGTTTGAGGTTAGCTTTATTAATGAGTCAAGCACTTCAACATACAGTTGTTTTTCAAGGTCGGACTCACGACGGACTCAAGACGGAAATTATTCTCCAACACAATAGTTTCACATCCCCTTTGCATGAAAATGCGAAATTAATACGTCAATAAAAGTATAAACGTGATAAAAACAAATAGAAGAAACATTTAAAACTTTTCAAAAACATGGTAACAAAAAATTGTAAACTTTTCAAAACTTTCTATGCATATAAAACATTTGCACCATTCTTAATCCAGTAACAATAACGTTTTGCACTTTTTTTAAAAATGTAAAAACAACATTTTGTACTATTCTGAATGCAGTAAAAATTACGTTTTGCACTTTTCTTAAAAATGTAAAAACAACATTTTGTACTATTCTGAATGCAGTAAAAATTACGTTTTGCACTTTTCTTAAAAATTTAAAAACAACATTTTGTACTATTCTAAATCCAGTAAAAATAACGTTTTGCACTTTTCTTAAACATGCAAATAAAAAATTTGCACCATTCTTAATCCAGTAACAATAACGTTTTGCACTTTTCTTAAACATGTAAATACAACATTTTGTACTATTCTAAATCCAGTAAAAAGAACGTTTTGCACTTTTCTTAAACATGTAAATACAACATTTTGTACTATTCTAAATCCAGTAAAAAGAACGTTTTGCACTTTTCTTAAACATGTAAATACAACATTTTGTACTATTCTAAATCCAGTAAAAAGAACGTTTTGCACTTTTCTTAAACATGTAAATACAACATTTTGTACTATTCTAAATCCAGTAAAAAGAACGTTTTGCACTTTTCTTAAACATGTAAATACAACATTTTGTACTATTCTAAATCCAGTAAAAAGAACGTTTTGCACTTTTCCTAAACATGTAAATACAACATTTTGTACTATTCTAAATCCAGTAAAAAGAACGTTTTGCACTTTTATTAAATATGTAAATATAACATTTTGTACTATTCTAAATGCAGTAAAATAACGTTTTGCACTTTTCTTAAACGTAATTAAATACAACATTTTGTACTATTCTAAATCCAGTAAAAAGAACGTTTTGCACTTTTCTTAAACATGTAAATACAACATTTTGTACTATTCTAAATCCAGTAAAAAGAACGTTTTGCACTTTTCTTAAACATGTAAATACAACATTTTGTACTATTCTAAATCCAGTAAAAAGAACGTTTTGCACTTTTCTTAAACATGTAAATACAACATTTTGTACTATTCTAAATCCAGTAAAAAGAACGTTTTGCACTTTTCTTAAACATGTAAATACAACATTTTGTACTATTCTAAATCCAGTAAAAAGAACGTTTTGCACTTTTCTTAAACATGTAAATACAACATTTTGTACTATTCTAAATCCAGTAAAAAGAACGTTTTGCACTTTTCTTAAACATGTAAATACAACATTTTGTACTATTCTAAATCCAGTAAAAAGAACGTTTTGCACTTTTCTTAAACATGTAAATACAACATTTTGTACTATTCTAAATCCAGTAAAAAGAACGTTTTGCACTTTTCTTAAACATGTAAATACAACATTTTGTACTATTCTAAATCCAGTAAAAAGAACGTTTTGCACTTTTCTTAAACATGTAAATACAACATTTTGTACTATTCTAAATCCAGTAAAAAGAACGTTTTGCACTTTTCCTAAACATGTAAATACAACATTTTGTACTATTCTAAATCCAGTAAGAATATCGTTTTGCACTTTTTCTAAACATGTAAATACAACATTTTGCTGTACAAAAGAGAACCAATAATAAAATTAAAACTGTGGTTTTTGTATGAAAACAAATTACTACCTGAAACCCATTCCTACAAGTCCGGCTCTTCTTTATCTTCTAAAGAAAGGACAGTTTTTGACATAAGGAAGAATTATACCTCCAATTTTACTAATGAATAGGTGCCGGTGAACATCATGATGTCCTGCCCTTACAAAATGTTGAATCCGTTGCTGCTTGAGACTGTATATCCTTTTACAGAATTATTTATTTAAAGCTTTTAAAAAGTTGGAAAATATAATTAATTATTACATATTGCTGAAATCTTAAACAGTGAAAAACCAAGAACATACTTTTTTTCAAATTTTTTCAAAGAGGTGAAATGCGTTTACTCAATTGAAGTTTTTAATTAATGTCTACAAACTTTCAAAATGTAATTATATTTTAATTCACAATTTATTTTACTAAAACAAAAATCCAATGCTAACTAGTTCAAATAGTAACAATAACAAAAACAAAAAGTAAACAGTCTAATCTGGAAATTTATAAAATTTATAGAAATCGCACTTTACACTTTATTTATGTAAATAAGACAGGTGTAAACTATTGAAACAAAAGCAGTTTGCCACGTTTAGTAGGCTTACGTCTAGAGACTGGAAGGACCTGATGTTCCATCGCAATTAAAACGCGAGTATGATTTCCTCAAACTTCTCACAATCCTTGCAGTATAACCTTGCGCGTAGGCTCCCTTGCAATTCTTAAATGCACCATTAAAACATTGCAACATGTCATTTCTATTTCTGAGGTGTGAGCACAGACAAAAGAAAAAGTATTAGTAATAATTAAAGATTACTTTAGCAAAACGTATTACGTTTTATTTATTTTATTTGTGGATTTTGTTTTTTAAATTGCTCTTAAAAAATTTTAACCTGCAATGCTGAGCATAGGTGCTTTTGGCTGCCCAATCATCACCACTTTTCACATTGTTAGAAGCCACATCTAAGCAAGTTAAATATTCTTTAGTTCCATAGCAGTATTCATCATGGTCTGTGCGAAACAAGAATAGACGTAATTATATGGTATAATTATCTACTTCAATGCCTGGAACGTAAAATATTTCTTTTGTAAAGAAACAAATGACCCCACCCTGAATATTCAATTTAAGCTGAAAATAAATCAAGCTTTGTGGCACAAAAAAATAAAAACATGCGTTTAATGTTAAGTAAGAGTTTTCGAAAAACCTGAAATGTTTAATTTACAAGTTTTTGGAAAGTGAAAAATGTTTCATTTACACGTTTTTAAAAAGTGAAAAATGTTTCATTTACACGTTTTTAAAAAGTGCAAAATGTTTCATTTACACGTTTTTGAAAAGTGCAAAATGTTTCATTTACATGTTTTTGAAAATGCAAAATGTTTCATTTACACGTTTTTAAACGTGCAAATTGTTTTATTCACATGTTTTTAAGAATTCAAAATGTTTCATTTACATGTTTAAAAAAAATAAAAGGTTTTATTCACATGTTTTTGAAAATTGAAAAATGTTTCATGTACACGTTCTTGAAAAGTGCAAAATGTTTCATTGACACGTTTTTAAAAAGTGCAAAATGTTTCATTTACACGTTTTTAAAAAGTGCTTAATGTTTCATTTACACGCTTTTAAAAAGTGCAAAATGTTTCATTTACACGTTTTTAAAAAGTGCAAAATATTTCAGTTACACGTTTTTAAAAAGTGCTTAATGTTTCATTTACACGCTTTTGAAGAGTGCAAAATGTTTCATTTACACGTTTTTAAAAAGTGCAAAATGTTTCGTTTACACGTTTTTAAAAAGTGCAAAATGTTTCATTTACACGTTTTAAAAAAGTGCAAAATGTTTCATTTACACGTTTTTAAAAAGTACAAAATGTTTCGTTTACACGTTTTTAAAAAGTGCAAAATGTTTTATTTACACGTTTTTAAAAAGTGCAAAATGTTTCATTTACACGTTTTTAAAAAGTGCTTAATGTTTCATTTACACGCTTTTGAAAAGTGCAAAATGTTTCATTTACACGTTTTTAAAAAGTGCAAAATGTTTCGTTTACACGTTTTTAAAAAGTGCAAAATGTTTCATTTACACGTTTTAAAAAAGTGCAAAATGTTTCATTTACACGTTTTTAAAAAGTGCAAAATGTTTTATGTAAACGTTCTTGAAAAGTGCAAAATGTTTCATTTACACGTTTTTAAAAAGTGCAAAATGTTTTATTTACACGTTTTTGAAAAGTGCAAAATGTTTTATTTACACGTTTTTGAAAAGTGCAAAATGTTTCATTTACACGTTTTTGAAAAGTGCAAAATGTTTTATTTACACGTTTTTAAAAAGTGCAAAATGTTTCATTTACACGTTTTTGAAAAGTGCAAAATGTTTTATTTACACGTTTTTGAAAAGTGCAAAATGCTTCAATCACACGTTTTTGAAAGATTTTAAATGTTGCATTGACACGTTTTTAAAAAGTGCGATATGTTTCAGTTACAAATTTTTAAAAAGTGCAAAATGTTTCATTTACAAGTTTTTGAAAACCGCAAAATATTTCGTTGACATGCTTCAGGAAAGTTTAAAATATTATAACTAAATGGTTTCAATGCGCATGTCAGTACCATTGTATAGTTACAGTAATTGCATAGTGTATATGGTTTTAGCTAAAAATAGTAATTATTACCCAGTTCATTTTAGTTCTTCACAGACGATTTGCCTATACTGTCAGAAGTTAGAATACGCTGAGGTAGTCATATTGTAAGAATTGGAATTTTTTTAGCCCCTCCCCGCAAAAATATTCATTGGGATCATTTAGGAATTCAATTTATTTATGATCTTACATATCATATGTGATGTAAAATGTATATGAGAATGATTATAGCAATCCTTAAGGATATTTAGTGTAAAGGAATATGATTTCAGCAATCCTGAGGGAAATATAGTGCATAGGAATATGATCTAAGCATCCTATGGGATAATATCCCATTTAAAATTTATTTATTATTTATCACTAATTTGCTCATTGTTATTATTAATTTAATGTTTCCTACCATTTAGGGATGGTTTTTAACTTAATATTTTATATATAATAATAATTTATTTGCGGAGATTAGGTTAATCCCGGAGCATTCTCGGGGCATTTCCATTACCTCGTGACTTCATGCCACTAGATTTCCTTTACCTACAATGAAATAATTTGAAGCCCAAATTAAAAAAATTACCTAAAAGACGAGAAAAATAACAATAATGTTACCTATTTGTTGAAGTTTCAATTAGATAGTACTGTGAGATTACAAGTAATTATATCTGCGAATGCTGGAAATGGAAATGCTTGGTATAGGAATACGTACTAGCTACATACTTACTAGTTAGTACTAAGTACGTGTCAGCTTTTTCAGATTTAACATCATTTACATTGCCATCAACACCAAGTACCAAGTAGTGTGTAGGTATGAGCAATGAGCACTGAGCTACGAGAAGGGGCCGTCCAGATATGACGTTTCAGGTTTTTGTCCAAACCCCGTCCCCTCCCCCCAGAGTTTCAACTTTTTTAACATTACGTTAAATGCAGAGCTTACCCTCTCCCCACCCTGCAAAATAGAACGTAGTTTCTGCACAGCCCCGAACGGGAACTGACGTCGATCGCTCAATGGCTATGATGGCCCTTCGTCAGCCGGCAGGGAAATTCAAACCTTAACCGACAAACAGCATTCACAATTCAATGCAGTGCAACCACTGCTTCGTCATTAGGCTCAGTTCCTGAATGTGTGTGAGAATTTTGTACTCACTCAGACTCACTGTTGGCTTTACATTTATGTAATTGCTACTTAATAGTAACAGTAATTAACCTAAATTATTTACCGTATAATGGATATTTTTATGTTTATAAGTGACATTAATTTTTTATTGAAAAAGCTAGTGTTAGTGTTAGTATAACATTACAAAGTGTAGTTGAAGTGCTGACAACACAAAAAACTATATGACAATGGAAATAGAAGTGACTGCACGCTAACGATAACTTAGGATTTTTCGTTTTGTGTTCATCTACAGATATTGTTTGTGTTTAGATTAAGACTTTACATCGCAATTAATTAGAATTCCCATTTAAGTATAAACTGTCTCATGTATTATACTTCATTAATAATTTATTTTTACCATGTTAGTAGTCAAGGCAGGCAGCGTGACTGTTTAAACATAAAATACTGTTTTTAAGTAAGCTACATTCAACCGTGTTTTTCGTTGTTAAATTGTTAGCAATTTTCATCTCAATGTGAATTTAAAACTATTTAATTTTTTTGAACTATGTTCGTGTTCCAATTCAGATTTTGGTCCAATTATTGCAACTTATTTTCAGCCTAACTATTATTAAAGTATAAAATACCTAGATTAATTGCCATGCAAAGTCAGCCTTCAAACATTAAAGTGTTCACTTAACGGTGTTAAATCAATAGTGTGAGTGTGATGTTTGTGAATGAAATGCGATGCTTAAATTAAGTTTTTCACTAACTAGGTAACTACCTTAATGAATGAGATGCATAGTCGTATATGAAATGAAAACTGCTTAAACTATAAACCATCTCTTATATGAAATTCTTAAAAAAATTCCTAAAGGATGTTATCTTATAGGAGAGTTGTTGATGAAGTGTATGGGAATTGGGATTATGAGAACGTCCGAAATTCCCAAAATCCGTTCCTATAGGTGAAGTGTATAGCATCTTATGCCTCAGTTTTGCGGGGGCCACATATTAAAAACTTTAAAACTGAAACTCTCCTAAAATCATAACTGACTTTGTAATTAATGTTAAAAATAACTTGCGATAGATGTTGCTTAACTATTAGACTCGGGATTTCTTCTAAGTCTCCTACAGTCAAATTGAACTCTAAACCAATTTTTATCCCATCCTTGCATTATCTCATTGTGAACGTGAGCCAGTTGTGACTTGCAAGACTCGAATACAGCCCTGCGACACGCTACTACGTAATCCCTCTTTCTGCATTTTTAAAAAAAGGTAAAAATAATGCAAAAAACATTATTAAACACAATTAAATTGACTTGATTTATTCCAGCAAAACAAAAATTAAGAAACAAACCTGCAGCGCTGAGCCACTGTAGTTTTGCCAGCTGGATCTTGAGGATAATTGTAATACTCATTTGCCTTTTCCTCGCACGCATAACGCCTCTCGTTCAGGTCTAAAGGGCGACTTGCCAGTATGTACAGTTACAGAAACAAGAAGAGTTTTCCAGTTTTAGTCTCACACTCACAAAGCGTAAAGAAATACTGGCTTTCGTAGAAATCCCTTTGTCACACAGTATATCCTCTCTGAAGAACTAAAATGATCGAGTCATATCCATTGTCAGCTAAACACTTAATTATTAATTATATCAAATATCTACAAAAATATTCAAATATGTTTTGCAAGTATTTAAATAGAATATTTTGCACTTTTAAAAATTATGTAGGTATAAAGAACATTTTAGACTTTTGTAAAACTTGTAAACATAGCATTCTGCACTTTTAAAATACATAGAATTACAACATTTTTCAACTTTCCACGAACATTTGTAAATAGAACATTTTTAAATTTTTTAAACCATAGAATTAAAACAGTTTGCACTGTTCAGAAACATGTAAATAGAAAATTTTGCACCTTTCTATAAACAAGAAAATACAACATTTTGCTCCCATACAAAAACATGTAAATGAAAAATTGGGTACTTTTCCAGAAAAAAAACTAAAATAAAACATTTTGCTCCTATCTAAAACATGTAAATACTAATAAAAAATTTTGAAAGTTTTTAAAACATATTATAGAATTAGAAAATTTCGCACATTTCAGAAATATGTAAATAGAAAATTTTCCAATTTTCCAAAAAAACCGGAAAATAAAACATTTTGAGCCTTTCTAAAAACATGTGAATAGAAAATTTCGCAACTTTTCAAACACATGTAATTAGAGCGTTTAAAACGTTTTAAGAACATATGTAAATAGAACATTTTTAACGTTTTAAACTCATAAAAATAAAACATTTAACGTTTTCCAAAAACTTGTAACCAACATTTTACTCAAGTTCTTTAATAATATGATAATTATGTATGCGCGGATCCTATTTGCATTGGAATGTTAAATTTAATTAGGCATCAATATAATTATTGCTATGTTAATGTATACTCGTAAAGGTCAGGTGAGCAATAAAATTTATGGAATAATAAATATTCAGTTATCAATAGGGTTTAATATAATTACGTTGAATAAATAAAGAAAAAAGGCGTCAGTGTCTGTTTTTGCAAAATCTGTCTGTAACGTTAGACGCGGTCATTGGCGGATGACCATAAAATGTAATGTAAGGGCTAATTAAATAGTGACGTTATCTGCTAAAAACCCAGCACGTAATAACTTGTGAACCGTAAAGTGCGACATGTTTTTTCGTCTTTGAAGAACCAAAATTACCCATATCACAATTTAAGGTAGAATCAAATTGAGCTATGTCATAAAAAAACAAAATGAGGAACATGCCTATAAACTGTTAATTACGAGTTTTTGAACAGTGTCAAATGTTCAAGTTACAATTTTTTGAAATGTGCAATACTTTCTGATTACCTACATGTTTTTTAAAATTCTAAAATGTTATATGTACATGTTTTTTAAAAGTTCAAATTTTCTATTTACATGTGTTAGAAAAGACAGCTAAATTTTCTATTGATATGATGATTTTAAAGAGTGCAAAATGTTATATGTGCATGTTTTTGAAAAGTCCAAAATGTTCTTTGTACCTACATGTTTTTGAAAATTGTAAAATGTTCTATTTACATATTTTTTCAAATTGCAAAATATTTTATTTAAATGCTTTCAAAAAATGTTACAATATTTTTGTGGATAGTGGATATAGTTTTTAGCTGCAAATGGATATGGGTCATTTTGGTTCTTCACAGACCATTTTCCCAATAGGAGATTTGCGAATTTTGCGATGATGAAGATGAAAGATGAAAAAGATATCAGCTCAAGTTAGCTGTGCATTTTTGATAACCATAATCCACAAAAGTACTACAAGCGAAACATTTTTGAAACTATAGTTCACTATAGTGGCCACGAAAGTTTTTTAAATTTTAAATTCTACCTTAACCTTAACGAAGTAAATAAGCTTCAACTTCATATTAAACGTAGAACACAATTTGTTTTTGTGCGAATTACAAATTTTTTTTTAATATTAAAAGAACAATAACAATTCATAAAATTGATACTGATATCACTACATATCGTCTATGAAGAACTAAAATGACCCATATGCATTTGTAGCTAAAAACAAAATGTACTATCTACAAGAATATTGAAAAATGTCTTGAGTTCATTTTGACCAGAACATTTTGCATCTTTTCGAAAACATGTAAAAAGAACATTTGGCACCTTTTCAAAACATAAAATTAGAACATTTTGCATTATTTCGAAAACATGAAATTAGAGCATTTTGCCCCGTTTCTAAAACCTGGGATGAAAACATTTTGCACCTTTTCAAACACCTAAAATTAGAACATTTTGCATTATTTCGAAAACATGAAATTAGAGCATTTTGCCCCATTTCTAAAACGTGGGATGAAAACATTTTGCACCTTTTCAAACACATGAAATTAAAAAATTTTGCACTTTTTCAAAAACATGAAATTAGAACATTTTGCAACTTTTCAAAACCATGTAAATAGGACATTTTACATTGTTGAAAAAGATGACAATAGAACATTTTACGTTTTTCAAAAACGCCTAAATACATATTTTGCGCATGTTTCTCATTTTTTGATGACATAGCTCATTTTGATTCAAGCTTAAATTGGATATAGGTTATTTTGGTTCTACACAGACGATATACGTATTTAAGCACTGTTAAATGGGATCCAGCCTTATATTAAACACAAAACGTTGGCTTAAGGATTTGCTAAAAGAAAAGACACGGTTTGATCTACAACTATATCCAAAGTAGTGGGTATTTAAAAAAAAAGTTTTAATAACTTTCTTAGTTACCATATAATTACATTGAGATCCTATAAGAACGGAATGTGCACTGGGTACAAATGGGTAGACCTTATTTATATTCTTTAAAATGGATTTAAACTGTTTTTGCGTTAATTCTACCACTATTGTACTAAACACATTTTTTTTTACTCAATACATGCATCCATTAATAGCTTGCCAAACAATCGTCCATTTGAAAATGCACATTTTTCACCTAAAATTCTTTAAAGGTGCAAAATATTTTATCTAATTAAACCAAGTTGCTAATAAATGTGTAAATAATTAAAAAGTTGGTTCTCATTCATTTATTCAATTACATTTAAGTCTTATTTCTATAGTTAGTTGAAATAGTAAGGATAAAAAGAAGTCATAAAATAATCTGACAATTACTACAATTCAGAAAAACGAAATTCCAAGTTCCAAAAGTACGTGAGAAAAACAGATACAAACTATTCAAACGAAGAAAGTCGATCACATTCTTCAGTACAAGCTTACGTCAAATGGCTGGCAGAATCAGGTGCTTAATTATTTGCAATCAAAACGAGTATATGCATCTGTGACACCTTTCAAAGTTCTGGTCAGAAAACCTTGAGCGAAGGGACCCTTGCATTCCTTAAATCCGGTGTTAAAACATTGCAGCATGTCATCTTTATTTCTGCAAATTGTGCACACAAAAAGTTTTTATATTATTAGAACATAAACAGTTTTTAAGCATTTTCTTTTCATTAGGTCTTGTTTTTTAGAATAAATTCAAGATTCGAACCTGCAATGCTGAGCATAGGTATTTTTGGCCGCGTAGTCATCACCAATACTCACATTGTTAGAAGCCATATTTATGCATGCCAAATACTTATTGTTTGGAGGGCAAATTGCTTCATCTTCTTGATTTCCATCTGTAAGATACAAAAAAAGACATTTATTCATGAGCTCGCTTCATTGCATAGGAATTAGGAGCTTTGCTTCAAGGACGCAGTAAAAATTGGATGACGTAGTTGCGTGTGTTAAAATTAGTCACAGTAGTAAACTGAGAAATTATATAATTATTATCATTAGGCAGACTATTTGATTAATTTGAAAGATAATTCGTAATATTAATATTTACCATCAGTTTTGGGCAGCTCTTTAAGTGCCTTACAGTCAAAACGAAGTCCAAACCAATATGCATCCGCTTCTTCGTTCAATTCTCTGTCAACTTGAGCCAGTTGTGACGTGCATGTTTCGTATGCAGCCTTGCGACACGCTACTAACTCATCTCTGTTGCTATATTTTGACAGATAGTTTAATTATAAATTAGTTTAATTATAGTATAGAATTTTAAAAACAGGTACAAATGCCCAGCGCCGGATAATGTGGCTAGCGCAGGTAGCTTGAATTTGCAAAACACATGTAAATAGAACATTTTGCAATTTTCAAAAATATGTAGAAAGAAAATTTTTAATTTTTAAAAACATGAAAATAATATTTTTTGCCCAGTTCAAAAACATGCAAATAAAACATTTTGTACTTTTAAAAAATATGTCAAAAAAACATATTGACCTTTCAAAAACATCGAAATATAATATTCAGTACGTTTTGAAAACATGGAAATAAAATTTTGTGTACGTTTTAAAAACATGGAAATAAAAACATTTTCCACTTTTCTCAAAACATGTAATTAAATAGAACATTTTGTACTTTTAAAAAACATGTCAAAAGAACTTTGAATTTTCAAAAACATGAAAATAAAATCATTTTCCACTTTTCTCAAAGCATGTAAATAGAAAATTGAGCACTTTTCTAAATTAGGTAAAAAGAACATTTTTCACTTTTCTTAAAAATGTAAATACAACATTTTGCTTCACCAAAGAAAATCATTATTAAAATCAATACTGTGGGTTTTGTATGAAAAATAAATGCTGCCTAAAAAGGTTTAATTCCTTCGTTCGGCCCTAAAGATGCCCGTATAATTATATTGCCGACGTGTAATTCCTATATATCCGAGTACACCCATTAAAAAACCATATTAATCACTAACTTCAGTCCAGCAAAAAAAAAAAAATATTGGCGCAAACCTGCAGTGCTGAGCTACTGTAGGTTCGTCCCATGGATCTTTATGAGTCGAATTAAAAGCTTCATTTGCCTTCAGCTCGCACGCTCCAACTTTGTTGTTCAGGTCTGGAGGGCAACTTTTTGATAGTTCTGTGAGTCAAACATATTATTAAACTTGCAAAATTAAGTTAGTACTGATTTCATGGGATTAGTTAAATTAGCGTGCTAAATATAAGTTAATACCTACCTTTGAATCAAATTATTGCAAACAAACTTATAACAGAAAATGTATTGTATTTTTTATAAATATTTAATTACTGTCAAATATGTTGTCCTCCAGTGTATGGTCCTCGTTGGCTTCTGGCTCTACTGGTTTTGATAGAATCTGTCTGGATATTGTTAAGAGGATAGCAGTTATTGCAAAAATAAATATTTGGCGAAACCCCATTTTTCTCTGTAATTATAGTTAATTATAGTTACAAGATCTTCCTGTTTTTGGTCTGACACCAACAAAATGTAAAGCGGAACTGACTTGATAAGAAATCAGTTTGTCACACAGTTTATATAGACAGGTATCATACCATGTGATTCTTAGGTCTGCTGGGTGTCAAAGAGTCTTAATGAGCAGGAATATCCACATATATGCACGTTGTGAGCGAAGGACGAAACGAAATCTGAATATTTTTATTTCAAACTAAAGGCAAAACTGACCATCTTGATTCTGTACTTAAATAGAATTCTGTTCATCTTCGTTTTCTGCTAAAGTACGATTAGCGTAATATGGCTATAAACAGTTCAGTGTGTGACAGTAATTGTATTTAATGGTATACAAAAATTATGGAATATGCTTTTAAGTGCAAAATAAAGATGGTCAATTTTACTTTTAACTTGTATTGGAAATTATAAGATTTAATCATTCACCAACCTTGTGTGTCCTTCCTCTTTGAGTAAAACTGTTATATTCGGACGTTAATGTATGTCAGTCAGTTTAATAATTATACCTGTAAAAATGACCATAGAGATTCATGGAATGATGCATATTCATTAGGCAATAAGGAATATACGTCCAATAATTATTTCAAGCAAAGACGTCAATGTATACCTATTTGTGTACGTTTGTCCTGGAAGTATTGGAATTAAATTCTGTACATTATTGTGTAGTGCTTTACTTTAAATTTTAAATGAGTTTTTTTTTGTTTTTAGAACCCTTCTACCTGTTTAGTGACATCAACTATGAACAATCCCTAAACAAATTTTAAAAAAAAAGAGATTCATCCTTGCCGGGATTCGAACCCGGGACCTTTGGATTAGAAGTCCAACGCGCTATCCACTGCGCTACAAGGACCTGATAAATACCAACTTTGAAATCCAATTACGCAATTCCCTAAATAATGTCGTATAAAACATACAATATATATGCATAGTTTTAAAATATAATTATATTTAAAATTGAATTATTGCAAAAAATGTTTTGGGAAAAGTTTTAAATAATTACCAGAATTTTAAATTATGTATAACTCCACGAACAGGAACTACAAGTTCATATTTGCTTTATTATATTGTCGATAATACACAAATGCCGTTACTGTTGTCTAAAAATCACTATTTCAGTTTCAGAGACCCTATGCTATGACTCCCAGATATTAGCTTAACCAATTCGTAAATGGCTATCTTTAGCATTGGTTGTTATCATTGACAGTCTATTATTTATTGCTATTTCTTCCTTCTTTATGCTTCATCATTACAATTTATTCGATTCCACGTGCATTTTACTACTCGTCATAAATTAAATGGATAAATCATTGATTTCCCTTCGTAACAATTTTTTCAAGAAAATTAGTCTATAAAATTAGGCCTCAAATATTATGTTTTTTCCAATTTTTTTCGAAAAAGTGACAATTTTAAAATTTTGAAAAATCCTGAACTTGCTTTTCAGAAAATATTTTAAACGTTGGAAAACATTAAGTTCCGTCAAAATCGGATGAGAAGTAAAGAAGCTACATTATATATTTTAATTATATTTGTTTTATAATATAATATTATATTAGATATCAAATTTCCCATGTTTATTGAGGATGCACAAAATAAAATAATTTACAAATATGATCATATAGACCATTGAAGACTGGTCAGCTAACATATGTTAGTACCTGTTTATATATATATAACATTCTTGCTATATGCACATTTAATAACCTACATGGAAAAGACGACTGGGGAAAAAGCACCAATAAATGCTCAATGCATGTTTCCATGTCCAACGAACTATACATGCAAAAAGGATATGTCATATATCACCTTTGAAGCACCGAATGACCCATATCTAATTCAATCTATAATCAAAACGAGTTATGTCACAAAAACTAAATGAAAAAATGCATAAAATAGTAATTAGGAGTTTTTAAAAACTTCAAAATGTTTTATTTTGCATGTTTTTGAAAATTTCAAAATGTTCTATTAAATGTTTTTTTGAAAATTGCTCAATATTCTATTTACTTGGTTTTTGAAAAATGCATAATATTCTATTTACATGATTTTTGAAAAATACACAAGGTTCTATTAACATGCTTTGATGAGCATGCTATTTTACTGTTTTCTGTAGATAGTGCATTTTGTTAGAAACTAAAAATGGAAATGGGTCAATTTGGTTCTTCACAGACGATATGCGTGACTTTTTTAATTTGAATTTAAAAAAGTTGAAATGGTAAATACTTATAATAAGAATGTATTTTGTAGTCAATATAGTAAAGTTGTTATGTGCAATAATAGTTCTGACATATTTAACTCACTTTTTGTTGGTCACAATTTAAAGCTTATCGTAAGTGGAAATTTCAATACAGTGATTGCAGCCCAACGCAGTGTCACATTAAATACAGAGTACTTATTTGCGGTATGAGATAGCCATAGTACAATTAAATTAATTACATTGCTTGGGTTGTAAGTATTAGGTAATAGAATAAGATGCAAGCAGCCAAAGTCCAAGCCCAAAAGTAATAGTGACGGGGAGCAGGAGTGATTATTTTCGTCCAACGCACCCTCTGGTTGAGCATACTGGAGGTTTGTTGCAACCTGTACAACCATTCCTTCTATCACATCGGCATTGTCCTATATGATTCCAACCACAATTCCATGAAAAAACAAAAGTTTAATTAATTACATAAATACTAATAAAGTATGCATTGTCATTGTCATCTATTGGAAAATAAATATTCAAATTGGATGCTACTTTAAAAACCAGAGGCAGATTTAGAAATATTTTCTAAGGTGGGCAAAACATAATTCCGTGAGTGAAGAATCAAATAAATTCAAATCCAATTTTAGCCACAACAATTAAAATAGGCTATGTAAAAAAACTACATGCGATAAAACCGGAAAATGTTAATTTACGAGTTTTTGAAACTGCAAAATGTTTTATATACATGTTTTTTGAAAAGTGCAAAATATGCTATTTACTGTTTTTTGAAAAGTGCAAAATATGCTATGTACGTGTTTTTTTTTAAATTGCAAAATGTCCTATTTACATTTTTTTAAAATGATCAAAATATGCTATTTACAAGTTTTTTTAAAAGTGCAAAATATCCTATTCACATGTTTTTGAAACGAGTAAAATATGCTATTTACATGTTTTTCTAAAAGTGCAAAACGTCCAATTTACATGTTTTTGAAACGAGCAAAATATTCTATTCACAAGTTTTTTCAAAAGTGCAGTACGTTCTAGTTACATGTTTTTGAAACGAGTAAAATATTATATTCACAAGTTTTTTTAAAAGTGCAAAATGTCCTATTTACACGTTTTTTAAACGAGGAAAATATTTACTTTACATGCTTTTCGAACTATAATATTTTAGTTAATTTTGTTTGTATCCCTAAGTTTATTTATTGATCATTTTGATCTTTCAATCACGATATAAGCCGGCTATCTTGGTTCAAATGCCCCTATGTTAAAAAACACATTTAGTGAAGCTGGGCACCTCCCATTTGCCTACCCCTGGATCCGCGCCTGTTGAGAGCAACACGTTCTTTATTTGACTACGGCTACGGCAAACTATACTTTGAGCTATTTTTTTGAAACAGTACCTGTGACAAAGTCCGTGTAAAATACTGACATGATTACCAGGGCAAGCAAGACAGCGTAGACAAATTTTGCAATTGAAATGTTCAACATTCTGGAAAGGCTTAACTTTGTTCCTCAAATTCTTTCCAAGTGCGAAAAGTTAAGCTTGAGGTAGACGAGTTCCCGTGTTCCTACAGATCAGGTCAGGTGAGGAGATGATGGGATGTAATAGTGATGTTTTATGTTATGCTAACGACAACGACGGCAATGGTGATTTACAATTAACAGTGCAGAGTCGGAGATGTGAAATAAAATGCCAGAAGTAATGTGGAGACTGATACTGTCTTAGCAGCATTCTTTTCGTATTTATACATTTTTCGGATTGTGCACAAGCAATTGAGTTAAGCGTTTTTGTTCCTGTAACAAGTGAATTTTAACTAAATATTATGTCAAGTTAGCCTTATTAATTACAGAAATAATTACATCTATATCCGACAATTTCTTGTAGGGCCGGATAATGTGGCTAGCGCAGGCAGCCCCAGCTTCCTGAATTTTCAAAAAGTGTGTAAATTGAACATTTTAAACTTTTCAAAATTATATAATTAAACATAATGTTTCGACTTTTCAAAAACATGCAAATTAAAGTTTTTTGTACATTTTAAAAACATGGAAATAAAACATTTTCCACTTTTCTCATATGACTAATCATCTAAAATTGGATAATTATATTTTGGATCCTACAATTCGGTTTGAGTTTGGGGATAGTGAGGAACAAGCGGTCGCAGTTGATTTGGAAAAGAAAGGAATTTACGAACCTTGTATTAAGTATTTCTTAGAGAAATGGAATTTAAAAACTATACAAGTGACAGGTCTTTATATTGGAGCACGTGGGACCTTATTACAAACTTTTTTATGAAGTGGGCTGCTAAATCCTTCCGTATACCGTCTGCAGTTGTGGATGATATTTTAATGCACGCTCTTCGAGGATCAATTATGATTTTTAATCATCATTTATAATTATACTTAGAATTTATTTATGCATTATAACGTGTTGAATTTCTTTTAAAATGTTTAAATTTTGTTTAAGAATGTATTGTCTTGTATACTGAGCTGTGAAGCTATTGCAATTGTGCAAGAGTGACTTAATAAAGTTTTTCTCTCTCTCTCATGTAAATTGAATATTTTACACTTTTTCGAATCAAGTAAAAAGACCTTTTTTCACTTTTCTAAAACATATAAACCCAACATTTCGCTGTACTAAAGAAAACCATTAAATAAATCTAAATAGTGGTTTTTGTATGGCAACAATATTTACTGCTGCCTAAATGTAATTTCGTCGTCCGGCCCTGATTTCCTTGAATGTTTATAACAAACCAAAGGTGTAAAAGCATAATTATTTGTCCTCCTGATTTTCATCAGCCAAGTTTCTCAATCGTTAGACTAATATTTTAGTGCTTGCTGTGCTGTAAAGGGTAAAAATAATGTAGGACGTAGTTTTGTAAGTACTTACACATTCAGTGTTAATTAATAAACTTTAAAATAGCAAAGTGCCTGTGGAATCAAGTAATCACTGAAACTATCATTGAAGGTCGACCTTTTATTTTGTTTGTAAATAAACTTGCTCAGTGGTGGATAGGATGGAATAGGACGTTTTGCACTTTTCAAACTCATGCTATTAGAACATTTTGTACCTTTTCAAAAAAATTTAAATACGATATTTTACATTACTAAAAACATGGTAATAGAACATTTTATGTTATTCAAAAACTCCTAATTAGCATTTAACGAATGTTTCTCATTTTAATTTTATGGCAATAAGCTAATTTTGATTTTAGCTTAAATTGGATATGGGTCATTTTGGTTCTTTACAGACGATTTATGAAATAGTATAATATTTACAGGAAAGATTGAAAACTATATGCATTATATGAAACACACGTGATAGATATAAAAAATTGCGCAGGTACTATAACTATAACTATACATATATGCACATTTACTAATTAGCTAAATTAAATTTGGTGAATCGACCAAAACTTTCACAAAAAAAAATAAAATGCTCTATGCACATATTTTCCTGTTCAACAAACTAATATGCAAAAAACGATAGAAACGTACACAGATGTAGTAATAATAATTTAATTTAAAATTTAAAAAAAATTCCGATGCTGTAATACAATTGACAGTATAATTTATTTAATATAGTTCTTTATTACCAGATAGTTCTACCCTAACAACAGATTCAACTCACTTAACAAGAAAACACTTTTGAGTGTGGATTTGAATGTGTATGCAAATTGGGATTGTACGCTTAATGCATAATTTATTTGCGGAAGTTGTAAAATTTCACAGAGGTATACATATTATTGGAAATTAATAATTTTTACATATAATTATTTTATTAAACGCGGGGAAATTTAGGTCTTATAAAACGTACAGGCATGATTATATGCCACCAATTAATATTATCTTCGATGACATGATTTTAATTATTTCCTTTTGATTCATTTTATCCAAATTTTTACTATTTAGGAAAGTTTTGTATTTTATACTTAGCTGTAATAGGCTATTGTAATTGTGCAACAGTGACCTAATAAAGCTTTTCTTTCCTCCTAATCAGAATTTATATTTCCCTATCACCTGTACTAAAAAACAAAAAATAAACAACTGCTATGAAGCTTCTTCATATCTGACCCTCTAATAATTAAAAATAGGAGCGTAATAATTATTTACATGCAAAACCAGTGTAAGACACGGAGCCGGTGACCGGTAGGACCGATCGCACTGACCGAAGCTCCGGTCAGTAAAATCAAAAACATAGCAGGCACGCGCGGGCTCATTTTTTTTTCTCGAAGCTCGTCGATGCTCAAAAAGCACAAAAAGCTCATAGAGCTTTTAGAGTCCTGAAATTTGATATCCGTAGTGGGGTATTTGAGCCCAAAAGTGTAAGAGTGACCGATATGTCGAAAAGGTTGTTTTGGACTCATACTGTCATAAAAAATATATCAGAGATACTGTGTAATGTAAAAGTATGATGAAATATAAATATATTGTATTATTGTATACGATAGTAATAATATATAAATTACACTAATCACACACTGACACCGTAGCTGGCACTATTCTGACACGGGATATAAGATACAAGTAATAGTCAGCGGTACGAGTGAGTGATGATTACTAGTAATAATAGTAATAGTAATATTTGTTTAATATTAGTTAATTAATTAATTAATATACTGATACCTATACTTTGTGTTGTGGTGTGGCGGACTGTGGCGGCAGTGGCGGGGACGGTGTCAGGTGTCGGTGTCAGTGGTGTCACAGTGAATTAAGTATAAGTTTTCTGAATTAATATACTGCTGATACCTATACCCTGTGTTGTGGTGTGGCGGACTGTGGCGGCAATGGCGGGGACGGTGTCAGGTGTCGGTGTCAGTGGTGTCACAGTGAATTAAGTATAAGTTTTCTGGCTGATGGCTACTGTGCTACAGTAGTAATGTATGTACTGTATCTTTATATATACATGAAGTTAGGTTGATTTATTATGGGCTTGAGAATAAAATTTGTAATTTCAACTATAAAACTTCTCTTAAATTTAATTACAAGAAAATTAAAATAACTGTTTTTGGTGAAACTGAGCCCGAGCGGGATAAAAATTGCAATAATTAAATGTCGATAAATGTGAGTCTTTACTAAACTCTACTCTACACCTCACCACGGAGACGGAGCACCAGATGAAGAGTCGACTCTTTCTGGATGTTGTTACATTTGACACATGTATTAATTACTGTGGGTATTATTTAGTTGTTTGAGCAGCATGTAATTTAAATTATTTTAAATATTAAAAATTTGCATTTTGGGCGAACGTTTAATCACGAATTCCCACCATTAATTAAACCACCGCCAAAGTTGCTAAAGCTAAAGCTTGAGCAAACACCAAAGCACACACACTAACACTAAAACTTTTTCATTTTTCATAAAATACAATTAAACGTGGAATTTGAATTAATCAACAATTATTTACTAATCATGTTTATTTTTATCTGCGCAATTTTAATTATTTTGAATCGTTTGCATTTTTAAATAAAGTTAATGTGTCATTGTTAACAAATTTGGTGTTAATGGCTTAATAGCTACAAAATTGCGGTATTAACAAATTTAAAAATGTCAAATTTAATATTTTATTTTTTAAGCATTGTTGGTGCATTCGAATGTTGCAAGTTGCATACATATATTGCATGCAAAGGCGCAAACTTCATACTGGAACCGAAAAAATGATAATGACTGTGGAGTGTGAACACCACGGAGACGGAGCACCAGATGAAAAGTCGACTTTTTCTGGATGTTGTAATCCAAAAGAGTTCGGCCGTCTTCGAGTTGCTTCCTGGCGAAGATGAATCGCTGCTGATCTGGGGGGATCCCTTCTTTATCCTAGATCTTAGCCTTCACGTTGTCGATGGTATCAGAGGGCTCTACTTCTAAAGTTATGGTTTTCCCAGTGAGGGTCTTTACAAATATTTGCATAACTCCTCAAAGACGGAGCACCAAATGAAAGGTGAACTCCTTCTGGATATAAACACTAAACTGACAAAGTAGCACCACTAGTTAAATGCATCAGATAACTGTCACAGTAACTTGTTTTGTGCACTTACTTCATTAGTGAACACATTAATAAGTAACAATAGTTAAATTGGTGCACAAGCTACTTAGTGCTGCAATTTTTTCAGTGCAAAAACCGCTATTGTGATACGTTAGCTCCGTGGTGTCAAACCTTATTTAGTGCAAGAGCTATTTCGTACTTCCCCTAATTTAATGCACCACCTACCTAGTGCCACCTAATTTGCCGCATAAACAACTTTTGTTCACAAATACGGAGGGTGCACAAACCAGTTATTTTTATTAGATTTATGCACAATTTAAATAGGCCTATCCGCGGATAAAACGCAGAATCTACTTGGTGCAGCAACCTGTTTGGTGTATTACGGTTTTATTACACAAATGGCAATTGTGTAACAATCAGGTTGACGGGCCAGACACTTAACACGCACTTATACACCTAACTTAGTGCATGAATAACTTTATTTAACCGATTACGTATACACAGCAACAGTGTTGAAGCTTTAGCTATTTAGTGATGCAATTAGTCTAGTGCACAACCTATTGTAATTAATTACTACGTTGCAATTCCGTAGGTTTACAAGTTGGTGTTCACGCTAACTACTAAGTGTTAACATTACTATTACCTTCAAATTGTCTCCTATCAGTGTTATCTGATGAGGCCAGATGAAATAACGCTATTCATATAAATAGTATGTCCCGTTGTAGAAACATCAAATACATAAGACTAAAATTACTTAAAATAGAGCACATCTCACATTTATGTGATAGTATTAAATTCTACTAATTGTAATTTTTACTCATTGAATTAATTACCCTAGTTCATAGTTGAAGTGGCTTGTTATTCAAAATAATTTACAAAATAACAGGCTTACGTTTTAGTCATTTACAAATTATTTAATAATTACAGTTTGCAATTGTATATTGTTGGTGTTGCAGCATGCTTTAACATATTTATTATTTGCATTTTTGGGTATTATAGAAAATTTGGCATCTCAAAGTGTAATGCCTTATTACACCAAATAAATAATAAATAAACAATTTAGTGTTGATAGTGTGGTAGCCAAGCTATAATTGTGTTTAGGAATTCAATAATTTCATCTTCAATTTAATCTTAAATATAATTGGTGGTGTTGCAACGGCAACAGTGGTGGTTGGTGCTACTGTGACTAAAGTGGGTGTCATATCGTGTTTCAATAATTAAAGAGGGTGATTATTTGTGTAGTGCAGTGCGCTGATAAAAGTAGGTAACTGTTAATTTTTTAATGATAAAATGTGGTGACTGCCTGAAATTATTTTTTGAAGCAAACACACCACCTGGCAAAGTTCAGTGCCTACAAATGTCAGCCAAGAAGTAAAAATTCGGGCGTCAGGTAGGTTGCAGAAAATTGTCGGCTGTCGGGTAAATTGCAGAATTTTCCGTCGAGTGAGTTGCACTTTGACCCGACGACCGAAACAAGGTGTAAAGAAAAAAAAGGCAAAGGCAACAATTAAAAATTATTGTCACACAAAAAACTACTTCTTGACGAGGATGAGCCAGAGTAAATAATGTGTTAATACTTAAATTTATAGTGTTAAATATTACAGAATATTACTTTTTTGTCGATTGTGTAATTTGAGATTATATTTAATATTTTTATTTTATTTTAATTTCGCTGGTAAATATTGAGTGAGATTATGCAGATTTAAGTTAAGTTTAATTTTTAATTAATAATTTTAATTTTAAGTTATTATTAATTTAATCTTTTTTTCCATTAAAAGTTATCAAATTGTTTGACGCAACAGTTTAAATTAATAATTGTAACTAGAAACACAAAAAACTAATAATAATAAAAAATTAAAAATTAAATGTCCTTTGGTGTTTGTGTGTATTATATATTATTCATGCATTTATTGATTTATTTTCATGTTTATGGTGTTACGCCAAGTAGTATTAGTATTAGTCATATTAGTATTAGTATTGAACATTTTTTGTAGGTAGGTACAATTTACTTCCAGTACCTAGGGGGTTGGCTCAGATTGGGGGAGATTGAGGTAAAAGCTCAATGAGGTGGAAAAAATTTTCCCTCAAAAAAGGAAGCGGGACCGGAGGAGGTGAAATAGATAAAAAGAACGGTGTTGAACGATTTCCCTCCTCCGGGCTCAGGCTGGCTCAAATTGAGGTAGTTTTTTCAAGAAAAAGGGACCCTCGGTCAATTTTTTTTAAGGGCTCGTTAGGGACCAATTGGCTTGCACTGTGCAAAACGTAAATCGCAAATGGGAAAATAATGCTTGATCCGCAATGATGCCGCATTCCAATTTCAAAACGAAATTTATCCTAGCATGGATTTGAACCCGGAACCTTTGGATTAGAAGTCCAAAGCGCTATATACTGCGCTACAAGGACCGGATGAACACTAAGTCTGAAATCTTGCTAAAATTTTTCCGTTACAAAAATCTGCAAAAGGCTTGAGTAAAATTGCAAAGATTTACATCACAAGTGACGTGATATGCTAAATAGTTCGCACATGTAAACTTTTATAATACGCACTACTAATTAAATCAAAATCCAAATTTTTTATTTCTCAGCTTAGCATAATAATTATACTAGTAAAAGTTTAGTTCAAATCAAAGATTTTTGCATTTTACAATATTTACACAAAAATACTAAATAACAGGCTTGTTACTGATCACCCATAGTGGATTTTCATTGAATAATAATTACATCCATTTCAATAAATATAAGTGAGATTTAATGTAATTCAATATAAGCTGCTTCATGCCGTCCTCAGGACGGGCTTAGCTTTTTCTAATTTCATAATTAATTATTTTACTAATAAAATTAGTAAACTTTGTAAAAATTAAATAAATACTTTATACGGTTAAATGATGGATGATAGCAGGGGCAAGACTGCAAACTTCATCAACTCCAGCATCAGAGATTTTAAATCGAAAGAAAACATCCTGAAATTACATACAAAATTCAAAAATTTAAAACTTTATATCATGAAATAAATTTACCACTTTAACTTTTAAAAGTGAATACAAAAATCAAATGTAAATTTTGCAAAAATTCTTCTTACTCCTTCAGGAATGGACGCAGGGATGGTTGTAACAAGGTCAACACCGTAGCGGCTACCACCAATATATGCGTATGGAACACTCACAGTGTACAAGTCTCTCTCCTCGTTGTTGGCGAATACGGAAACGGTAAAAGTTAAGGAAGAGTGGCTATTAACTGGAATTTATCACGACAATAAAAAACATTTCACATGATGGTTCTGTAATTAAATCTTGTATAAAGAACTAACAAAATTTTTTCAAAATAAAATTTACTACTTGTTGCTATATATGTACAAGTATAAAGGGGTACTTACGAATTCTGAAGGTAGTGTCAAAGGTGTATTGGTTTCCAATATGCAAGTCATGCATGCAACGATTCACAGTGACAGACTCTAACGTCCCCTTGGAACCTGTAAAAAAAAATTGAAAAATAAGAAAAATTAGTTTATAAAATGTGCTTAAAAAAAATAATACTTTTTGAAAAAAAATAAAAATTTAATTCAAAAAATGGAATATTTAACCTTACCACATGAAACAAGACCTTCAACATTGTCATGCGTGCCAGGAGATTTCCTAAGCGTAGGGTCAACCTCTGTAATGGTCACGTTCGGTGCGGCGGTAGGAGCTGCTGCTGCTGCTGCGATTAATAGTGCGAAAACTGCGAGACGAAGCATGGTGATCTACTTTTTTGAAAGATTTTGTTTAAAATTTGAAATAGGACAAATCAGTAACTAAACAAGTTACATGTTTGAGTCAAACTGAATTACCTATTTGAATTTTATCCTATTTATACTGAATTTTTATTTTTAAAAAATCACATTTATACGCATGGACGTACGTGTTTTAGAATTAGATAAAATGTTTATACAAAAAAAAGTGTTTATAAAAAAAACACAAAAAAATGTGCTGTAATTAATTTTTTTGAGTTCAAGTACTAACATTTCTACATACTTTCATCAAAATGATACTCAGTGCAATAATAACATACAAAACCATATAGATGTACGATATGTTACATTATAAAAATCCATGTTAGAACCCAGATTGAGATGTCAAATGTCAGGTGAGACATCTTTGTGCCTGTTGTGTCAATCATTGTTGACATCATTACAATTTACAACTGTACAATCTCGGTTTCATGTTCTAGGTTCGTCAAAATTCAAAATTCCTCGTAAGTGTGGATTAGTAACCTAGATTCTGCAATCCCCAATCATCCAGTAATATGTCATAATATTTGCATTACTAATTCCTAATTACACCATAGGAACCGAGTGGTACTTAGAAAAGTAAAAAATGCGTTTGACGTACCTGTCATTTCTGTTATGCAAAAATGTGAAACTTATCTTGTTTCGCCGAAACACTGTTGCAGTTTAAATAAACTATGGCGTGGCTCACTGGAAGAGTAATTATGTAATCAATCATCATCATATCATTCTAAAAGGTTACTTGGACAGCCTTAAAATTAAGTGGGCGCCTATCGAATCTATAGGCTTATTACCTGTGTAATTGTTGAACAGCACACGAGCTCTAACTCATATGGTTAGCGTAACATTACAAACCGTCATCAGTTATACAAATATGTAAAGTATAAACAGGTAAATAGAATTAGGTAAGACATGATTTACAATTCTTTGACATTCATGAGTCTCACATTGGACTTGGACAGCCGCTTACATAATTTTAAAGTAATATGGCTTAGGGTGGGTGAGCCAAAAAAGAGCAAAAAGTTAGGTTCCATCATTTATGAACCACCCCTACATAGCAAATAGATATAATAATTATAGGGCTTCCTTCTCAATAATACCACACTCATAATTCAAAAAGAAGTTCATCCTTGCCGGGATTCGAACCCGGGACCTTTGGATTAGAAGTCCAACGCGCTATCCACTGCGCTACAAGGACCTGATGAATGCTAACTCCGAAATCCTATTAAGAATTCACTAATTAAAAAATTGACAATTTTTGGCCGAGAAATGGTAAATAAATTTTTTGAGAAGCTTAAACTTCGAACTATTATAATATGTAGTAAGTTAAAACATCTTATAAAGTAAGAGCTTTGAAGCAATTGTAATACAAAAACAAAATACAAAATAATGCAGTAGGTATAGGTTCATGACATTAAAACTTTTGGTTTTTCGTGACTTTCCACTGAGGTCACGTGGTTTACTCATAAAAATAAAAAATGTAAATAATGATGGGGCGTAAAATGCAATACGTAAAAATATTTTTTATGCCTAATATTTTACATGCAAATTGTTTATTCTTTAATTGAATGAAGAGTTTTCTGGTAAAACAGGATAGGTTGATAAGATTAAGACTTTTTTACGAAACAAACAGTGTATGTGGGTGAATTGTCTTCTAAACACTACAAAAACACTGAACACTCAATATTAAATCGGAAATGTATTTTAAGGAAAACAATTTGCCAAAATTTAACAAAATCCCATTTTGCCAAAAATTCGAAGTTTTTACCACTTTAAAAAAATTGCTATGTTTGAACTTTGACCTTTAATTTTTAACACAGTAGCCAATTTAATTTTATTTTATTTATACTTAACGAAAAAAGGCTCATTTATAAAAAACATAGCTAACTCGTTTTGTAATAAAACTCTTCATTTAAAATGTAGTTGGTTGTTGACCATTTAATTATGTACCAAGATATGAGACTTGTTTAGTGCACGTGGGTAACCTTAGCCTTAATATGTATGCAGTATGCAATGACAAAGAATACAGCCGATTAATGGGTCGTCAATAAATGATATCATGGGTAGGTCTACTGGGATATGGATGACATCCCATGTTAAAGATAGCCGTTCACGCAATGGTTAAGCTGATGGTAGCAGGATAGTCATATGATCCTTGAAATGGCGATATTTTGATGATATCTTTTATGGACGGCCCCAAATAAAACTGTGTACTAGTGAAACCTGACATACATACAAAATGAATAATCGTAACTTCAACCCTATCATACAAGTGCTCTGTAAACATAACTAACTGCGATTAAACAACTGAAGCTACTTATCAGCATTACGATTAGAAATGAAACTCACACCTTCCAATACTCGTCCTTTTGGCCGTTATGTGTAATATGTAATTATTACAGTGTTGTGGATTTGTGTTGGCCTTACTGCAGGCAAGTATTAATTACGATTTATTCTGATTTAAGTTAAAATATTAACAGCAGTAATTATGCCTACATGCAATAGTTATACATAAATTATATTAAACCAAAAATATTTATTGTTAAAGTAATGTTAGCATCACACATAAATATTTTACATAAATTAATTTAGAATCAATCATAACCTGCCAATAAAATTAAAAATAATTTCAAATGCGTAAAAGTATGTTATAGAAATCGGACAAGTTAGTAATGTGAATTATTGTGAATTAAATATCATTTCAATTTACAAAGCTCTTTTTGGAAATATTTGTAATCTTGTATGTACACACTAATATTCAGGTACAACTCGATTATTACATAATTTGCAGGTAAATTACTGGGCTCCGCCTCTACCGCCACTTGGCTGCTGAGCCTGAGCCTGAGTGTTACCTCCTTTCCCTTTCTTCTGTGGCTTCTTTTTCTTTTGGGCGGACCCATCTCCGATATTCAGCTTTTGAACAGAACCGCGAAGTGCTCCACTGACTCCAAGAAGGCCAAGTGGCCGTTGTCGGCGAATTTCATCATGTTGACGGATGATTTCAATAGCTTTTGCAAGGGTCATTTTCGGATCCACCATGAGAGTTTTGCTCAGCGACTGATCCTTAATCCCCACAATGATGCGATCCCGAATAAGATCCTCCTTTAGATTTTGATAGTCACATTTTTCTGCCTGGGAATGAACTGCTACAATGAAATTATCAACGGTTTCACCGTCACGTTGAAGACGACGATTGAACAGAACACGTTCGTAAATCACATTCTTTTGTCCCATAAAATAGTTATCGAAAAGTCTAAGTTAATCTTCGAATTTAGCCTTTTCGTCGTCAGTCGGGTTAAGCGATGCAAGTAATTCGGAGCAGCGTGGTCGCATCTAGTACTGGAGTGTACTGACCTGAACGAGGTCGTCCTTTTCTTGCAACCCCGTAGCAATGAAGCACAGTTCCATGTTGCTTTTCTAGGTCGGCCAGTCGTTTGCCTTAAAGGAGAAGAAGGCAGGGGGTGGAAGACTCACTGACATTGTAAGTGACTAAATTATTGTAAAACTTTGAAAATATTAAATAATTATGATTTCAAGTGCAGTTGGCAGTTGCCCGGTTCACGCTGAAGGAATTCAAATTTAACTTTAACTGTTTGCTACTACTCATTAAAAGGGAGAAAGGTAATCCTTGATATTAAGGATGGGCACGAATATTTGTGAATCATGGAGTTGTCAGAGCGCGTGTGTTGGCTAAATAGTTAATTTTAGTTAGAAATTAAATACCTTTATACTGATAACAAATATTATTGCGCAAGAGAGAGATGATTAGACTATTCTCAGTACGTGCTATGAATGAGTCACCAGGAGAACGAAGCTGTAGTTATATAAATGCATTGAAAAATCAATACCACCCACTTTCTGAAGCTAAAATAAAAAAACAAAAATTTTAAATTTTATTAGATGTGTTAACTGACTCAACTGTTGGTTGGGAGTTTCAAAATATTTAAACAATTTCCTTTTAGGTTTTTGAAAGTTTAGAATAATTTTTATGCTCTTAGTTTCTAAAAGTACAAAAACAATAACTCGTAGGTTATTTAAAAACTCAAAATATTTTATTTGAAGGTTTTTCAGAATTTCAAAATGTTGTTCTTACATTGTTTTTGAAAAAAGAAAGTTTAAAATTTAAATGGCTTGTAAAATAATAAAATATTCTATTTAACTATTTTAAAAAAGTAAAAATGTTCTATTTACCAGGTTTTAAAAAGTTTCAAATGATGTACTTACCTACATGTTTTTTAAAAGTGCAAAATATTATTTTTACGTGCTTCAAGATAAATAATATTTTAATGATTTTTGTGTGTGCAGGTAATGCATTTTTTTGCTACAAAAAAAAGAAGGTCGTTTTGAGTCTTCACTTATTAATTCTACTGTATATATACACTGCAACTGGTCCGCTAGGCTTCATACACGCGGATCAATCATTATGAGGATGTTTTTCTAAATATATATTGCAGAGGCCTTTGCTGGCTCATGCCTAATCACATGCTTTGCATGGGTGTTTTAAAATTCAAAACTTGCTTTAAGGATAATCCTCTCTTATATTTTGTATTTGGTATAACCACGCCTCTCCACGGTTACCGACCTGATAATTAAGTTTCATGCAAACCACCGATCCGGTGAATAACCGATAGCTAAACCGACGGTATTTAGCCGTCGGCCTAAATAGTTGACTCTGACACTATTATAGCACAACCTTATTCATACATTTAATGTTCTATCTACATGTTTTTGAAAAGTGTAAAATGTTCTATCTACATGTTTTTGAAAAGTGTAAAATGTTCTATCTACATGTTTTTGAAAAGTGTAAAATGTTCTATCTACATGTTTTTGAAAAGTGTAAAATGTTCTATCTACATGTTTCTGAAAAGTGTACAATGTTCTATCTACATGTTTTTGAAAAATGTAAAATGTTCTATCTACATGATTTTGAAAAGTGTAAAATGTTCTATCTACAGGTTTTTTAAAAAGTGTAAAATGTTCTATTTACAGATTTTAAAAAAGTCTAACATGTTCTATTTACATTTTTTTAAGTCTTAAACGTTTTATTTAAAAGTCATCGGCAAACAAGCCGGTGGTTGGCGCGGTGCTTTGGTTTGTATCGGCATGCCGGTGGAACGTCGGTTTTTACATGTTTCTTCGGTGACCGCTTCACCGATGAAGAGGCGTGGGTATAACCACTGCAAGTGTTATTTTTCCTTTTTTACTTTTGTAGATCACAACTGCAAATATTATTCCACGGTAGAAACATACTACAAAAACTGCAGAAAATCCTCACGAAGAAATTACGAAAGCTTTAACAATGAGCATATAGCAACATCTGGTAAAGGAAGATATTATGTCCTATGTCCCACGGGGATGCCAGCAGTACACATCCAGTAAAAGCCCCTGGAGGTTTTATAAAATGGGGTAACTGCCTCCGGAAGAAGGTCGCGAAACGGCAATGCGTCAATGTAGTGGAATAAAAAGACATACTTTAAAAGGTTTTAGTCTTCTTCTTGTATATCAAAACAATAAAATCATAATTTTTGTGTACACCTGTTTGATAACAAAATATTTTTAAATTGCAGCAAAAATCATTCTAGAAAATTTTCATGTGCTTTCGAACGCTATTGGATTGTATGCAAGCGCGGATACAAAAGGGGAGGGGGGCTAGAGGGGCTAAAGCCCCCCTAAAATGGAATTTTTAATATTGTGGAGATAGGAGCGGCTATTTTTCAAGATTGCCGTTCAACATTGTTAGCCCGCCCTATGACCAAATCCTAGATCTGCCACTGGTTGTATGGAATTCGTTGTGAAATATTGCAATTGATTGCAACATTTTTAGCAACAATATTTTATTTTTACAATGGTATTTTTGATTGTAATAACACTTTTTTTTCAATTAAACTCCCAGAAATAACAAAAAGGTTCTTCATTGAGGTACGAAATTCACAGGGGGATTAAGGGGAACAATACAAATCTAAAACTGCCTTGGATCATTCGCCCTCCGCATATTATGTATGTGTTGCAATGGTTGGAAGTTTTTAATGAGAAGTCGTGTAGCCAAAATAGCAGTGATCAACTCACAACCTGCCTGTATGCTGTTACGATGAGCAGTGAGCACAGCAAGGGTGAGTCAATAGAAAAATCTAAAACTTTAGAACTGCAATCATACGAAACTAGTCAATTCCGCTGTTAAAACGGCGCACAGCATTTACATTACGTAATTATATGTATAAATTTTAAAAAGTTATCCTATTTTCATTCTATGCACTTCTAAATAAATAACGTTAATTTTTTTGTTTAATTTCTTAGAATACACAATTTTGATATGAAATACAACTCTATATACTACTGGCGAGCCGACAGCTGCTCACAAAGTGCGGGGTACATTTTTTATTTTAATTGGCGCTTTTGGAAACAGATTAAGCAACAATAACAATTTGCCTGCAATAATTTCAAGTAGTAGGTACTATTAGATTAACCTAACCTAACCTAACCTACTATTACGGTATTGTAAAAAATACACACATGCATGAGACTTGTGCTTGTAGGACGCTCTCCTTATAGAGATTCCCTTATGCCAATTTATTTTTATATTTTCATATGGAAACAATGATAGTTTTATTTTATCGTAAGCTTTTATTATTGTTGATTTTGCTCAGATAGTAAGTACATTTGGGGTGATCCACAACGAGGCTCATTGTAGTTTATGGGTGGGCAGGCACATCAATTAGTAATGACCCCTTAACCAAAGCAAGCACCCTTACTACAAAGCGAAAATTAATATTAATTCCGCATAGCAAATTTTCAGGTAAGATTACAGTCAAAGTATCTAATTATATTTTGTTTCTTGAAACTAACAATGAAAAATGTGTGCTTTTTTTTGTTTGCAAAATTTAATCCCTTGCTAATTTACATCTACAACCACCAACAATCATTCTGCCTCCTTAAGCCCTACACATCAAACAAGGGATGAAAACCCCCCGCCACTCAACTCTGGGACTAACAATGACGAAAACGAAGATCCCGCCCCATCTAATACCGTCCTTCCGCCTACATCATTCCGACCTAGCACTGAGCAAGAACTTGACCTGCTCAATGCAGACGACTGGACTGCCGTCAATGACTTCGCTAAAGAACTCACCAAGATCTAGACGGGCACCTGCATCCAGGAATCCTTGAACTCATTCGAAACCCTGCTCAAGGACCTAACTGAAATTGTCCAAACTGAAGTGCACCTCCCTTAAGCCTCCCTTGAACGCTCCTTCTTCCCTATTCCGGACCCCTCCAACTCGGAGCAGATCCAAAAGCTGTACTGAAGCAATCGAAGAAAATCCATACGACTCATTACGGGCAACGGGGGTGAGTACTGCACCATCCCCAAGAAGCCAATTGCGGAATATTTCACAGAGTCCTACACTGCTGAAACTTGTGACCCTAACTTTTACCACGATGTACCGAGAGCCACCAACGAAGTGGTTCCACCCGAATTTAGTGGTAAACGCGTCCAAAAACTTCTAAAACGATGCGAGAATACTGCCCCAGGAAAAGATCGACTCACCTACTACCACTGGAAAAGTCTTAAACCCAAGAAGAAAACTTGTTGCCCTCATTTGTAACATATGTATGGCCTACCAGCAAATTGCAAAGTCATAGAAAGCCTCCAAAAACCATCTATATTCATAGAAAAGCTGATAAGGAGGTCACTAAAACTGAAGGCCCATTGCCATCAACACCACCCTCTACACAATTTACACCTGACAGGTGGCCGACTGTCTGCGGTCATGGATGATAAATAACAACATCCTACACCCCTCTTAGAAAGGTTTCACCCCTAATGATGGGGTGCTCGAACACAACTTCTGGCTCCAAGAAGTACTGGAGGAAGCAAAACTCTATAAGAAAGACCTCTGTGGAGCTCTCCTTGACTACTCGAATGCGTTTGGGAGCATCACATAGGTCATCATCTTATCCCTTGAACAATATGGAGCCGGACAGAAAGTAATAAATATCATCAAGGACATATATCACGAATTTATCCAATGTATGATGACCAATGGCTCCAAAACCACCCCGATCCCCATCTGCAACGGCGTTAAGCAAGGGTGCACATTAAGCTCCTGGCTGTTCAATCTGGCAATCAATCGTATCCTCGATAGCCTGCACTCAAAATTTAAAATTCCCAATTCGCCCTCCTTCTCCCACGCCACTGCCTACGCTGACAATCTTATGCCCCTTGACTACTTGGATCACCCTGTCACAAACCTCTACAAGAAAATTAACTTGGTAAATGAGGAATCCAAGCGCATCTCTCTACACCCAAACTCAACCAAATGTATATCGTTCTACCTATTGGAAAATACCCTAGTGGGCAAGAGACCCACCCAATACACTATCAACAACAACCCTATACCATTTCTGCGGGATAGGAAAGCTACCAAGTTCTGGGGGAAACCCATTGGATTGCAAGTCTTAAGTAACTATGCAAAGCGTAACAGTCACATTAACTTTCTTCCAGATTCTCGACATCCAACACAAAACATGGCAGAAACTGGACGATCTCAATTCCTCTACTTATCATTGACCTTTGACATGAAAGCCACTTAATTTAGGAAATAAAAATGGCCAGCCATTATTAAAACCCTTCGGCCTGAAATAGGACACAACACATTAACCTAAAAAAGCCTCCAATGAGTATCTATATACAAGCACGCACGCCGAAACCCTGGATATACCCAATGCAGCGGATGGCTTCGACATTTTTGCAATTGACTCCGCTTTCAAACTGTCGACGCCACGAGACGAAAGCATACAAACCTTGGCAAAAAAGAGGCACTTAGGATGAAAAGGCCTCTGCCACGTGGCCCAAAATCACCTCCGTCCTCTCTGGAATTAACAGTGGTATCTCAAGTAATAATTAGGGGAAAACCGCTAGATCAACATCTGGACCCGCGCCTGCTCCGCCTCCACCAGGCTGCAAATAAAGTGTAACTTTTTCGAAGAAATTTCCAAATTGTGCCGTCATGATGTTACTCTTAAAATAACGGACCGGCACAAGGTTGCCACGGTCATTCATGACTAAATAAAAGTAACCCTAAACTCCCGGCTTCTCATCTTCCGCAGCCAGAGAAAGGCTCTGGTATGTGTGTCAAAATATCCCGCCAGCGGCCACTTTTTTAACTCCTGAAAAAACATCCGCTTTGCACAGCTTGCCGCATTGCTTTGAATCATACATGAAGCCCGCCTGGAACTCTGCCCTGTCAATGGTGCCCGCTATAAGCAAGAATCAGACCAAAGATGCAGAGCCTGCGGATACGACCAGAAGACCCTACCACATGTCCTCAACAACTGCTTCTTCTTCTTACAACTTTGGATGCAGCGCCCTAATGCGGTCGTGGACCGTATCAAAAAAGCAGACACTGAGATCCACAAGCTGGAATTTTTCTCGGAGAACCAAACTGTGGGAGATTCGGCTCTCCGTCCAGACCTCATTTTCGTCGATCCTCGAACCTGAAAAGACTTTATTATTGACGTCACCATTCCTTCCGAAAATCGTGGTGCATCAATAGAAGCTGCTTGGAAAAGGAAGGACGAAAAGTATGCTGCTCTATGCAACAAATTCAAGTCTCAGCACTCTTACAACTCTGCTGTCTTTCATGCAATCATCGTTGGCAACCTAGGATCATGGAACCCAAAGAATGAAAAGTTCCTGAAACGCATCTGTGCCAAGTCCTATCTCTCTATGCTGAAGCGTCTATGGGTCTCGGATGTCATCAAAAAATCCCGTGACCTTTATGTCAAATTCATAGTCAGAGCCAACCGTAACGCTTACTAGTTATATACTTACTTACAATAAAAATTTTGCCATCTCTCAAAAAGAGTGGGGACAAAAAACAAAACCCTTAATAAGAACTTGCATGGCGAAGGGACTGGGTCGTGGAGCGAAGCGGAAGTTTCTCCAGAGAGAAGAACACTAATAATAACATCAGGTCCGGCGAAACAGATGGTGCTAGGTGGTGCAACGCTCCAGGGCCGGGCTCTATTGGGGCTGGGCTGCAAGTTCCGCCAGCCCTGCATGGGGTTTATAAACAATAATTTTCACCAGGGCCGGTCTACAAGGTGAGCTGGGTCCTGATTAACATACAATTAGACAATTTGAATGTATAACCATGCCCAGAATATTGAATGCATACTATAACTACCGCCTTTTAACTTCAATTGGATGTATACAAATTAAATCTAAATAATTGTTTTGTAGTTATTCCAAAACTTGTCTTCAGGTGTATTAGTGCAAAATTTTATAATTTAAAATACGTTGTAGATCAGTAGGTCCATTCAAATTCATAGAAAAGTAAATATTTTTATTAAAAACTCTAAGTAAACCCAAAATTTTACAGTTCACTACATTGTGAGCCTAGTCGGGCCTTGTCAGCACTTTAGCACCTAAAAAAGTCACCAAAATTGTTTTTTTAGTTCAAGCAATATTAGCTTCTCGGTTGTACCCTATTTAGAAATAATGAGCTTTCAAAAAAAAAGCTCGAATAAATACAGGCAGTTTTGAAATTACTAGTAAATTACCCCATAATTTTGAAATTGAGTGTTTATGTAATGCAAGGAAAAGTGCTTAGCTAAATTATATTATATAATAATCATTAAAAATTAGTCAATGTAGTGTACAATTATTTGTTATTGTCTTATATGGAAAAGAGTGCTATATTTGTCCAAATTGCAATTATAGTGTGTTACCCTAACCCTTAAACTAAATATAATTACAAATGTCTAAAAACACCTAGTTTTCACATTATTTATTGTAGATCAGAATAGAAAATAAACATGTCTATAGCAAAATCCATTTTAGTTGACGGTTTATATAATCAGCAAGTAACTATTAAGGTAACTAAGTACTAACTCCCCTTTACGTTTTATGCTTGTACTAGCTCGTCGTATGGTTTGAAAAAGTGACTTTAATTGGGATTATACGTTCCATTTATGCTATAATTTTGTAAAGTAAAATTGGTTCAGTTTATGTATTACTACACCTATATCGTTTAGGATGTAATAAATTGTACATTTTATCGGATACTTAAGATGCTTTAATTAGTCCAAATACAATTTAAGCATTTTTGCCTAGTCGGTATCATTAAATAATTACATACTCCTTTACATTATTTAAGTTTTAGTATTTTAAGTAGGGGTTTGAAAGAGAAATGCACAGTCAAATAATGTCTGGGGTAAAAATAATAAATGGCAAATACCAGGAAATTATGGAAATCTTGTTTGTGTGTTCCCTATTTAGGCATGCATATGTACAAATAATTAGCTCTGCTTTCTGCTGAAAGCGCCCATAAATAACGTTACTGAAATTTTTACAATAATTATGCAACCGGCCAGCAGACAATACATATAACAGAGCTATTATTATTATTATTAACCAGGAATTCAGCCTCTTACGAGACTGACGCCGCCGAGGCCTTATTTATAATGGCCTATTGCAGACTCCCCCTAAAAAAATCCTTTATCCGAGTCAGTGTGTGAGCCTGCCCGTGGCACGTGCAAACGCCACGAGCTGACCCACAGATGCCTGACCCAACATTTCCAACGAGATAACGCAACCACCAAGATAGAGGTTTCTCACTAATACAAAGGCAGGGCATGTTGTCATGAAGTGAATCGGTGTATCATCCTCCTCCCCACAGAGCAAGCACAGCGGAGAGTCCAATACTCCTATTCTCCAGCCATGACTGCCCCAAACCCCATGCCCTGTAACAAGCCCAATCAACCACCTTAATTGATCCCTAGGATATCGTACCAGTGACGAATTACCGTACAACGGTGCCAATATCCAGAGCTTGGCCATCCTACAATTGCTTAAGCCGGTCCAGTGTCTCTCATGCTCACGCCTTGCCCACCCCGCAATAGCGCAATGGACAGCGGAGATTGGGACTGGTAGTATTGGCCTTGGGCCAAACTGCTTAACACAACTACCATCATGCGAAGCCTTTGCTAGCCTATCCGCCTCTTCATTACCCCTGAACCCCGAGTGAGCAGGGACCCAAACCAATTCAACCTCGCAACCCCTATCAGCGAGTCTATTAAGGTACGAGTGGCAGTCCCCCACAAAACTGGAGACAGTGTAAGGCCTAGATAGGGCACGCAAAGAGCTCTGACTATCACTAAACACCCTGACCGGGAGACCTCGGTGTTCATTTTCCAACAGCCAATGAGCTGCTAGAGAAATACCAAAGATCTCACACTGGAAAACAGAGGCATCAGCTCCCAAATACACGGACATAGCCAGAAGGGTAGTGATAACCCTCTGACTTCTGTCCTCAATAAAAACCCCACAGCCAGCACTGTCACCTTCCCGTGGGCCGTCTGTGTAACATACAACACTCCCTCCACCAAGGGATAAATCCCTCACCCAATCAGCCTGTGACCCAAGTTCCACAGTAAACCTGCGATACTCCAGGTTCTTATATGTCCAAACCACTGGCATCCTGAGAATTGGGTCACATAAGCCCCATCTTTCGCAGATCACAGTGTGACTACCAGGACCCCCAAACATAGGATTGACCATCCACAATCTCCTGGTTTTCAGCCTATGCATAAATCTTATGGCAACCGCTCTGAGACAGATATTAAGAGAGATAAGACCAATAAGACATTTCAGGGCCGCTTTCGGCGTTGAGCGGATACCACCAGTGATCATGAGACACGCCTGATGCTGAACCCTGCTTAACAAACTCACATACGAGCTTTTCTCCAGTGCTGGTGACCAAACAACAATCCCATATTCCATCACAGGTCGAACAAGAGATGTGTATGTCCATTTCGCAACACTCGGTGAAAGCCCCCATTTTCTACCCACCATGCGTTTGCATCTAGCCAAAGTAACCTGCGTTCTGCTCACAACTAAACTACAGTGGGGCTTCCACGTAAGATGCTTGTCCAGGACAACACCAAGGTAGGTAACCTTTCGCTGGATTTCCAGACTCACACCTTTATACCGAATGGCAGAGGGACAGAGTCTGGTGTTCCTTGTGAACAACACCAGCACCGTTTTCTTAGCATTCAGCCTCAGTCCAACTTTCACGCACCATTCACTGATGATATCAAGACCATCAGTAATACGGTGCGTGAGTGTACTAAGCGCCTTACCGCACTAAAGCACCCTGGTATCATCTGCATACCCTTGCGACAGAGTAGACGACGCTCTGTGCCGGAGTCTCAACAATAGACCATCCATCACAAGATTCCACAAGAGAGGCGATATAACCCCACCCTGTGGACATCCTCTCTGCACTTTCCGATGCCTATTACAACCATTGACCTCAGACACAACTCGTCTGTGTCTAAGGCCAAAGTCAATCCATCTCCTCAGCAATGAGCAAACTCTAAACCTATTCAGCGCATCCGTAATTGCACTGAATAAAACATTGTTGAAGGCCCCTTTAATGTCGGCAAAGGCACCCAAGACCATCTGTCTGGACTCTTAGGCCTTTTCTACATAAGCAACTACCCTGTGAATAGCAGCATCCGTGGAAAGTCCCCGCAAGTACGCGAACTGATGATTTACCTAGAGCCTGCTCTCTAGCTCAGGTGTCCTGATGTGCCCATCAGCCAGTCTTTCAAGGACCTTTAACAAAACAGGAGCTAACTGTATAGGCCTCCATGCAGAGGCCTAACAGTAGTCCCTCTTCCCCGGCTTAGGTAAAAATACTACGTTAGCCACTCTCCAACAAGACGGTACAGTGCCAAGTGCCAAGCAAGCTTGATAGAGAGCAATTAACCGCCCTAAAATGGACGGCAAACACCTTAGCAAAAGCACAGGCTGAATACCATCTGATCCCGCGGACGTGTATGGCTTAAAACTCCAAAAAGCGGTCCGCACTTTACTCTTAGTAACAATACCTAAGCACCCATGCGCACCATGGGACTGCAACACGCGTTCAGGAATATGTTCCTGCTCACCAACATACCCAGGGAAGTGATGACTTAATAGGACATCAAAGGTCCTCTCCATTGACACCGTAAGACGACCGGTCTCTGTGTCAAGGATAGACCCAGGAGTCCTAGTCACACTTCCCTCTAGACTACGACGACACTTCACCGCATCCCCAAACTTACCAACTCCACGACAAAAATCAGTCTATGACTTCCTTTTTGCACAAAGAACAGCAGACATATAGGCATTGCGGGCTGTCTTGTACTCAGCCCAGAGGACAGAGTCCCGACGGTGACGACCAAGTCTCTTGTACAAAGTACTAGCCCCGTCACGGAGAGCTGTGAGCTTGTTCGTCCACCAAGCTGCAACACTGTCCCCACGCTTAAGTACCCGCATTGGGCACACTACATTCAGGGAGTCCATCAGAGCATTACTGATAGCCAAAGCCTCAGCATCAACGGTTTCAACACTGCACAGCTGACCATCAGGTAATTAATGAACTCGCGCCTGAACACATGTAGTGTACCTGTTCCAGTCTACCTTCCTAATACTCCTGCGACGAATCACTTTAGGCAGACTAAGCAAGATACTCAATCGGATGTACTTATGATCAGACGCCATTTCTTCGTCCGATACAGTCCATTTCTGAATCCAATGCTCGGCTAGCCTGTTTGCCAGAGTGATGTCAATAACCTCACTTCTATTAGAAACAACAAACGTAGGAGTACATCCATGATTTACAACCGACAAGTCGGTAGACATGATGTACCCGAACAACTCAACACCTCTGCGATTTGTGTCTGTACTGCCCCATACCATGTGATGAGCATTAGCATCAGCGCCAATAATAAGGGGCAGTTTGTTGACTTCACAATGTTCAACCAGCTTGCGCACCAGATCCCAAAATCCTAAACCTAAAAAAATTTAGTCTAGCATCTAAATTCTTGGTTTTTAGCGCCATACCAAACCTTGCTGGAGAAGGGAATTTTTCTGAAAGTTCAATTTATGACATTACAAATCTGAGATCTCCATTAATTCCATTGCCACCATCAGATCCAGCCCCTTCAGGCTGCCCATCCCCTCCTGCTCCACCATTTGATATTAAACACAGATTTTAAGCGTTTCGTATTTTTTTTTAGACTAAAGGAGAGAAAGAGTGGAGGAAAAGAGGAGTGGAGGGGAAGAGACGAGGAAGAGTGGAAAAGAGAAGGGGACAAAAAGAGGAGAAGAGGAAACAAAGACTAAAAGATAGGAAGAGTGGAGAGGAGGAAAAGAGGAAAAGTAGAAGTAGAGAGCAGTGGAGGAGAGAAGAAAAGAAAAAGTGGAGGAAAAAAAGAGTTGAGGGGAGGAGAAGAGGAAAAGTGGAGGAGAGGAGGAGAGGAAGAGTGGAGGAAAGAAGGAGTGGAGAAGAGAAGGAAAGGAGAAGAGGAAGACTGAAGGAGAGGAAGATTGCAGATAAGAAGGAGTGGAGGGAAGAAGGAGAGGAAGAGTGAAGGAGAGGGAGAGTGGAAAAGAGTAGGAGAGAAGGAAAGAAAAAGTGGAGAAAAAGAGAAAACGAAGAGTGCAGGAGAGGAGAAGTGGAGGAAAGGAACACTAAAGGAGAAGAAGAGTGCAGAAAAGAAGGAGTGGAGGGGAGGAGGAGAGGAAGAGTGAAGGAGAGGAAAAGTGGAGGAGAGGGGAAGAGGAAAAGTGAAGGAGAGGAAGTCTGAAGGAAAGAAAGAGTGGAGAAAAGGAAAAGTGGAGGAGAGGAGGAAAGAAGAGTAGAAAGACTGAAGGAGAGGAGGAGTGGAGGGGAGGAGGGAAGGAAGAGTGGAAGAAAAGAGGAGTGGATGAGAGGAGGAAAAGAAGATTGGAGAAGAGGAGAAGAAAAGAAGAGGAAGACTAAAGGAGAGAGGGAAGAGAATAGTGGAGGAGAAGAGGAAACGAAGAGTGTAAGAGAGGAGTCGACGAAAGGAAGACTAAAGGAGAGGAAGAGTGCAGACAAGAAGGAGTTAAGGGGAGGAGGAGAGGAAACGATGACCGAAGAAGAGGAAGGGTGGAGGAGAGGGGAAAAGAAGGAGCGGAGGAGAGGAAGTCTGAAGGAGAGGAAGAGTGGAAGAAAGAAAGAGTGGAGGAAAGGAAGAGAGAAGATAAAGAAGAGTGAAGGAGAGTAGGAAAGGAGGGGGAAAAAAGGAGGAGAAGAGAAAACGAAGTGTGCAGGAAAGGAGGAGAGGAGAAGAGGAAGAATGAAGCAAAGGGAGATTAGAGAAAAGAAGGAGTGGAGGGGAGAAGGAGAGGAAGAGTGGAGGAGAGTAGGATAGGAGGAGAGAAAAAGTGTAGGAAAAGAGGAAACGAAGAGTGCAGGAGAGGAGGAGTGGAGGAGAGGAAGACTGAACGAGAAGAAAAGTGCAGGAAAGAAGGAGTGGAAGGAAGGAGGAGAGAAAAAAGGAGGAAAGAACGAGAGGAGGAGAAGATGAGAGGAGCAGAGAAAGAGTGAAGGACAATAAGAAACGAAGACTAAAGGAGGGGAAGAGTGGAGAAAAGGAGGAGTGAAGAGAGGGAGGGGGAGAGGAAGCGTTCAGGGGAAAAATAGAAGAGAAGAGGAAAAGAGAAGGAGAAGTGGAGTGGAGGAGAAGAAGAGATGAGGAGAGGAGGAGAGAAGAAAAAGAAGACTGAAGTAAAGGAAGAGGGGAGGCAAAAAGAAGTGGAGGGGAGGAGGAGAGAAAGAGTGGATAGAGGAGGAAAGGAAGAAAGAAGAAGTGCAGGAGAGAAGGAAACGAAGAGTGCATTAGAAGAACATGGAGGAGAGAAAAACTGAAGTAAAGAAAGAGTGCAGGAAAGAACAAGTGGAGGAAAGGAGGAGAGAAAGAGTGGAGGAGAAGAGAAAACGAAGACTGAAGGAGGGAAAGAGTGGAGAAAATGAGGAGTGGAGAGGGGGAGAGGGAAAGAGAAGGAGTGAATCAGAAGAGGAAACGAATACTGAAGTAGAGGAAGAGTGAAGGCAAGGAGAAGTGTCGAGCAGGATGAGAAGAAGAGTAGAAGTAAGGAGTAGTGGAGGAGAGGAGGAAAGGAGAAGAGGAACAATGGGTGGAAGGAGAGGATGGACAGTGAAGAAAAAAAGGAGTGAAGGGGAGCAGGAAAGGAAACGTGGAAGAAAGAAGAAAAGGAGAAGAAGAGGAAAAGTGGAGGAGAAGAGAAAACGAAAAGTGCAGGAGAGGACAAGTGGGGGAAAGGAAGACTGATGGAGAGGAAGAGTGCAGAAAAAAAGGAGTGGAGGGAAGGAGGAGAGAAAGAGTGGTAGAAAAGATTTAACGAAGAGTGCAGGAGAAGAGTAGTGAAGGAGAGGAAGACTGAAGGTGAGGAAGAGTGCAGGAGAGGAGGAGTAAAGGAGGGGAAACGTAAAGGAAGTTAGGAGTGGAGGAGAGAGGAAAAATAACTGTTATATTTTACTTATCATCGCAGTTTAAATAATAAATACAACAAAACTGATTGGATTTCGGTGAAAAGTAAACTAAACTTTCTAACAATTGCGTCTGAGGCAGTTATTTGGACGTTAAACAAAGCCTACTATGGAAATTGCCATCGCACGAAATCTAGACATTATAAATGACCACGAACTATGCGAAGCCGACAAGGATGAACGAAAAGCCATTCCTTACAAGCAGTAGCTCATCTGTAGCCACAATCATTTTCTATTGGAGGCCTGCCCTTAACTAAAAATTTAAATTTTAGTAATTTATTTGGATTTTGTAAGAGGTTGAAAGTTGAAGTGAAAGCGCATCTGAGGTGAAGGTGAAAGTTAAGTGAGTGTTTTTTAATGTTTAGATTACTTCGGTGACGAACAAAGATGCTAATGGAATACATACACTGCTCATGAGTATCTGAACTTCCATAACAAAACCGAAAACAGGAGAAAAAACATAAAGCAATTAGAAAGATGACTGAACTAACTGAAGTAATTGAGTACAAAATTGACTATTTCTACAATTTCTAATCATTAACTTTAGTCCTTGCTAATATTTGTTGCGCTCAAATTAGAAGCAGCTCAACTGCATAGGACTAGCCATTTTCCGTGTCGCTGCATTACTCATTTGATGAATGGGTTTTCAGTACCTAAAATTTTTAACAAGCTAAATAATCGATTTAGTTGTTGGTTTCTAAATAATATATTTCCAACATGAGAATTTATAAAAAATTATTAGACGTAATTTTTCATTCTATTTTTTCAAATAATAAGTACAGGTAAAAACGTCTTTTTCACTTATTAACTGTGAAAAATGGACACAAAAGATGTAATTCCCATCCCACTCGGTCCTTCAGAACCAACTAATTCTCTAAACTTGGATGAATGCCCACATTTTTATGCATACGAAGCCCAACAAGGACATATGGTGTTGCCAGTATAATGTGAGGGCTCAGGTATATACCAATTATAATATATTAAAATTATACATTTTGTAATCTCATAATAATATTCTTAAATGGCAATTAGCAGCTTACACAGTGGCAAACAACAAGGGATATAGATAATTATATACGTAGTGCGGAGGAGTGGGAAAGTGATTGCAGGCTACGGCCGCTTTGTAATCAAAGCTTTGCGCTTTGTATCGTATTCTAATTTTGTTCATTACAATACAAGACTTAAACTGCTGATCTTGTTGTTCAAATTGACAGAAAAATCTTGTTAATAAATTGAGCTTTTTTAATTGAGCATCGAAGGTTGCTAATTATGTTATTTACAAAAACCAAACTAATTAGTGGGGCAAAACGAAATTTATTGTCAGATTGTCGATTGACGTCATTGACATATTTAATACACATTTGCTTTGTTGTGAAAAAATGTTTCACATAAGTATCTAAATTAAATATTTCAAATTTTGTGGATTTATTATTCGTTTAAATCTTGGTTCAACATTTTGTGTTGACTTGAAATGTGTGCAGTTTGTCACAATTTGTTAATATTAAAGTTTAAATACGATATGAATTATAAGATTGATGAATGAATACGGATGAATTTAAGTACTGTAAAGTTCGCTTATGAGGGAACTGGCGGGACCGACGTTTTTTGTCCTGTTTAACCAAATTCCCGTTTAACCGTATAAGGGAATTCCCTATTAAGCGAATGTTATTTACAATGTTAAAATTATTTTATTAAGAGTCAAGAATAAGACAAAAGCAAGGTATATACAACGTTTTTTAAATAAAGTTATTGTGATTCAATGAAAAATTCAGTTATTGTAGTTTGTTTTCCTTAGTATTCTTCTGCGCTAAAAAAAATGATGAAGTTTCTGTATCATTTTCGTAGCTTCAGACACACTTGGAACTGACATCAGTTCTTCTTCTTCTTTTGTAATATCTTCATCAGATTCCTCATCTGATTCGTCACATTGGGTAATGCTACGGACTATTGTTTCCTCTGACACGTCCTCTTCCGTTAGTAAGTTGTCATCTATTGTTGCAAAATCAGAGAATGTAAGCTTCTCAACTGTAGAAGCCTCCATTCCTAACGCTGTAGCAGCTTACTTTAGAGTCGCATCATTATCTTCTTCGTGATCGGGATGAACCTCGTCAAGTTGAAAGTATACCTAAGAGTGTTGGAAACAATTTCTAATTGTATTTTCAGTGACCAATTTCCATGAATCGTACAGCCAAATAATTGATTGCAAGATATTTGGCGGTTTGACGTCCACTTGTTTGGTTTCAACATTTTTGTCCAGCTGATTAATTACATCAATTGTAATGAGTCTTCTATAGTGAAGTTTTAAATTAGCAATAATCCCCTGATCCATGGGTTGAATCAAGGATGTGACGTTGGCGGCAAAAAGGCAACTTTAATGTGAGTAAAAAATACTGTAGTATTCTAGAGAGCATCTTATGTACAACTCTGCTCATTTTATTACAATTTATCTTATAAATGACCCAAAAAGGCCCCAAATGCATAGAAAAACAGGCCCTTATAACCAAAGTTCCCTTATATCGGTTCCCTTATATCCGGATATTTTAACTATGGAAACATAGGCTGGCCAACTAAATATTTTAAAACTGTCCCTTTTAGCCGTTTTCCCTTAAATCCGGATCCCTTATAACCGGATTTGACTGTATTGATACATTTTTCAAAACAAAATTTGTCATTCTACTAATACAAAATGTTACTCATCGTTTGCATGAAATATAATAGCAAAAAAAAGTGTTTTTACACAGAAACTAACAATAACCTAATATTTTCTGAAAATATTTGAAGTATTTGTATATACATATATTTATTCATCTGGTTGATATCTGGCCTGAGCCCTTACAACCCCTTCAAATTACAATTAATAGTGCGTTAACATACAAAGTATAGTTTGTAAGTGTAGTTGTAGTGTAGTTTGTATGCAGAAATACATAGATTGCAGTATTTGTATTTGACAAATGAAATGCAATATTTCAAAATCGTTTATTCCATATGTTTATAATTTTTAGGATAGCATAAAAATCAGAGGTCAACATTTGAAGAAGTGGTAAGGTTACTTAAAAATCAAAAAGGAAAAAATGTTTGGCAGTAATTTAATTCTTTTATATCTTTATTAATAATCACAGATTCTACATATTCTTTGAAGATAACCCAGCAGAGTTGGGTAACGGTCCGTCGTCAAAGTAAAAAAAAGCAACCCACATTTCGGTTTTCAAGAGAGAAAGCTATTTGTTAATCACGATCAGAATAAAGTCAAACTTTAGTGGTTTTCGATTAACTCTTAGAAACCGAAGACTGGGGCTGCCAATTTCCGTGGTTGCTTAATGCTTGTAGGTAATATACAAAATATAATTACTGTCCGTAAAACCAAAATAACCCATATCCAATTTAAGCTTTCGATTAGATGGACTTACACTTCAACTATGTCAGACATCACACTGATTGAAATAAATGAGCAAATTGTTATATCAGGTTTTTAAAAAGTGCAAAATATTCTTGTTACAAGTTTTAAAAAATTGAAATTTCTATTTTTATGCTATCTTACACTGCAAAATGCAGACATGCTTTATAAACAAGCTTACAGGATTGTTTTTCAAATTTAATTTATAAAGTTGGGAATGGTTTATTTCGGCACTTTATAAACACTTGAGATACCAAACTTTCATTGTTGTTAAAACTACTGCAACAATAGAAAAAGGCCCATGCAATTATTAAACGCATAACCCGTGGGTAATATTTCCCTTACGAAATAAAACCGCTTCTAAATAAATGTTTATTTATATCACAAAATTATTCGACTAACTGTTGATTATGTTTCATAGGCACTACCATGGTTGGAGCAGAAACTGGCTAATTTACTTTGCGAGATTGATAGAAACGATGTGATTGGTTGAGATTGGAGTGGCCATCTTTCAAGATAGTTGTCCATTATCATTGCGCCCCTCCCTTAAAAAATTGCTGCATCGAGTACTCAAGGGCGGATCCAAGGGAGGGGGAGGCTAAGGTGCTTAAGCCTTCCCTAGAAGCGAATTTTTTAAAATTACGAACATAGGGGCGACCATTTTCCAAGATGGCTGCTCCTATCTTCTTAACATTGTAAGGCCCCTCCAGGAGGCCATTAGTCCCCTCCATAAACAATTCCTGAATCCGCCCCTGGGAGTACTGTAATTATAAGTAATAATTAGCATGAAAAAGCGTACATGTAATTATAACATGTACGCTTTCTCATGCTCTATACTTATATCCGTAATTATACATAATAAGACATAATTAGATACAAAAGTTTCGCAAAAAACCACCTGTGTAAAAGTTGTATTCGAGGCTTAATTCGTATTTATTTCTACAGTTGGTGAAGAAATAACTTTGCCAATGGAAAGCTTAGAAAATTGCTGTAGAAAACATCACTACTGGTAGAGTTGGGGATTTACTCAGTGTGTTGTAGCATAGGAGTGTTTTGGGGTTGGTGGGGTGAGTTTGAGTGTTGGGAATGAGAAAGAGCGATTCTAGGAGGGTGGCTGGGAAGGTATCCGGGAAGGTATATAGGAAGAAATGAGGGCATGTATGGAAGGAATGTAAAGGGGGAACGAACGGGAAGATATGAAGGGATGCAACGGGTAGATATAATGAGATGCATTGGGAGACAGGCGGATTCGAATTACATGCATTACATTACACGGCATAGTGTTACGTGGCCATAGAATTTAATAATATTATTCTTATTATATGAATCTGTGTAGGTAGGTAGGTAGGTACTTACATAGGTAGCTCCCTATGAATAGGGATTTGCCTTGTGTTGTATGCTAATTGTAGGAATGTAAGTAAAATGAACCAGAAGAAATGCAAATAAAGCGATTTAATTAAAGTATTTACATATTTACATTTTATTTTATTTTGAAATTTTCTTGCTACACTGACACAATTTACATTATTATTTACATAATGGTTTTCAGTATTCTGAATTAAACTTAACTCAAATTAAATATTTACACAACGCAAATACAATATTAACACATATTTACATCTAACAATACACAGGTTTTACAATTAATTAATATTTTTCTAAATTTGTATTTATAGTATTAGGATAATATTATATACATAGAGCTACTTATAATTAAACTAAAAACTATAGTTGCTCACACAAGCTTACACATACTTTAATTTTGTTTTTTAACTAAAATTAATATTAACAAGAATCGTTTTTACAATATTTACATATTTACAAGTTTTTTTTCACGTTCATGTTGCAAACCAAGTTATGTCTTACGTAAATCAACATGACCGAAAGGTAAACTATAATTGCAATTAGTTGAATCTGGAAATACTCAAGATAAATCCAAAGAGTTAAATGCCAATCTATTAAAGTTTACAATGTACAAGTTATGGTCCTTAGACCTTACAGAATTCACATTTATCTTACAAGGTTTGTTTGTTTCCAACATTATTTTATACTTGTTGTGTTTACACTGCCTCATTGCAACTGCTGAAATTCCTGCACACTTTTGTTGTTGAGTGTCGTTTAAGTACAATGAACTATACATTTTTGGTTTTAAAATAATAAGTTCTTTTAAGTCTAAGCTTTGTATTCTTAACTTTCCGCTTTTGTCTTTATTTAGACTGTGCAAACCTGGGTACTGGTGCTCATACATTTTAAAGAACTCATGGTCGCGAGGAATTTTGCTGAAATCAAACTCTATCTTTGCTTTAAAGATATCGTCCCAAAATGTATTTAGCTCGTCAATTGTGTGCATTTCATATACGTCGGTATCACTGTAATCCAGATGTGCCTTTTCATGGAATATCTCACAGAGACGATCCCATTTTTTATAGAACAACACTTTTGCAGTATCTAAAATAGTGACTCCAGTTAATGGCGAGTTGGTAACGCGATATGTTTTCAATTCTTCTGTGAATATGCTAAGATCTTCTGACAATCCTTCAAAGTCTTTGCAACGAGGTGATGCTAATGATTTTTCAGCTTCTGCTGCACTTGTACAAATATGAGCATTTACAAATTCCAAAATATTTGTAATTGTTTTTCCGTAAATTACGTTGTTATTTTTTTTAAGTGCTTTGTTCTCAAATTCTGTTTTGGCTGCTTTGCGTTTTTCCAAGTTTACATCAATGTATGGTTTAAAACAGCTTCTGTTGTTTGAATCTTACGCCACAATGAACTTTTAGTAAAACTAATCCCTTAGACAAATAATACTGCAGAGCTTTGAAATGCACTGTATACTTGTACTTGTTATGAAGAGTTAACATCAATCGTGGGCGGGATACTTGCCTCTGCAAACTGGCAGTTGTAGTTTTATTTGGGCACATGATAGCAGCAACGTCCTGCAGATTTAATGTTCGCTTTTCCATTGCAAGTGGCAGGTTTTCGTCTTGTTTGTGTAAATGTGCAGGGTATTCCAAATTCACTTCTAGTATATATCCGAAGCTACCCTCTTCGTTGCCAAAATTAGAATCAGCCCAGTTAATATGTTGCAGGTCTTTGGCTTCCATGTACTTATAATCCGACACTGGCATTAGCTGTTTTAAGCAATATGCATACAAACTATTGATGTCTAGTGATAGCAATTGCTTGCGAGGTTTTGACTCGTCAAATCCTTCCGGACATCGCTCATGGTTGGCAACTACATGCTTCTGAGTGAGCATACACTGACCGCCGCGTATTTCGTTTGTCGCAATGTCTAATATTCTTTGATCTTTTATGTAATCAATTTCAGCATCTGTATATTTCAAAAAACACTCCCAAGAGAAGCTAGGCAGCGTCATGGAGTAAGTTGGGTCCAGTTGGTAGTTTTGAAGTCTAGCTTCCAAAAGTTTTGCCATACTTCAGCAAGTAAAAACGTTTCTATTATGCACGAAACTCTAGTATGATCGCGCAATGTTGTAAGTTCAAATTGAGTACACACTTTTAGCACAAGTTCCCATTCTGTTACAGAAATTGGCTCGTCGTCTAGTATTGATCGCTGAAATTCTTCTCTTAAAATAAGTTTCTTCAAAAATGCAGAACGATTGTTTAGTGCCTTGAACGGAAAGCACAGGGGCGTCTGTAACAGTTTAATACAGTTTTCTTTATACTTCGTAGCTTCTGGGTTTGTTAATTTCATTTTACTTAAAGGAGCAAAATGCGACACACATTGTGACACAAGTTTTAGATCTTGTTTGTTTTGCGATTTTTAAGATTCAACCAAATCTGTTAAACTTCTATCCATAAATAAACTCGAATCGCTGAAACGAACTTTAACTTTTGAGTTGAATTTTTTTTCAGTATACTGTTCCCCAGTGTTGTCTTCTGACGGGTATTGGAGATGAAGATCTGGTAGCCAAGTATCCTTTGAAGTTATTGTTATAGATTATATATCACTGGCGGATTTTGCAATAACTTTGACATCCTTAGCTTTAAAGTTATTTGTTTTCATCGCACTTATTAATAGGTGGTAGTCAATTGTTCCTCCACAGTGTGAAATTATGGGTATTTCAAACTTGTACTTTATTTGTAGATTACATCGGCTGCAAGCTGCAAACTCGAAGTTACCCTGGTGGTGGTTATGATGAAAATTTTTAAATATCTTCTTATTGTTGTCAAATTCACGTTTGCACATGTGACAATGTGATGCTTCATTGAATTGTTTCTTTTCTTTCTCTGATGGCTGCAAAAAATTGTTGGTGTTTCTTATGTTGGACAATAACTTTTTTGCCCAAGTGAATATTCTTTTAAAGAAATGATTCAATAAATGTAGACCATCAAAATACTCCACTGCTATAACCTTATCGTAGTGTTTCATTTGACTTATAACAACAAACGAATATGCGGCTGGAAGAATTTCGTTTAAAATCTTGATATTGTTTTTCACAGATCCTGAATCTTCAATAGGATTTAAAATTGTTGAAAATTTATAAACAATGACGTACGGGTAGGGAAGGGTTTGCCACAGTTTGGAAAACTTGATTCGTTCGTGTGATTCTGGAAACACAACGTTTTTTGTCACAAGAGTTTGGCAGTTTTCTAGATGTTGATCCAAATTCTGTTCTGAATTAAACGATCTAAAACATAGCTGGCAATAAAATTGCTTGGTTTTATGCCCATTGCACAGAAACTTGTTTATGTCAGTAATCAGCACCAGATGATAAGCTTTGCTTTCTTCATTTGCAGAGTCGTTTTGGATGAGAAATAAATTACACTTTTCACTTATGTCGGTATTGTGGCATCTTCGGATTTGAATAATTTGATCTTCTCGGTGGCTCCAAATATTGATTCCAAGATTATTGATTATTTCAAATTTTTTAAGTTCAGTCAAATTGTCCATTTGCAAAGGAAATGTAACATCAGTAAAATCGAATCGGGAAAAGTATGGTCGATACTGCTCTGGGTACTCTAAGCTTCTCTTTATATTGTCAGCTCGTTGCACTTTGTTTTTCTGTTTTAGTTTGTACATTTTATTGTCTATTATTTCGTGTCTAAACCGATGAGCAGCAACACAGAACTTAAAACACTCGTTGCATTTATTTTTAATGTTTGAATACCCAGTCTTTCTAGGTTTCATTTTAGGAAACTTGATGTATCCCTTTGCTGCTGCGTTTGCAAATAAGTTTAGCAAACCAATCTTCACCTGAACTGATTCAATTTCGCGAAGTACCCATCCAGTTCCATACTTGTTAAAATCAGTCAGTCTTTCTACGCACTCATTTGTGCTGTTTAATACAAACTTGTCAATTTCACGTGTATTAAAGATATCGTAATTCTGACTTGTGAAGGTTGGGTTACGCACTTTTATAGTTTTTTCAGTTTCCACTTCAACTTTCAGTTCCATTGTAGCAACATTAATAAGCTGAGCGTTAATACCACTACGTACACTTAAGTTTTGTGTCAGTAACTTTACAAAGGGATCATGCAATTCTGCCATTATTGTTTCAATACTTGCAAATGTTTCAATTGGCTTGTGAATGTAGATTACAATCATTCCCTTATGATATCGCGAATATTCTTGAAACACGTCCAAGTCTATTTGAGGTGAACGGCATAGTCGTTTTCTTGCTGGTTGGCCAGCTGTGCTTGTAGTTAGTCCATATGTTGCCCCTGATCGACTGGTGCCGCCCCCTACAAGATCTTGGCTGCGGTTCTCAATGTGCCCAAGTCTTTCTCCAACATGAGAGCATTGGTGGTGCTGTTTGTTTAAACAAAACAGGTTGCAATCTTCACATTGATGTACGTGCTGCACATGTGACTTATACGGTACGTGAAAGTAACACTTAAACAGACAGTTGGGAAAAGAACACTTAAAGTGGTTGGGGGATGATCCGAGCACTGTGGGCAAAGGGTAATCTTCTTGCTCGTAGTGCAGTTGTGCGCCAACAACTCGTGTCGTGTAGGATGGGGTAATTTGAGGGTCCATGTTAGTAAAGCAATACTTTAACTATAGAGGAGGGCAATTTAAAACACCACGGTTGGGTTTTCGATACAGCAGTAGAGTCCTGCCTGGAACTGTGAGCTGTGTAGATGTATGGCTTTAAGACTTCTCAGGTTCTTGAGTTAGGTGCGTGAACTGCTGCTGCGAGTAGTGTGAGGCTAAGTCAGTTGGATATCAGTATTTATAACTAAATCTTCGAGCCGCTCTATCACGCCCACTTGTTGGTCTCCACCCACTTCTTTAGGGGGCCAGGTTCTCTCCTTTCTGAACAGCTTTATAATTTTGAATGCAAACAGGAGCAGGACCAGGATGAATGACACGTAGATAGCTGTACATACAGAAAACAAAAGCCATGTATTAGTATGTGTATATACATAGTGCTAGTTTAACTACTATTAGCTATACAAGTTTTCACTATATAAGGTATTTATATACCTTATGTAGTGAAAACTTGTATAGCTCAAACTTACAAGTAGGTGAACAAATTTTTTTATTTTACTTACGTATGTAATCAAATGTGTTGTGTACCAACGGCTTTGTTTCTGTGTGTTGAAACTTCTTGACCACGTCCATGATGATTCCATTCTGGGCATTTAGACTTTCAAGCATATACTTTAATGCCTGAAGTATAAATTTATGAAATAAATTAGATTGAATTAGAGGAAGTTGCGTAGTATTAAACTGCTGAGCTGGTTTAGTCCCGTCCATTTGGCCTTTGATATTTTCAGAGGATTTTGTGGCGTGTTTATATTGAGTATCTTCAGTCACAGGTGGCGCAGCTAACACATCAGCTGCAGCTACATTGTTGCATGCCAATGCAAGTGCCGGAAGCACAAGCAGCACTGCAACGTATATGCGTATTGAAGGCATTGTTGATGTTAAGTATTGAACGCTGTGAGTTGTTGTATGCAACTGGTGACAATTGAAAATTTGCAACTGTTTATATAAGTTTTTGCATTTAGTTGTGCAAGAATATTTATGCACTTATATTACGCCGTTTTCGTTTGAAGAGTCTGGAAATTATTTCTTCGTACTGAATCCAATCTGGTCGTTTAGGAGTTTCCTTGTGATTTTTTGTTTCATTGCCATTTTGTAAGTCTTGCAGTTGTGTATTGTCAAATTGGCTATGAGGAGGTAGGGCAGATGCAGCATTGGATTTACAGGCAGGTTTATTATTAGTCTGTTCTGCACGTATTTTCATAAGCTCAGCATACAGCTTTGGCTCAATTGCCTTCATAACTGTTGCCATTTTTTTTTATTTGTTAACACGTAAAGAACTAGTCACAAATTATGTCAGAGAATAAAGTTGTACGACACATTTCACTTTTGTACACCTTATAAAACACTGTAGCTAAAATTGCTTGAATAAGTTTATGATACTTAAGTAAAACTTTGCGCAGGCGTAGTATATCGTCACACGTTAATCGCCTTATTAGCGTCTTTATTTGAGTATTGTATCCTTTAAGTGGATGTTAGCAAAATTTATTCACGTTGTATATAGTTTCAGCCAAGGCATATAATTGTTCAGAAGTTGCACTTGTTATAAGATTTTTGTATTCCTTAGACTTGTAAAATGTTAAATTTGACAAAAACTTGTAGTTTTGTTTAAAACGACAGCCACTTTTGTTTGTTTGAGCCATTTTTATGGTTGAGTTGGTACGTAAATGTCAGTACTATTACTCGGAAATACGTTATTTCGCACATATGTTGTAGGATTGGGACACTTTGGATGCAAATCTAGCATCAGGTAACTGTGTTGGCGTAAACTGCATGCTTTTTCGTATGCTTCTTGCAGGAACTTGGGACGTCCAGGCATCACCTGTCTTGAAATTTGACCAATAATGCTTCTATCTCTTGGTACGTCAAACAATATCATGTATTTAGTATTCAAGCTTGTAGTTCTCAACTCTTTTGTAAACGGGTTTTGCAGAACAAGTATAACACTAAAGTCCATATGATGCGACAACTCAGTAAATATTTTCTGAACTAACATTCTGGCCTTTGGATTTGACTCTATAAAGTTTAAGTGGTCATCTAAAACCAATAGGCATGGGCTGTTGATATCATCTAACAATGCTTCAATGTTATTTATATCTGACACTAATGTTATTTCACTGTCTGATGCAAAATCAATGCCAGAAAACTGTTCTGGTTTTGTATGTACACTAACATATATTACTATATTTATTTTTTCACTAATAATTTGTTTTCGGTGCTTAACAATTTCTAGACAGAGAGTACTTTTTCCTGATGAACTAGGGCCACATATCATAGCCGTAAAAGGGTGAATTAATCTAAAGTCGACAGTGGTTGCTGTTGACATTATAAAATCTAAACTGCTACTGACAAAACTTTTTACATATACTGCTATTCATAATAAATTTGTGATACATTTTTTATAAAGTTAGGCTACACTTCTTACACAATATTACAATAATATTTAATAGTACATTATTAAACTATGGCAAAACTCTGGACACGAAACTTTAAATGTATTAGACTGTAGTTTAGGTGGTACGCTATACATATTCGGTATTACACTAGGGATCATTTCTATAAATTTCCTTACTTTTTTATCATTAACTAGTACAGAGCTTGTAAATATACTCAAAAAATCTTTATAACTAACTCCTAAAGCTCTAGAGTAGAGATAATATACACAATACATTCCACACACTGTTGATCTGCCGCTTTGTAGCACTGTGCAGTTTTCAGCCACCATATGGTTTGCTGGCAATTGCAAATTTCGATACCGTTGAATTGGATTTCCATACGAGTCAAAATATTCGAAGCTGTCCTTTGAAGTCACCCAGTAAGAAATCTAGTGCTTCCCAGGGCTTTCCAACTTGTCTGTATTTTGAATAATTGCAATAGGGTAAGTTGTTCCATTGTTTATTTTTTCTGCGCTGAGCAAAGTTGACCGCATTTTATCTGCTGCAATAACGTAGAAATTTACTTGAGTTTCTCGAAGTAAGATTTTGAGACATTGTTGTAATTCTCCAGTGTTCATAATGTGAACGTTGTTGTTTGTTCAACATCTGTAAAGGAACAGACAGGCTTGTTATAGATACATTAATATATATATACTTGGAGCTAAATTGTTTTTTGTTTTTGCACAAACTTGTTTGGTACTTTACATTTTAACGATTAATGATAACTTGTTGGTTGCGGTCAATCTCAATAATGTTTTGATATTGGCTATATAGTATAGCTGTCACTGATTGAGTTAGTGCGGTTCTAAACTTCTAACTTATTTGGACCTGTCCAGTTTTGTTCACGCTTAAAGCATTGGCTTGTGTGGGTACAAGCTCAAATGCAAATAAGACTCTTCCCTTTGTATAGTTGTTTCTATTTACCCCGTTACCAAGGCTTGGATTTGCTGCTGTTTTTTTGAGGGTGTTCAGAGCCAGCAAAAAATTATCTTCTCCTGATCCATCTTCTTTCTTGAAACTTAAAGGCAACGTCTTAAATTCAATTGCTTCTTGGTTCATTGAGACAGTAATTTCACTCAAGTTAAAATGTTAAAAGTTGCAAAAGGAATGTGAACTCACGCCAGATGGAATAACAAAGTTCTTGATTTCAGGTTCAATACACGGGTATTTGAGCGTACCATTATTAAGGTTAAGTCGATGCTTTTCAATAGCTAGTGGTGAAACGGTCTGTGTCTTCACGTACAGTACAGCATTTACAATGTCCACGCGAAACGGGCAACCAGAGTACCCGGTTCTGGTTTCAGTTTCTGCATCAATGCAAAAGGCAGGGTGAGCGCTTCTCATAATTATTCGGATATCAGTTTCTCCTGGTAACATTCGAGTCTGTGTGAAGAATGGCGATTCTGGCCTTCCCACCATTGTAAACGGCTTTGATTCACTAGCAATATTATATCGAGCCATGAAGCCGTCGTCAGTTTTAGTAAATGTATCTGGAGTAGTGTTGAGTATGTACAACTGGTCTAACATGCCGTTTTTCTTTTCAATTGGATTAGATGCAAGTTCTTTTTTCAAGTAAGAACTGATAGCGTAATGATTTAAGTTGTCACTAATTAGCTGGCCATTTAAATAGAACTCCATGTTACTGAATAAACCGTAGAACAGCATTAAACACGGAGCGACTAAATCATTAGCTGCTATCGGTTTGCCATCTGCTAGCATAACACGGCATGTGAGATCTAGAAAATATCCGTCTAAGGCGTTATACTTGCCTTTAGATTTCAAAATATCAAAAATGAGTGGATTTTCGTTATCTCGCGGGCTAAGTACAGGGTAGTATGGGTAATACTCGGGGCATCTTCAACAATGACATTAGTTGGGGGCAACTTGTCTAAAATAAGGCTGTTCTGTATAGATTTTTGAGAACCCTCGTAAATTGTAGATTCGTAGTAGAATTCTGGTGTGGAATCCATGATAAGACAGAGCTGCAAATTTTTTGTTGATATTGCTTCGTTGTAGGTTGGGTGATGAATGAAGTAGAATTAAACGTACAGTGTTTTATAAGTTATTTGCGTCTGTATGCTTTCCTTTGTCTTCCTGCTCCAGACTGAGCAGATGATCTGCCTCCTCTTCGTTGCTTAGTATGCGTAACTGGTTTACGTCTTAGGCGGCTACCAGTTTGAACACGCCGGCGAACAATGCGTTTTCTTGAGCCTCCAGACTGTGCCTTACGACGAGCTACACAACGTCCGCCAGTCTGCATTTTAGGCATATTGCGTTTTACTACTTTTTTATTTCTTTTAGGGCAAATTGTACGGCAATGAGTAACGCGGCACTTGTGAGAAATTGCACGTCGTTTAAATGGCTGTCGCAATTTAAGTGGAACTAAATTTTGGGTATTTTCTAGGCCTATTTCACTGTTTGCACTGCTGTTTAATGTGTTTTCAAGACCAACTCCTACGGTATCTTCTCCAGCCCCCATTTGTTGGTCGTTTTCAGTAGCAATGTTTTTAATTGGTTCGAGTGTACAGTATTCACCAAGTAAACTGTCTTTTAAAAGTTCTTCGTCCACAATTTGGAGTGCGTCACCAGCGTCAGATTCGTAAACGTTTTTACACACAATTTTACGCATGATTTACAACATGTTTGGTAATGTTGTAAATAAATTAAAGCACTGCACTGTTTGTTTAAATAATTTGCAAGTAACTGGGCTGACGTTGTTGTTGTTTGAGAGTTGAATTAAGAATAATTCGCAAATGACAAACTGTGTCTTTTTATATTAAATATGTTTTAAACTTAACGAGGCTAGAACTGCAATTCTATAATAGTTTGCGAGTTCTCAGGCAGTGTGACAAGGCTTCAGTATTCATCTTCTTTGTATTCATAAATATACTCTCGAACATTCTCTAAAACATTCAAGCATCGCCAAAACATGCAATAGTTGCATACTTTTATTTCTGGCATGTACTTGTAAATGTACACTGTTTCCCCATACAAAGATATGCTGTGAATATACTCTGCATCGGGTTCGCCTCTGACTGACGAAACATCACCAGGATCGAATTTACACACGAAACAATCAATATTCTTAAAACTTTGGGTTACTTCACACCAATTGCTAACATCGTTGAAATCATCAAAGTCAATCCACTCATCGTACGGTGTATTTAAGCTGGCAAGTACTTGTTCATCTTTTTTCCTTTCTTGCATTTCAAATCTTGTACAGTATTGTTTGTTTTTATACATGACAGTTTGCAAACTTGACGGCGTATAGTTAAACCAGCAGAACTGGCATGCCTCACACAACAAACTTTCTAGAGTTAATGTATTTATGTTTTTCGCACAACAAACTTTTCAATTTGCAATCTTTGGTTAAGAACAACACAAGGTTTTTAATTTTATCGTAGTTCAATTCAATTTGCAGGCCTTACCAGTCTCCGTATTTTTCAGACGTTTGCTCTGAAACTGGGCAGAAGTAAGAACTACAGAAGATCCACCACTTTGTGTATTGGATCGTCGTTGTACATGTAAGGCAATGCACTGCAAATTTATTTTTGAATTTAATTTATTAGGAATCACTGTAAATAAAATGATGTTGTTGTTGTTTGATAGTTGAATTAAGAATGATTCGCGAATAAAGAACTATGTCTTTTTATATTAAATATTTTTTAAACTTAACTAGGCTTGAACTGCAATTCTATAATAGTTTGCGAATTCTCAGGCAGTGTGACAAGGCTTCGGTATTCGTTTAAAAGGGTAATCCGTATTACTTGCTGTTCGTGCTGTTTAAGTGGCAAATATAATATTGGCAAAAAGTTGTGCACTGTCTCTTTATTATATTCGCTTGAGATATCAACTGAGCGCAGCAACAGTAGAGCATGAGTAGCATAGAGCTGGTTTTCGATCAAATTGCATGTTACAAGCATTCGCTTAGCTGGTTCAGTATGCTCAGGTTCTACATCTTCTTCATTTTCTTCATTTTCTTTCTCTTGTTCTTCTTTCTTTGCTAATTCCGGTTGCAAGTTGGCGACGACACCATCTTTAAATATGAAATTGTCGTCAAACCCAAAGAATCTATTAACAAGTGGTGGGAGCTGTACAGTAATGTCTTCCCGTAGGTTTGGAATACTGAGCTGTCCGTCTTCATGTTTAAACTGTACAGTCGTATCACTCCAAAGCCGCTCATTTAAAGTGCGGTTAATTTCATGCACTATGTGATCCAAGTCTATTTCTTCTGCTTTTTTCATTGGCATATAATGTGCACACATTTTAAACAGGCGAATGTTCATGTAATCATAGTCTACAATTTCATTGTATTTCTCTTCGTCAAAGTCAAATTCAGATTCGTAGACGCCATTGTAAAACTTGTCGTGTTGCTGCAAGCCTAAGCACAGTGCTATTGGTTCGGGTACCACAACATAATCCCCTTCGTTTCCTTCAAACGTCAATTTGCATTTGGTATTGCTTGTATCAGAAGGAAACTCAATTTTTAGATTTGTGTCATTATTTTCTGGATCACGCATCTCAGAGTTAAAACGTTCAAAACATTTACGATAGTCAGAATGCCCTGTATTTATTTGTTTTCTGAAAATTATAAAAGTCTCAAAGCCCTGGTATAACTGTATTACGTTCTCCATACTTTTAATTTTTTCAGCCCCAAAATTGAAGTTTGTGTCCATTGTAATTATCTTAAAGTCTTCTTGACGTGAGTAGTCGTACGGTAAATGGTTTCCAGACATAAACCGTGATCTGCCTTGCTTAAAAAATAATGCAAGAGGTGTAGGGATTGCAAGAATTACATTGTTTGATTTTGACACGTTTAAAAGGATCATATGTATTTCCTCAGGGTCTAAGCTGAGAGCTTTTTGTTCAATTTTAAGCAGGACTTTGTCTTGATTTAGCTTTAACGCATCGTTAAGTCTAGTCATGAATTGGTGTACTGTTGTTTCTTGTTTCTGGAAGTTAAAAAAACTTTTTACTGTTGGCTTGTAGTTGGGAAACAGTTTTTTAATAGACTCGAGGTCAAAAACTTCAGCGCTACGTACGCTACGTATTGGGGTAGCTGGTACATGCTGAACTATAGCTGGCTGTATGCTGCTTGTATATCTCAAACTCACTAGTCCGACGTCGTAATTCTCAAGGTTTAAAGGGGTAAGGAGAACAGCTACAAAGCTAGACGGGGTGTTTGCAGTATAAATATTGTTTCGCTGGTCACTTGTAATCGTTATGTAGATATTTTCGGTAACTGCTGGGTCTCGATCTAATTATAAACAGCAGTGTTTGTCTAATCTTCTGCGTTTGTTGTTGATATGCTGCTTGATAGCATTGGTAAAGTATGGAATAAACGGTGTAGAATTCATGTTGATTCTTCAACTCGGCTAAGCTCTTCCTTATAAAATGATCCAGTAATGCTGTTGTGATTTAAATCTTCCAAGTAGTATGTTATAGGTATGGTTTCTAAGTTTACGGACTTCACAATGAACCATTCTAAGCTAAAGCTTTGGTTGTAGCCTGGGTAAAGAATAGAAATACATTAACTTGATTGTTCGAAAGTCTCCCTATTTATACATGTTTTTTAATCTGTTATTTTAGCTCACGTGGTACGCTATATTATACTTAACTTTTTCAAATGTTAATTTAGTACGACTAATTCGCACATGGTCGCCAGGCTTGAACACTGGTTTACGTTTTGTAGTGTCGTTAATAAGGTCTGAGTACATGGTTCTCCATACATCGTTTTCATTCAAACTGTTCACGCTATTGGGCGACATCTGGATTGTTGAGTGAAAAGTGTTGTTGTACGTTTTTATAAATGCAGGAAATATTTCAAGAATACGGTTCGTTTGCTTTTCTGTTATGTACCTAGCCACCTTCTCAAAAATGGTCTTACATAAACAAATAAATACTGTGTTAAAGCATGTGCATCAACCTTATATTGAGTTTTGTATAGAAAACTTGTTAGTTAGTGTGTATTACAGCTGACCTTATGACTCTTTCTACTATACTTGATTTGGTCTCGCTATAGGTATTATAGTATTTTATTCCCTTGCTCTTTAAAAACTTGCGAAAAGACTCTGCTCGAAATTCAGTACCTATAAGTAACAAAATATTATATATATATTGTTGTGAGTCCTATATATTATACCAAGATTAATTTGAAACGTTTTAATTAGTTGTATGTTACCCTATTAGCTGTTTGCAGCTAACCTTGGTCTGTAAATAAATAGATTGGTGTTATTTTTGCTTCATGGAATATACTTTTTATTGCTTTAATTACTGTTTGTGGTCTTTTGTTCTTTATGAATCTACAAAAAAGCTTTTTCGTAAAAGCGTCAATGCAAAAAAGTATGTTTTCATATCCGGAATTCGCTTTTGATAAGATTGACCCTAAGATTTTTAAATCAACGCAAAAAATTTCTCCTGCCATGTTCACAATGGTTCTCCTGCGCCTAAAATTCTTCCTAATAGGTCTGTGTAGACTAAATGAATTCAGCTGGCTTAGTTGTTTGTCAACTTTTTTCTTGTCGTGAAAATGCTTATTGTTTCTTATAAATCCACTCAGGGCAGAGAATGAGCCTTTAAGCCTTGAATTTAAATATGATTTACGAATTTCTGCCATTGTATAGATACAAAAGTTTGTGACTGTCACTGAGATAGTTAATAATAAAACTGCGCAAAATTTTGGTAAACCAGACGTTTTAAGTATTTTACAATTTATAAGTAGCCGAGATTTTATTTATTGAACATTTTCATTATTGTTGTATTTATGTATTACTACAACGTATCATTGATTTTTATTATAATTAAAGTGCAATTATACAATTTCATTTCTTCTTTTTAGCACACTTCGTATTGCACTATAAAGTTAACCTACTATTTGTGCTATTTTAATTTGTTTTTAATATTTGTAACTCACTGCAAACAATAATAAAAGAGTGTCACACATAGCTGTATTATATGTATTTCCCTATTTTTACTAGTTTAATGTTTCCTAATTACATAACTATTTACTCACAGATATTTACAAAACTTTTTGCCTATTGCAATATATCATTTACTAGCTACAATCTGCTATTTCTATTTATAAACAGTAAACAACAGTAACTATGAATCTAAAATCATTAAATGTTTTCTATTATTTTACATTTACCTACTTAGTAATTTTTATATTTTGTAAATACTAATACAGTGGTACTTTAAATATTTACAGAATTGTTAAATTTTTTGAATCATACAGTATTGCATTACCTTACAACTATCATATAGTAAAATTGTATATATTACTTTCTTTTCATTCTTCAAAAACGTGTTTGGTTATTACAATATAACATTTATAATTCGAACACATGCAATAATTTATACATTTCAGATGAAACTTTTAATAAAATACGTAAAATCAGCATGGTAGGGTTTTTACTGCTAGCGTTATGTTCTAAAGGCTGCTTTTTTATAACAAAATTTAGCTTGTTTTATCCAACGTTAATTGACCTAACTGGATTACAGTTGGTTCAAAAAATGTTTGAAACACTTTAAACTGGCGGTTTTGTAAAATTAAATATCGTTCGTACTTTGAATGGCTTTTAATTACATGATTCTTGCGTAGCTTCTTAGATAAAAACGCATATGTACAATACTCACACGGAAACAGTCCTGTGACAGTAGGTTCTAAAATTACTTTCATCATTTATATGTAAGCAGAAAAAAATCAAATTCATAAAAAATAATTTTATAATCGTGTATACTGGATATATGTTTATGAATTTGAAATTCAAAACATTTAAAAGCGGAAGCGAAAGCCGGAAGTCGAAGTCGTAGTTGTATTCGGACAGAATACTTTTATATTCGTGTATACTGGATTAATGTTTATGAATTTATAATTCAAAACATCAAAGCGAAGCGTAGCTCAGCAAAACGAATTTACGTTTGCTTTTGTCCAAGTCGTAGTTGTATTCGGACAGAATACTTTTATATTCGTGTATACTAGATTTATGTTTATGAATTTATAATTCAAAACATTTAAAAGCGGAAGCGAAAGCCAGAAGTCGTAGTTGTATTCGGACAGAATACTTTTATATTTGTGTATACTGGATTTATGTTTATGAATTTAAAATTCAAAACATCGAAGCGAGGCGTAGCCCAGCGAAACAAATTAACGTTTGCTTTTGTCAAAGTCGTAGTTGTATTCGGACAGAATACTTTTATATTCGTGTATACTGGATTTATGTTTATGAATTTATAATTCAAAACATTTACGAAGCGGAAGCGAAGCTGGAAGTCGTAGTTGTATTCGGACAGAATACTTTTATATTCGTGTATACTGGATTTATGTTTATGAATTTATAATTCAAAACATTATTAAAGAGAGGCGTAGCTCAGCGAAACGAATTAACGTTTGCTTTTGTCGAAGTCGTAGTTGTATTCGGACAGAATACTTTTATATTCGTGTATACTGGATTTATGTTTATGAATTTATAATTCAAAACATTTACAAAGCAGAAGCGAAGCCGGAAGTCGTAGTCGTAGTTGTATTCGGACAGAATACTTTTATATTCGTGTATACTGGACATTTGTTCATGAATTTATAATTCAAAACATTTCGAAGCAAGACGTAGCTATGCAATACAAATTAATGTTTGCTTTTGTCGAAGTCGTAATCGTAGCGGAGAGGAGATGTAGCAGTAGTGATCGTAGTCGTAGAAGGTGCCAACAATTGACAATGTTTTTCAATGTGGAGTTTTCATTTATACATTTTCAATCATGTTTGAAAGACAAAAGGTTGAGGAGAAAATCGTTAGGGTACAGGGCAGTGTAAATTTACCATTGCCCACCCCTTAACTGCATTACTTCTACATGGATCTATTCTGCTCCCCGTACTTTTACTTTACTATTCACTACTGCTTCTCTAATGCAAAGTCTAGCTTTGTACAATACTACATACTTTGAGCTCGAGTCCCTAGATAGGTACTTTTGTACTCACCTGCCTACCTACATGTATGTTATTATCCTGTATCTCGTTCCTCTTGAATTATTACAACTAGCATACTAACCAATAAAAACTAGCACTAGCAAGAACCAATGTATTACCTACAGACAATCTACAAGGTACTCACAGTGTCTGTATTTTATTTATTCATTCTATTTGCTAACTATTTTTCCTTATTTAAGCTTGTGTGACCTATTTGCAGAGAAAACTACACATAATGTACTAAGGAACATAGCCAGCGCAAAGACAAGACAATTTATGAAAATAGGAACTCAAAAAATAAGAATGCGAATAGTACCAGAATTTACAAAAAAATCATTCCAAAATCCCATGGTTTTATACAGGTTTACACAAAAACCATAAATTTATGATATTTTCATATGATTGTCTTATGTAATTAATGCCGCATTGCCTAGCACAATGATAATCTCGAAAAAGATTTGAACTATTGCATTTAGTTCAAAAGATACATATGAAAACCGAAATATCGGTTTTACCCGGGTAGTATTTTTTGCACAGTGTTGTTGTTTCTTCAGAATGTAGCTACAAGTAAGATCTATCAGATGGCGCTAGCCGCATCCTTCTACGTCAACTGGTTCTTGAGCAATATAGATTAAAGCAATACATAGTGTGCACCGGTCGGATCGGTTTGTCCGGCCTGTCCGATCTGGTTTTTATTTTTTCGAATTTTCAAATTCTGTTTTTGCAGATGGCAAGCCTGCAAGCTTAAACTATCAATAAAAAATAGTCGGTACGAAAAAAAAATTTACATACCCAAAAATTTACCCTTAAAATAACCCTAACATTTTTGCGCGAAAATCACAAAAATGACTATGCCATAAAATAGCCCATGCTCGATAACGTCTTAATATCGGGTTTAATATAAAAAGTTCGTTTAGCAACATTGATTTAACAAGCAGGTTATAAAAAGTAGGGCTCAATAGGGTATACCCAAAATCTTTATTATTGCGTATTTTTAAAATGTTTTTTAAAATTTAGGGTTACAAAAATTAGAGAAGCATATTGGCGTTGAAAAAATTGAATTCGCCTTATCAACAAATAAGTGATTTTTTTCTAGAGCGAAAATTAGAAATTCGTTTTCCACATAAAATAACCCATATTTTGTTGAGTCTAAATATCGCGTTGAAACTAAAAATTTTTATTGGCAACACAAAAAATTTTGAAACTTTTGGGAGCACGCTCTGCACGTCTAATTACATAGCCCCTGGTAGGTCACATGTCCAAAAGCTCAATTTCGTATTTTTGTAATATTCGCATAAGAACACATGGTGTATACATAGGCATTTCTGTTGAGTGTAGTTTGCATGCTTATCTATACTAAGTATACAAAGTTCTAACTACCATTGTCAATTATTTGTCAAAATGCATTAAATTTATTCAATATTTAAAGATTATAGAAGCGTTGTCTGCCGTAGAAGCATATAGTACGTAGCAAAGTGTAAATGTTTGCATTTGTTACATAACAAGATGCACAAAGCATTAAGTAGAATTTTAAAAGTCGTAGTGCTACGTACATATATAAACGTGTATTTAATATATGCGTAGTGTGGTAAAGCACAATATTTTGTACATCAACCAGTGCGTAGCGAAGTGTAAATAGTTGCATTTGTAACATGACATGATGCATTCAATAACAACACCAATTCTCTATTTCAGAGTTTTGGTTGTTAAAGTATTATATTTGAGTAGACGTAGCAAAGAGTTTTATAATATCGAATAGATATTATTATGCGAGTAGTAAAGTATAAAATATTATACATCGAGTTATTCGTAGCGGAGAGTTTATAATATCGAATAGATATTATTATGCGAGTAGTAAAGTATAAAATATTATACCATTCGTAGTTGTATTCGGACAGAATACTTTTATATTCGTGTATACTGGATTTATGTTTATAAATTTATAATTCAAAACATCGAAGCGAGGCGTAGCTCAGCGAAACGAATTAACGTTTGCTTTTGTCGAAGTTGTAGTTGTATTCGGACAGAATACTTTATTATTCGTGTATACTGGATTTATGTTTATGAATTTATAATTCAAAACATTAACGAAGCGGAAGCAAAGCCGGAAGTCGAAGTCGGATGTCAACGTGTGAGCCGATACCGATGCAATTTGTATGTACGATTGCTTTAGTCGGAGTCGTAGTCGTAGCGAGGCGAAGCGGAGCGAAGAGTTCGGAGCGAAGTGTTTGGAGCGAAGATGGTTCATTTCTGAACAAACTGTAAAAGGTTTAAATCCGTTATATACCATTTCTGTCATTTGAAACAGTCGGGAGGAGGACGGGTGGGTTTGTTATGGCTACAGCACACTGTATGATTAACCATGCAGCCCCTTTACCGTACTGTTACTACTTCCTGGGTCTGTTTTCCCCCCCTTGCCTTCAGTTAAGTCTTACTACCGTTACTCAAGTGCTAAAGACAACCCCGTTCACTGTTACATACATTGGGCTCAAGTCCCTATATAGGTACCTATGTATATACCTACCTACTTACATCCCACACAAAGCCCACATTTCCCTCACATTACTACTGACAGCATATGACACAATGAAAATACTCATTGACCAGTACCTACCCATTACGTATATACCATATACCTACTACTTACAATGTCCGTATTTAATTCATTTATTTTTTATTCATTTTATTTCCCTCAATTTCTGTCCATTTCTCCCTCACTGTTCCAAGCGCAGCATATAATACAAGGCAGACTGCCGTTTAAAGTGCCTACCTACCTACACAAGCTCTGATAATATTTTTATTATAATATTATATTATTACATAGATGCCTGCATATATCAATGCAAGTCCATGTATAATCTCCCATCCCATTCCATCCTATCATATATGCATGTCTCCTCTCCCTTTTCCTCCCTTAATATATACGTCACACTACCCGCCAGCTACCACCGCCATACCCCGTCCACATTCCCAGGCACCCGCCGTACATACTCCCCGTATCCAAGTTCGCCGCCACACTCGTACTTAATTCCCGTCCGGGGCCACCTGCCCTCAGTTTCCTCATTTCCTGCCATTCTTTCCTCTTTTCCTATGTTCGGCATACAACACAAGGGAAATCCCCATTCATAGGGAGCTACCTACTATCTATGTGCGTACCTACCTACGTACATGGATTCATATAATATTATTAATATTAATATATTGCATTAATTACTGTACACAATGCCAGTCCGTGTCTTCCAATGCATCTCATAATATCTGCCCGTTCCTTACCTTCATACCTTCCCGTTCGTTCCCCCTTTACATTCCTTCCATACATGCCCTCATTTCTTCCCATATACCTTCCCGGATACCTTCCCAGCCACCCTCCTAGAATCGCTCTTTCTCATTCCCAACACTCAAACTCACCCCACCAACCCCAAAACACTCCTATGCTACAACACACTGAGTAAATCCCCAACTCTACCAGTAGTAACATCGTTGTTTTAGACAGCAGCAGTAGCTGCACCTTGACTAGAGATAACAACATGACAGAGGGAAACGACTACAGTTGTGAAATGAATATCAGCAAAACATGTGGACAAAGTTGTTGGTAGGGCAAAACTCCATTTTCTGCAAGGTATAAGGTAATTATGAATTGTAATACGTTTTAGCTTAATTTTTGAAATTAACTTATTCACGAAAATATCTGATTTTGTATTATTTAATTTTATGGAAAGTATTGACTTTTTCACCGAATGCTGCTTAGATGTCAATACTAAAGAAATATTTCAAGAGTGGATTCTCGATAAAGAATAGAAATGACCTGTATCCATCTTTAACCAAACCCTAAATTACCCAGATGTACCCAAATGAAAAATATTACTCGCAAATTTTGAAATTTATAATTTTTTATGTATTTGTTTATTTTACAAAAGATCCTAATAATTCTTTACAGATGCTCAATTTTGCCTAACAATTACAGAAATATTTGTTTTTATAAGAGAAGTACTATAACATTGTGTTGAATTTGTATGCTTACAGGATGAGAATCTGCGGATGAGTGAAGGCTAAAAAAATATGAACCTAGGAACTAACTATAGGTTTCTGAAAAATCAAAACCGCCCTTACTCCACCGTTCCTACTTCCACATTTTTAAACTTTACACGGTTCAAGTACAGGGCTACAATCTGTCGAAATTTGAAATTTAAACTGCCACATGTCACCTAATAAATAGTATAAGCTTTGAACAGGTACATTTTGGATTTAAGTTTGCGCATTTTACACAGCTAAATGAGAGGTACAAAAATTGTAAAAAGTCAAGATATAATAGGTAGAAACAAATACCGTAGCTATAAGCTAGCGGCGAAAGATAAAACTCTAAATCAAAGGCGAGCCTACTGACAGCAATAACTCATTGATTTTAAAATTTAAAAACCAATACAAAGTGAACTGGAGTCTTATGTGAGCTAGATTTTAATTGATGTAGGTCGAGGTAATTTGAAGAATGCTGAACGTCATAAATGCACAATCTAATAAATACGAGTCTTTAAAGATTTTAAATTAAAATATTTCTAAAGCTATTAATACTGTTTTCATATTTTAAAAGTACAAACTATCTGTTTTTTTATGTACAACATAAAGTACTTACTAGTAATTATTTGTAATATGTAGAATGTTCTTTTTATCAGCGTTTGGGATTTTGATATTTTTATTAGATTGGTGCTTTAATTAATGAAATTAGTGAACTGTTTTGATCCTTAACAGGCAATATTAACATTTACTGTAATTATCATATACCAGTAACCCGGCCCGTCCTGCGGACGGAAAGTAACAGTAAATTTTAACTTCCTAATTAATGTTATTCTTCATATATAAATATATAAATGCTTATACCAAACACTGCGTACAGGTAAAATGATGAATATGGTCTTATAATGTAGAAAATTTAATTTTGTATTGATAAGTGTACTGATCAGCGGTATTGCGCATTATTTAGCAGAACAGGAGCTATCCAACTGTGGCAAGGATTTTTTTCTTTAAGCTTTTGGGACTCATTTTTTTCCTCAAGCAGCACAATTAATGAGCGTCGTTAGCTCGTTTGTGTTATGTGCTACATACTGTATGCATCTCTTGTGTTAAGGGTAAAAAATAAGGGGGGTAACTCAAGACGATGCCGGACAGCGGACACCGGACCCCGGACCCCGGACACCGGAGCCCGGACACCGTTATTTGGATTTTATCATAATGTAGATTGTGCTTCACGTATCTTGTAATCGCATTTCTATTGAGAAAGGTACTAAATTTTTACCAAAAGTATGTTATGCTTATTGTTCCAAGTAACAATTTTAGATTTATTTATGCAAAAAAACAAGTTATTGGGATAGATAAGTAATACAATTATTATATACAAGTTTTTAAAAGTTTGAAACGTTAATTACATTTTACGAAATGTGCAAAAAATTGAAATTGTAAACGCTAATTATAGTGGGGTAGTATGTAGTATGTTATTTCTTTTTTTTGTTGCTTTTCATTCTCAGAGAGTGGTTAAATTAATGATTTTGACCATTTTTATTTGCATTCCGCATGCGAATTAATTAAATTTCAAAAAATGCACGAACTCTTTTAATTCCTTACATTTTAAAAACAACAAAATGTTTACAAAAAGTTTATTTCAATATTTTTGTATGATTTGATTATGTTGAATTACTCAATAATCTGTAAATATGCTCTCATGTGAAATGTGGTTATATACTGTATCATACCATAATACTCAAGAAATTATTTTGGAATCGTTGGTGTGCTTTACCACGCCTTTCCTTCTAAAACCATTTCAGTAAAATAAGTAGTAAAAAAGTTAATGTAAGTAAAAAGTTTTTTAAGACAAGAACAAGTCAACGTCACCTTTGTAAGATACGTATTATTAAACTGATAGTATTACACGAGCAGTGCAATGTTTTACTTTATTTTGTGAATATATAAAAGGATTTCTGAAATTGCAAATTATTTTTGTGAATTTTGTTACATATACTGTGCTATGTTTTAATACAACAGTTAAACTACTTTAAAAAGCAGTGTCATTCTTTTTTAATGTTACTTAATGCACAATAAAAATGTTAATTGCTATTTTACAAAACTTGAAATCATTCTTATTTAGCCAGTTTTGCGAACATATATAATTAAATAATTTAATTTTACCTATGTACCTAATTTAAAAATAAGAAATAAGTTCCTTTATCAGTAAACCTAATAAAACTGTTACTAATGGTGATGTGAATTACATAATAAATCGCAAAACGTCCTGCCATGTATATCAACAAAATATTTTTGTAATACTTTGTGTTATTATATTGTAATTTGGCGTGTAGCAAGTACATACATGACTTACTCACTTAGATGGTTGATTCATAATTCTCGTCATAGTAATTACTGACAGACTGACAATATTATCACGTGCTGCCTTATCTAATTTAATTTACACTGTGTACAAACATATGTGTGAATTAAAATCACTTTTACTGTAGTTATTGCAATATCAATATAAGCAACACAGAATTGAAATTGAGAAGTGGGCACATTGCCTATAAAAGCCAAAAGCAAATTCCCAATGAACTACCAGCAAATAATCTTTTCGTCAATATCAATTAAACTAGCATAACATGAAAATACCTACCTTTCTATATTCATACTAACTGTAATACTATGGTCAATTAATGCACGGGTGAGAGCGTGGGTGGTTCTAAAACGGGTCAACATTTGGGTGACGTCATTTGTGGACCATCCCACATTACAATTTATAGACGGCTATGCACATATCGTTTTAATACGAATAAAAGTATTTAGCCCACAAGACAAGTGCTCTGCAAACATAAACGACCCTGATTAAATTAGGTATCGATGCTACTTAAGGATCGTGCATAAATGACATGTGAGTAGGTTTATGGAATACAGTGGAAAAGATTTCAGTGTACGTAATGTTAAAGTAATTGCATGAGAGTGGGTTGGTCGAGATAGAAAGTTAAATTACGTCGCATCATTTATGGACCATACCTCACTTATCAGTCAGTAGCCTTAGCAGCAGAAGTTAGAAACCATCCCTGTCCTTTGGTATTCTGAGAGTGCGGTGAACATTTCTACACGGTGTAAATTTCTAGCACCTTTTTCTCTAAAATTGCGGACTTTGGCAAGTACTACACTGCTTTGAAAACTTATATCACATGTACATAATGGCATCATCTAGTGTGTGTAGTAACTGTAATTATTGAATTATTGCAAAGTATGCACTCTACATTACTGTCGCAAGCAGCTGAGATATTTACACGGCATAATTTATAGGAAGAGAGTTCAACCTAATTTTGTATTACATTCGTAATTGATGGCGCTTGGAAATCTGTCTACGTTTATGGAAAAATTGCCAAATGTCGTAAGTAACACTGTTTTTATTTTTGCATTTTACAAGCATTTTAAAATGACATTCAATTAAAATTCAAAATGACAAAAGTTCTATCTTAAAGTGTGTTATTGTTTTTGAGATACAATGAAAATCAGCAGAAATGTTTTTTGTGAAATACCTCAATTCAAAAAGAGATTAAAATGAATTGTCTAGCAGTAATTTAAATTTTATGTTTACAGATGATCAAAGGCTTTTAATACTTTAAGTAGCCCTATTTAGCAGAAGTTTTTACTTCTGAAGCTGTCATGTGTTTCGTTGCTGGTAGGTAATGCACTATTAACATTAACTGTTTGTATCGTATGTGAAAAATCAAAATTACCCATTTCTAATAATTGCTGTAGCTGAAATTGCTGAAATTAAAGTTAACTTTGTCAGACAATATAATTATTATTTAAGATTGATGCGGTAAATGTTGTAATCATATATTAAAAATTACCACATCTTCCAATTAGCGTTTTTGAAAATTGTAAAACGCCCTATTTTCTTCCCTCTAAAAATCTAAAATATTCTATTTGCCAAAATTAAGATTGTGAAACGATGACTTGTTGTAGATATGATTTAAAAGTATCCTAATGGCTTGATTTTTATTAGCAAAGTGCATTTTTCATTTTGTAAGCTAAAAATGGAAGTGAGTTGTTTTGATTCTTCACAAAAAATACGAATCATAATGTTGTTTAAAAAACTGTGGCAATGAAAAGGCCCTGCATTTATCACACGAAGTAACTGTTAATGTTATTTTTCTTGATTAAATACATCATCTCTCAAATTAAATTTTATTGAAAAATTAATAAGCCATTTTCCCACAATATTTTTGTAGACGTAGTCACAACTGATCGAAGTAGAATGCGGTTTGTTTGTTGCAGTGGATTGGGAAGCAAGATGTTATAGAAGTCTCCTAATGTGTTTCCTCTGAGCTTATGAATGCAAGAAAGTTCATCGTAAGTACAAAATACAAGCATCTTCCTAATTATTTGTTACCTGCAATTTCCAACTTGTGACAACACGTACGGTTTTATATTATTATTAATTCTTATCAAAATATTTTAACAAAATATTGCTCGTGGTACCTAATGGGTGTTAAAAAATAAAAAAAAAACAACATGGTTTCTATTTGAAAATATTTATAAGAATTTTATTTTGAATTGTTTGAAGGTGACTGACAGTGCAAAATTAACCCAGTAGGACGTGAAAGTTACATGAAACGAATATAGTCTCAATATGTTATTAAATTGTATAAAATGGGGGCAATTAAAAATGTGGACGGAGACTGCACCGCTGCTGCTTAGAAACACGTTAATGGCATCAACAAAGTTACAGGGTCATGCAGAACATCACCCAGCTTGGATCAACATTTCAAATCTTCTATGTGGTAAAAAAAAAACCCTTTTTGCACACACAATTTTTGATCTGCTAAGAGATTTTGAGTGAGCCACAAGAATATATTTAAATTATACAAAATTATTATGGAGTAATGACCGTAAATGTTCGATTAAGTGCGGGGTTCTAAATAAATAAATTTAAGTTTATATCTGCAACCTACAAGCAACTATAATTACATAAGGCAGGCACAAACAAGTGCCGTATCTTGATTTAGCGCCAGGCTGATGTTCCAAATCGTGCAATAGGCGTCAGTATGCTTATTGTAACATTTACGGTATTTACATTATTGTGGAATGAAAATGGATTGAGTCTAGCTTCTACACTGAGGTCAGTTAAATCTAATAATTTAAAATGCATAAGCGTGCTTATATGTATATTGTGGCCGGATTAGCTACTTCAATAGGCATTAAAAAGTTTTACTCCTATTTTTCGCGGAGCTAGAATGCAGTCGTGAATTTCTCTCAAGCCATTTAGTTCGCAATTGATTTTATTTTCATCTTAAAAGTATTGAAGAAAAGTAAAACAAAATTCAATATAATTTGTTGCCAATCCTTTATAACGGTTTTTGCACCTAAATTAGTTGCCAATTCGTATGTTTGACTTTCTTATTTATGAGCTATGAAAGCTACAAAATCTTTACCAATAATTAATTTAAACATTTTTATTATTTTAGGTTATCAAATTACTGAACGACCTGTGCACTTGTCTTAACGCGCAGTGTACCTGTACCACGTATCACCGTATGACTAACGCTTCCACTTCCAAAACCCCGGTGATAAACGAAGCAGTAACGAAGAAGAAAAGATGTAGAATATTTTTCAAATTGTCCGGCAATGCAAACAACACTTACAATTGAAGGAATGTAAAAGACATGTTTTGGACAAAAAATCAAGTCACTGCGAGTCAAACCCCCAGCCAAACTTGTCACTACTGGGAGAGTATATGTTTTAATCACTGTGTTGTGGCATAGGAGTGTTTTGGGGTTGGTGGGGTGAGATTGGATGTTGAGAGTGAGAAAGACCGATTTTTTTGGGAAGGTATCCGGGAAGGTATATGGGAAGGAATGGAAAGTAATGAGGGCAGATATGGAAGGAATGAAAACGGGAACGAACGGGAAGATATGATGGGAACGAGAGGACAGATATAATGAGATGCATTGGGTGACATGGACTGGCATTGTGTGCAGTCATTAATGCAATATAATAATTAATTCGTCCGTGTGAGGAGGTACGTACATAGGTAGTAGGTAGGTAGCTCCCAATGACTGGCAATTTGCCTTGTGTTGTATGCTGAGCATGGGAAGCGAGAAAAGAATGGCAGGAAATGAGGAAATTGAGGGCAGGTGGCCGCGTATGGGAATTTGACGGGAGTGTGGCGGGGCGCTTGGACAGGAGATTATGTACGGCGGGTGCCTGGGAATGCAGACGAGGAATGGCGGTGGTAGCTGGCGGGTAGTGTGACGTATATATTAAGGGAGGGGGAAGGGAGAGGAGAGATGCGTATATGATAGGATGGCATTGGATGGAAGATGATATAGGGATTTGCATTGATATATACAGGCATCTATGTAATAATTTAATATTATGTATTATAATAAAAATATTATCAGAGCTTGGTAGGTAGGCACTTTAAACGGCAGTCTGCCTTGTAGTATATGCTGCGCTTGGAACAGTGAGGGAGGAATATACAGACAATATAGAAAATAATTTGAATAAAAAAATGTAAGTATTAAATACGGACATTGTAAGTAGTAGGTAAGTAGTGGGTATATGGTATATACGTAATGGGTAGGTACTGCTCAATGAGTATTTTCATTGTGTCATATGCTGTCAGTGGTAATGAGAGGGAAATGTGGGCTTTGTGTGGGGTGTAGGTAGGTAGGTATATACATAGGTACCTATATAGGGACTTGAGCCCAATGTATGTAACAGTGAACGGGGCTGTCTTTAGCACTTGAGTAACGGTAGTAGGTGGTAAAATGAAGGCAAGGGGGGGAAAACGGACCCGGGCAGTAGTAACAGTACGGTAAAGGGGCTGCATGGTTAATCATACAGTGTGCTGTAGCCATAACAAACCCACCCGTCCTCCTGCTGACTGTTTCAAATGAGAGAAATAGTATATAACGGATGTAAAACTTTTACAGTTTGTTCAGAAATGAACCATCTTCGCTCCGAACTCTTCGCTCCGCTTCGCCTCGCTACGACTACGACTCCGACTTAAGCAATCGTACATACGAATTGCATCGGTATCGGCTCACACGTCGACATCCGGCTTCGCTTCCGGCTTCGCTTCCGCTTTGTAAATGTTTTAAATTATAAATTCATAAACATAAATCCAGTATACACGAATAATAAATTATTTTGTCGGAATACAACTACAACTTCGACAAAAGCAAACGTTAATTCGTTTCGCGTAGCTACGCCTCGCTTCGATGTTTTGAATTATAAATTCATAAACATAAATCCAGTATACACAAATAATAAAGTATTCTGTCCGAATACAACTACAACTTTGACAAAAGCAAACGTTAATTCGTTTCGCTGAGCTACGCCTCGCTTCGATGTTTTGAATTATAAATTCATAAACATAAATCCAGTATACACGAATATAAAAGTATTCTGTCCGAATACAACCACGAATGGTATAATATTTTATACTTTACTACTCGCATAATAATATCTATTCGATATTATAAACTCTCCGCTACGAATAACTCGATGTATAATATTTTATACTTTACTATTCGCATAATAATATCTATTTGATATTATAAGACTCTTCGCTACGTCTACTTAAATATAATACTTTAACAACCAAAACTCTGAAATAGAGAATTGGTGTTGTTATTGAATGCATCATGTCATGTTACAAATGCAACTATTTACACTTCGCTACGCACTGCTTGATGTACAACATATTGTGCTTTACTACACTACGCATATATTAAATACACGTTTACATATGTACGTTGCACTACGACTATTAAAATTCTACTTAATGCTTTGTGCATCTTGTTATGTTACAAATGCAAACATTTACACTTTGCTACGTACTATATGCTTTTACGGCAGACTACTCTTCTATACTCTTTAAATATTGAATGAATTTAATGCATTTTGACAAATTATTGACGATGGTTGTTAGAACTTTGTATACTTAGTATAGATAAGCATGCAAACTACACTCAACAGAAATGCATATCTATACACCATGTGTTCTTATGCGAATATTACAAAAATACGAAATTGAGCTTTTGGACATGTGACCTACCAAGGGCTATGTAATTAGACGTGGAGAGCGTGCTCCCAAAAGTTTCAAAATTTTTTGTGTTGCCAATAGAAATTTTTAGTTTCAACGCGATATTTAGACTCAACAAAATATAGGTTTTCTTATGTGCAAAACGAATTTTTAATTTTCGCTCTAGAAAAAAATCACTTTTTTGTTTATGGGGCGAATTCAATTTTTTCAACGCTAATATGCTTCTTTGATTTCAAAAATACGCAATAATAAAGATTTTGGGTATACCCTATTGAGCCCTACTTTTTATAACCTGCTTGTTAAATCAATGTTGCTAAACGAACTTTTTATATTAAACCCGATATTTAGACGTTATCGAGCATGGGCTATTTTATGGCATAGTCATTTTTGTGATTTTCGCGCAAAAATTTTAGGTTTGTTTTAAGGGTAAATTTTAGGGTATGTTAATTTTTTTTTCGCACGGACTATTTTTGTTTGATAGTTTAAGCTTGCAGGCTTGCCATCTGCAAAAACAGAATTTGAAAATTCAAAAAAATAAAAATCGGATCGGACAGGCCGGACAAACCGATCCGACCGGTGCACACTATGTATTGCCTTAATCTATATTGCTCGAGAACCAGTTGACGTAAAGAGATGCGGCTAGCGCCATCTAATAGATCTTACTTGTAGCTACATTCTGAAAAAACAACAACACCGTGCATAAAATAATACCCAGGTAAAACCGATATTTCGGTTTTCATATGTATCTTTTGAACTTAATGCAATATTTCAAATCTTTTTCGAGATTATTATTGTGCTAGGCAATGCGGAATTAATTACATAAAACAATCATATGAAAATATTATAAATTTATGGTTTTTCTGTAAACCTGTATAAAACCATGGGATTTTTGAATGATTCTTTTGTAAATTCTGGTACTATTCGCATTTTTATTTTTTCCGTTCCTTTTTTTTTATAAATTGTCTTGTCTTTGCGCTGGCTATGTTCCTTAGTACATTATGTATAGTTTTCTCTGCAAATAGGTCACACAAGCTTAAATAAGGAAAAATAGTTAGCAAATAGAAAAAATAAATAAAATATAAAATAAATAAATAAAATACAGACACTGTGAGTACCTTGTAGATTGTCTGTAGGTAAAACATTGGTTCTTGCTAGTGCTGGTTTTTATTTGTTAGTATGCTAGTTGTAATAATTCAAGAGGAACGAAATACAGGATAATAACATACATGTAGGTAGGCAGGTGAGTACAAAAGTACCTATCTAGGGACTCAAGCTCAAAGTATGTAGTATTGTACCAAGCTAGACTTTGCATTAGAGAAGCAGTCGTGAATAGTGAAGTAAAAGTACGGGGAGCAGAATAGATCCATGTAGAAGTAATGCAGTTAAGGGGTGGGCAATGGTAAGTTTACACTGCCCTGTACCCTAACGATTTTCTACTCACCCTTTTGTCTTTCAAACATAATTGAAAATGTATAAATAAAAACTCCACATTGAAAAACATTGTCACTTGTTGGCCACTTCTACGACTACGATCACTACTGCTACCTCTCCTCTCCGCTACGATTACGACTTCGACAAAAGCAAACATTAATTTGTATTGCTTAGCTACGTCTTGCTTTGAAATGTTTTGAATTATAAATTCATGAACATACGTCAAGTATACACGAATATAAAAGTATTCTGTCCGAATACAACTACGACTACGACTTCCGGCTTTGCTTCCGCTTCGTAAATGTTTTAAATTACAAATTCATAAACATTAATCTAGTATACACGAATATAAAAGTATTCTGTCCGAAAACAAATACGACTTCGACAAAAGCAAACGTAATTCGTTTCGCTAAGCTACGCCTCGCTTCGATGTTTTGAATTAAAAATTCATAAACATAAATCCAGTATACACGAATATAAAAGTATTCTGTCCGAATACAACTACAACATCGACAAAAGCAAACGTTAATTCGTTTCGCTAAGCTACGCCTCGCTTTGAGGTTTTGAATTACAAATTCATAAACATAAATCCAGTATACACGAATATAAAAGTATTCTGTCTGAATAAAACTACGACTTCGACAAAAGCAAACGTTAATTCGTTTCGCAAAGCTACGCCTCGCTTCGATGTTTTGAATTACAAATTCATAAACATAAATCCAGTATACACGAATATAAAAGTATTCTGTCCGAATACAACTACGACATCGACAAAAGCAAACGTTAATTCGTTTCGCTAAGCTACGCCTCGCTTCGATGTTTTAAATTACAAATTCATAAACATAACTCCAGTATACACAAATATAAAAGTATTCTGTCTGAATACAACTACGACTTCGACAAAAGCAAACGTTAATTCGTTTCGCTGAGCTACGCCTCGCTTCGATGTTTTGAATTACAAATTCATAAACATAAATCCAGTATACATGAAAATAAAAGTATTCTGTCCGAATACAACTACGACATCGACAAAAGCAAACGTTAATTCGTTTCGCTAAGCTATGCCTTGCTTCGATGTTTTGAATTATAAATTCATAAACATTAATCCAGTATACACGAATATAAAAGTATTCTGTCTGAATACAAATACGACTTCGACAAAAGCAAACGTTAATTTGTTTCGCTAAGCTTCGCCTCGCTTCGATGTTTTGAATTATAAATTCATAAACATAAATCCAGTATACACGAATATAAAAGTATTCTGTCCGAATACAACTACGACTGAGCTACGCCTCGCTTCGATGTTTTGAATTATAAATTCATAAACATAAATCTAGTATACACGAATATAAAAGTATTCTGTCCAAATACAACCACGACTTCGACTTCTGGCTTTCGCTTCCGCTTTCAAATGTTTTGAATTATAAATTCATAAACATATATCCAGTATACACGATTATAAAATTATTTTTAATGAATTTGATTTTTTTCTGCGATGAAAGTAATTTTAGAACCTACTGTCACAGGACTGTTTCTGTGTGAGTATTGTACATATGCGTTTTTATCTAAGAAGTTACGCAAGAATCATGTAATAAAAAGCCATCCAAAGTATGAACGATATTTAATTTTACAAAACCGTCAGTTTAAAGTGTTTCAAACATTTTTTGAACCAACTGTAATCCAGTTAGGTCAATTAACGTTGGATACAACAAGCTAAATTTTGTTATAAAAAAGCAGCCTTTAGAACATAACGCTAGCAGTAAAAACCCTACCATGCTGATTTTACGTAATTTATTGAAAGTTTCATCTGAAATGTATAAATTATTGCATGTGTTCGAATTATAAATGTTATATTGTAATAACTAAACACGTTTTTGAAAAATGAAAAGAAAGTGATATATACAATTTTACTATATGATAGTTGTAAGGTGATGCAATACTGTATGATTCAAACAATTGAACAATTCTGTAAATATTATAAGTACCACTGTATTAGTATTTACAAAATATAAAAATTACTAAGTAGGTAAATGTAAAATAATAGAAAACATTCAATGATTTTAGATTCATAGTTACTGTTGTTTACTGTAAATAAATTGAAAAAGCAGATTGTAGCTAGTAAATAATATATTGCAATAGGCAAAAAACTTTGTAAATATCTGTGAATATAAAGTTATGTAATTAGGAAACATTGAACTAGTAAAAATAGGGAAATACATATAATACAGCTATGTGTGACACCTTTTTATTATTGTTTGCAGTAAGGTACAAATATTAAAAACAAATTAAAATAGCACAAATAGTAGGTTAACTTTATAGTGCAATACGAAGTGTGCTGAAAAGAAGAAATAACATTGTATGATTGCACTTAAATTATAATAAAAATCAAATCAATGATACGCTGTAGTAATACATTTTTACTACAATAATAAAAATGTTCAATAAATACAATCTCGGCTACTTATAAATTGTAAAATACTTAAAACGTCTGGTTTACCAAAATTTTGCGCAGTTTTACTAACAGCTGATAACAAGGAAATATAGCCAGCAGCATCGAAACACTCCCACCGCACAACACATGATACACGGGAACACGAATGGGAACTTAAATAAGTCATGAGATGCGTGAAGCGTAGTGCGCGTAGAACAGTTGGCTTGGAGTTTGTAGGATGTAGGCGAATTCGAGTGGGAAAAGGGTAAAAAGAAAGAAAATTAGACGAGCCATCTTAAAATCGGAGGCTCCAACATAGCCAGGTCCAAGTAGTATCGTCAGATAGATTTTGGAGCGCTATGTGAGAGGAGCCAAAATAGTAAGCAGCCCACCTAAGCCTTCAAGAGGGCCCGTCAGCTATTTTCATTTCATTTTCATTTTTTCGACTAAAAGTCAGAGTCACTTAAATTAAAAATAAATCTACACAGTTAAAGCTAACCAGGTCGCAAAGCCGAAAGTATAAAGGTCATCGTAAAGAGATCATCTCGTCATAGTTCTGGAGATAGTGAAGACGGTGAATGGTCATCCAAATAGTGCAGACCGTGCGGCCGAAGTGGTTTATTTAGTTCCCAGTGTCCCGTGTTGTACCGGTAAAAGCGGGTAATAATAATAATAATAATATTAATATTTAATGTAATTGGTGATAATAATTATAATATTTACGTATATGTCCATAAATCCGTGTGATGTCGAAAAGAGTTATCATGTACCATGTCAATGTTCATGAAGTTATGTAGCCAGAAATAAGTGAGTAAGTATGTACTTAATACCTATGTGAAGAGAGATATTAAATGTTGTGAGATCATAGTCAGCAAAAGAAATAGTACCCATCCATAATCATTCACTTTCATAATTTTACAACGTGTATTTATTGACCCGCATAGTAAATATTCGTGTATTTAACTAGGCACATTAACCATAATGGTGATATTTGGATGCATACATTTATCATTGCCCGTGTCATTGAAAGTAGTTAATGGGTGTAAGTAAGCTGAGAGAGAGAATTCGAGAAATACACAGGTTTCATTTTGTATAGGTAGCTAAGTAGGCAGGTGTACTAAATAGAGGTACATGGGACGTATTCCTATAAATACCCGGGTAGGACCAAACCCCTGTATTATAAAGGTGCGGGTTTTCGTCCCCTGTAGCTCTACATTTAGGTAAAATTCTAGAAATTTTGGGCCCGAAATTTCAAAAATTTTAGGGAGTTTGATGGAAAAATTTAGGGAGTTGGGAAAGTGAAGAGTTGATAGTTTTGAAGTTTGAAGGATGAATAGGAAGTATGTTTTTAGCAGTTGATGAGAAAAATAGTGCATTTCATCTTTTGGTGGTGCTCATAATTTCAGAAAGTTTTAGAAGTTTGACTTTGAAAGTATGAAGTTTATAGGAATTTTAATAAGTTTAAGTTTATGGGAGTTTGTGTGACAGAGAATAGATAGGAGTTTATATGGGAAGGAGTAAGGAAGTTATGAGTTAAAAATATGTGAAACATGGCAACGACATAAATAAAACATGAAGTGCATGATGGTACATAAATATTGATATTAGTTGAAAAAGGGAACTGGGAGTCAAAGTAGAGATAGAATTGAATAGTTAAGTAGTTGATGGGTACTCAAACTGGAGATGCATATAAAATGGAAAATAAATGAGGACATAAAATTCTAATTTCTTTCTTTTAATTCTTGCTTATTTTTCAGTTGGTGCATAAAAAATTATCCAGCAAGCAGTTGAAAGGGGCATAATAGTAGCGGTATTGAAGGAGAGTTGGAGGGTAGTCCATCCAAGAGATTTGCATCGGTTAAGGAAAGGGACGTTGATCAAGGAAATTGTTGTGCTATCATATCATTTCAACGAGGGATTAATTCCAAACTTATGGTACATACCACAAATAAATATTTACATGAAAATTTTGAATTTACTAGCTAAGTAGATAGTCCCTTTATTACGATTAGTAGGCTGTAAAGCCGCATAGGTGGTTTAGTTGTGTTGTGAACCTACCAATCACAACCAAGCGAGTTAATCATACCTAAAGCTACGCTGACCCAATAGTTCGAAGGAAAATTATTTACTAGTGCATAATATTCTATCGAAGTAAATATTCAAATTAAGCTAATAACGGCATTGGGCTGGTCCTCGGTCTTTAATAAGAAAGTAAATTCGTAATCTACATAAAATATTGAAATACACCTTTATGTGCCTTCCATTCTTCTCTTTAACAAGCAATAGTCGGTGTGTTATATCATAATTTGAATTAGAATTGAGGACACAAGTGAGTGTTGAGTTGAGGTCAAAGAGTTTGACAACTTCGAAGTGCTGGTGATTGAGTTGAAGTGATTGAGAAGTGAGTTGGGTTCGGGGCTATGATTTGCTTACTTTTTGTTTGAATAATAAGTATATAGTTAGATGGTGAAGTGCCAATTCACGAAGCTGTTGATAATAATTATAACAACCCTGGCTCTGGCCGATATCCTCGAATTTAATGTTGAGTGTATATACCTACTATTCAACGAAATTATGATTATGCTATTTGTATTGCTGAATGTCGCTGCCTGGTACAGAACTGGTCTTTTCATGAATTGAAATCGGTATATCTTAAGTGAAGCATTGTTGTGAATTTAGTTTCAATTTTACCGATGTCTTTTCGTGCATAAAATTATTCAATTAATGGTAAATATTTTATGTTGAGTATTTATATCTTCCTCATTTACAATTCTGATTTTTACAACTTTAATAAATAGGGCTCCCAATCCAGAGAGTTTCTTGCACATTTGGAATAGTGATAATAATACAAAGGCACATTGGAAAGCAGTAAAACTCACTTGCAAGTACAAATACTGTATCAATTTCTTCTTCGATTGGATACTGTCAATAGTTATATTGCTGTTGTTACATAGGGCATAATATACAAATAATCCAATTCAGTTACGAAGAAGTATAGGGAAGGATTGTGTCTTCAGGACGCTGAGACAACTAAATTGAACAGGAACACCAAAGTTGAATAGGTAAAGGGAGTTCCACATTTATTCTGCAATAAATCATTTCATTTGTCAAATCCACAGTTCGATTTCAATATGGATTCAAAGGATCTGGACGATGTTATTAGAGATAAGATAGGAGAGCAGATGGATGTAGGGAATTAGGTCCAAGAGGATGAGGATAGGACAGCAACAGAGGCTGCGAAAGCTGAAGCATTAGCTACGTGGAAGTTGAGTAATCCAGGTCAATCACTTCCGTTGTCTCCTCAGAGTGAGCATGCAAGAAAAATAGAGGAAGAAGTTAAAGGAAATTTGAGGAGAGCTGAGGAGCGGAAATTTATTACATATATGGTTAAGTCACAGTTTGCAAGAGGTACCCAGGGTCCTTCATTTGTATTTTGTCCTGGTCTCAAAATTTATGGATCGAAGTGTGTTGTTGATCCAGCGGTTCAGAGGGCTATTTCAGATTATTGGGAACCCGAGAATGCGGATGAATTGCGGCGGTGGTTATATTTGGTTGACTCATTTCAAATATTATTTCCTGACTTGAATGTCATCACCCTACCGTTATTTGAGTTGTTGAATAAACCAGGTCGATTCCATATGGAAGACCACCACCTCAAAGTAATGCAACAAGCTAAAATGGCAGTGAGATCACAACCCATGGCGTATGACTCTAAGAAGTCATTGAAGTCATGGTACCAGAATGTGATGGGCCGAGCAGCGGTGGTCATAGTACCTACCTCAGATGCTCGTGGAACTACTAATTGTCCATTCGTGAAAGCTTTAAATGATCAAGGATGGTATACCAGTACAGAGATGTGTTATACCATAATTTATGCTGGACAACGCTGCCATGCTCTGTTCATGAGTCGGCATAAAAAGAATGCCTTGGAGTCACAATTGTTAGTGCACTCGTGTACCCCTACAAGGACGGGTATGATAGTCAACTTGGGCTCAAAATTAGGGGATGGTGATTTCATTGGAAATGCGTATAAAATTGAGGAGATTTTGGAGCGTTTTAGCACTCCGTCACAACCACCAAAGCATCCACTTACTCGAGTCTTCCATGCACAACCTGAACTCTTGCATAAAGAGGAAAAGGGGGATTTTATTCATATTGGGGTGTTGTACCTAATTATATTGGATACCATAAGCATTCAATTCAGAGATGACGAGACCAAGACAATTATACAGAACATGACTGTGGGATATATGAAGGATAGTGTCAACTATTCTGACAGGGGTTTTATGCATGTTAGATTTGGTGTGTTAGACAACAGTGAAGCTGATGTACCAGTCCAAAAATCAAATGCAGTTTGCACGAATGACGAATCATGCAAATCCACGGTACAACAAGCAATGGAGATGTTTACATTATCCAACAATTCCACTACCACTGACGTGCAACGAATTCGACCGATAATGAGTCCTAAACAAATTAAAAAACAATTTAAAATGAATAAATTAATTAGTCGGTTCCCTTCATTCACAGGCATAAACGATGTGAATGCATGGTTGAAAATATTCCACAAGGCTGTTGTGAATTTCGAAATGACCGAGCATGAAAAGTTTGACATGGTACAACGCACATTCGTGGGTTCTGCTTTGTCATGGTACAACAGGCTCAAGGATAAATTTATTCATGAGTCAAATGAGGGGATTCAAATCATAAATAATGGATGGGAAAGATTTCAGTCAGCGTTACTTATCCAGTATGGCGTTATCGACCTTACGAGTGAAACAGACGATACAAGTCATGATCATTCATATCACAAGGCATCACAACCCCCAACTATCCTTGACCCTGTTAAAAATGATACCATGTTCCTAATTCAACCCAAAAGGCTAAGCTGCATGTTCCATATTAAAATAAGCTCCGACACAGTTAACTTCCAATTAGCTAGTCAATTTATCGCTGTTTTGAATCCTTGGAGTAAGAATATAAACCCTAACACTAAGGAATATTACAAGTCAATACAAACTGAGGCTGGTTCGATTAAAGGTATTGAAGGTAAATGGCAGAAATGTCTCGGGTACATAATCAAAGCATATGATGCACAACAGGATACAGACAAACATTTTACGTACATGTTTTCAGTACCAAGGACAGGTATCTTCAACGATGACAGAGAGATCATTAAACATTTTGACCCATCTTATTTGTCTGATAACCCGCATAGCCCAGAAAGCCAAGCAGCTGAGGAAATGAATAGGATCTGCCAGCAATTAGGTGAGGACACCGAGTACGTATTTCAGTTGTCAGGTAGATTACTAGACAAGATGGCTCAATTGAATAGGGATAACGAACTGGTAGTTGGTAGAGAAGTCAATGTTTTATCTTTACCTAAGGACATTACCGCACCACAAGCCAGAGCTTGGAATGACGTAATAGGCAAAATCATAGATCAATACAACGTCATTAGCCATCATGATAAAATTGATGCATCATACATTCTGACGTTTGACGACGTTATGCCAAAACTTGCATGCATGGATCAGAGAAGCCATACTGAGGTTCAGGGATGCCTGGTTGGCAGTTCTACAAATAGCTTAGCAGATCCCCATCCAGGTAGAAAATTCCTATGGATAGAAGCATTGCATGGGATGTTTCGAGGCATGGTAAATTTAGTTAATTCAGATTTAACAAAGGCAATAGACAAGAGCAACGCACAATCCATGACCTCAAGGAATCCCCAGCCATCCACATCGGGAACAGCCAAGAAGATACAAATAAACATTCAGCCAGATAGCGAGGTAGCAAGGAACCTGTACAACGGAAATAGGAAGGAAGGGGAGGAGTACATGTGTAGGTACATGTGGGCAAAATTTCAAGCTGCGAAAAACAAGAACAAGAGCAAGGGTGGCAAGTAATTAGATGAAACTATAAGATGTATATTTGGAGTTGTAAATAAATTAGTAGAATTAATATAAGATGCAATAAGAAAAGTCTCAAGTTAAAAAATTGAGGAAGCGAACGTAGTATTCAATACCACTCGGATGCGACCTCCAATTTATAGCTATATGGACACACAAAAATAATGACGATGATTCATTACGAATTATATTTAAGAGAGTGAATTGGGGGAAAATAAGGGAGCGTAAACTAAAAGAAATAAAATCAAAATTTAATAGAAACCCTGCAATTTATCAGAATATCAGAACTACATTTAAGAAATATTTAATAATATGAGTATATTCTAATATAAATAAATATATGGGGGATATATATTTATTGGTGGAGGTTTACTTAATTGATATGGTGTTAGATGGCTCGCCCCGCTGAAGGAGAATTTTACGAAGATGTCGACATGGACGAAATTGAGAAGGAACCGACATCATCTCAACCAACTAGTGAACCGTCAAATCAATGGGAGCAATTCCAACAACAACAACTATTGAAGTTTCAGAAAGAGTCCGGAGCAGCTATTACTCCTCCAAAAATTGGAGATTCAGCTCCGAAAACACTTGAAGAAAAGAGAGCAGAAAGACAGAAGCGAAAAGAAGAATGGTTGACGGTGATGAGCAAAGCAAGACTTGCATTTCAGGATGCTGCAACGAGAGCTGCAAATATGGAGAGGTTGATAGAGGAATCTCCATTATATTGGGAGATGCCTAGTGGGAAGACGGAAGTGGATGGAATGATGGCAACCACAGTTTTGGGGTGGAAAGGAAATCATCGCATTAGGGAATGTCCTGAATGCGTCCGCAGAGGTAAAACTTTAAATTTGAGACATATTCGACGTGACTGCCCTTATAAAAAGGTGCAAGAAAAATTTAACCTATTGAAAAAGATCCCAAAACGCTGCTGGTTCTGTGGGGGTGATCATTTGATTCGCTTCTGTACAACCAAAAGGCGGTAGAGTAAGTAGGAGTTCAGTTGTCAGTTTCCTAAATATAATGTTAATTAACTAAAATTTTTTTACTTTCCCATTATTCATACAAAATTAATTTTTATTCAAGTATAATAAAATACATATAATTATTTGAGTCGTATGATCGGTATGAATATGGTATTAATAATTATTTAAGTAGTACGGAATTTTGAGTATAAGCATCAAGTTCAGTAGGGGGATGACATATATCTCTATAATTAGAGTGTGTCGGTACTCACATCAATGGAGATATATATAAACATGAAAATATTTATGAGACATATGCATACAGTAGTGAATGGAGCGGACATCATGCTTAATAAAGAGCTAACGAAGATATGATTGAAATAATTATATGTGGTGGTTTCGACCACTGGGTCGATAGCGACCGAGGAACTTAATTAATTTCGGGGACATTTTAATTTTTATTACAGGCTTCCAGGCAATTTGTTCCAGCATCCGAGGAGGACTAGGATTATGCTAATCTTTTGGATTTTCCGGAAATAAATGAGTTGTCGCGCGTACCAAAGAAGAAACCGATCCATATAATTATGTGGAAAGAAATAGGAGGAAAAGGAGACGTAACAGAAGTAGAGTTGACAGCATTAACCACGGAGAGATAAAGACTGCAGACTCATTTGATGACTACCGAGCGCATGCATAGATGCCATCATTTAATTATATGGAGCCTTCCGGGGACGATTGTTTGAAGACTAATCCGATAAGTATGTTTACGTTGGAAAGCCAGAGGGGACAGATGAGTTCTGATTCTATGACAACTTCTGATAATACGGGACGAGTCTACAGTTCTTTACCTTTTTCTAATATTGGAAATGACGATGACGAAGAAAACTTTAACAACGACAGCCATCATCCGGAACAAGTCTTCAGAGAATATCTCCAGGGATCATCGAAGCAAATCGGAGTTCAAACAAAACCAATACCAAAATTGATATCCATAATTAGGCCGTAAAGTAGAAACTGTAATCACATGTCATTTACCTTATGTTACTTATCCCACCACCCGTGAATTTACTTAACCAGTAATGAAATAATTATTTTTACGACCCAATATTTTCCACATTGTTTATTATTAATTCTATACACAATATAGAAAGGTACAAGAGTTAGTGTCTCAATATATAATCTCGACACTATATCTATTCACTATATTATTGTATGTATATGTCAACATAAATTAAGTACGATATATGAAGTTATCACACGTATGGGAGAGAGATGAAGTTTGTTAAAGAACGAATGTGTTAAGTTTGTTTTTGTTGACACGGGAATATTTAAACCCAAAAGGTGAATCAATTATTGTTATTTGACGCGATTCAAAATGAATCACAAAGCCAGAGGGGAGGGTGGTCACCAGGGTACTCTCGATATAGGGATACTATGACCATTTTCCCTGAAAGCATAGTATGTTTGAAGAAAGTGTGAAGAGTTTTTGAAGAGAGATAAATAGAGATAGAAGATTTTTGCGTATAAAATCATATGTGTGAGGGATTGACGTTTATATTTAGGTTAAGAAAAATTAATTTAAAATTTTGAAATACGATTTATCTTTGAAATTATTTCAATGAATTTGTGAAACTTTACTGTTAAAATAAGTTGAAAATGATGATCTATGTTGAAAATACGTATAGAATATACACATAATACATTATACATTGTATCACATACATATTTAATCTAGGTACAACGGTTGTAAAAAGATACTCTGACCTACCATCATGATTAAGGGGAAAGTTACCAATCTAGATGTAACGAGTGAAGACGATACTAATATGTTATTATTATGGTTAAGTAATATAATAGTTTTACAGTACTTTATAACATAACAGTGGTATTGTTTCGAAGCTGCTTTCCCCACGGGATCCTTTTGATCCCGGGTATCGCCGAGGTCGGCGATCACACAATAGGGGGATTTAACAAGGAAATATAGCCAGCAGCATCGAAACACTCCCACCGCACAACACATGATACACGGGAACACGAATGGAAACTTAAATAAGTCATGAGATGCGTGAAGCGTAGTGCGCGTAGAACAGTTGGCTTGGAGTTTGTAGGATGTAGGCGAATTCGAGTAGGAAAAGGGTAAAAAGAAAGAAAATTAGACGAGCCATCTTAAAATCGGAGGCTCCAACATAGCCAGGTCCAAGTAGTATCGTCAGATAGATTTTGGAGCGCTATGTGAGAGGAGCCAAAATAGTAAGCAGCCCACCTAAGCCTTCAAGAGGGCCCGTCAGCTATTTTCATTTCATTTTCATTTTTTCGACTAAAAGTCAGAGTCACTTAAATTAAAAATAAATCTACACAGTTAAAGCTAACCAGGTCGCAAAGCCGAAAGTATAAAGGTCATCGTAAAGGGATCATCTCGTCATAGTTCTGGAGATAGTGAAGACGGTGAATGGTCATCCAAATAGTGCAGACCGTGCGGCCGAAGTGGTTTATTTAGTTCCCAGTGTCCCGTGTTGTACCGGTAAAAGCGGGTAATAATAATAATAATATTAATATTTAATGTAATTGGTGATAATAATTATAATATTTACGTATATGTCGATAAATCCGTGTGATGTCGAAAAGAGTTATCATGTACCATGTCAATGTTCATGAAGTTATGTAGCCAGAAATAGGTGAGTAAGTATGTACTTAATACCTATGTGAAGAGAGATATTAAATGTTGTGAGATCATAGTCAGCAAAAGAAATAGTACCCATCCATAATCATTCACTTTCATAATTTTACAACGTGTATTTATTGACCCGCATAGTAAATATTCGTGTATTTAACTAGGCACATTAACCATAATGGTGATATTTGGATGCATACATTTATCATTGCCCGTGTCATTAAAAGTAGTTAATGGGTGTAAGTAAGCTGAGAGAGAGAATTCGAGAAATACACAGGTTTCATTTTGTATAGGTAGCTAAGTAGGCAGGTGTACTAAATAGAGGTACATGGGACGTATTCCTATAAATACCCGGTTAGGACCAAACCCCCGTATTACTGACTCAGTGACAGTCGCAAACTTTTGTATCTATACAATGGCAGAAATTTGTAAATCATATTTAAATTCAAGGCCTAAAGGCTCATTCTCTGCCCTGAGTGGATTTATAAAAAACAATAAGAATTTTTACGACAAGAAAAAAGTTGACAAAGAACTAAGCCAACTGAATTCATTTAGTCTACACAGACCTATAAGGAAGAATTTTAGGCGCAGGAGAACCATTGTGAACATGGCAGGAGAAATTTTTTGCGTTGATTTAAAAATCTTAGGGTCAATCTTATCAAAAGCGAATTCCGGATATGAAAACATACTTTTTTGCATTGACGCTTTTACGAAAAAGCTTTTTTGTAGATTTATAAAGAACAAAAGACCAGAAACAGTAATTAAAGCAATGAAAAGTATATTCCATTAAGCAAAAATAACACCAATTTATTTATTTACAGACCAAGGTTAGGTGCAAACAGCTAATAGGGTAACATACAACTAATTCAAACGTTTTAAATTAATCTTGGTATAATATATAGGACTAACAACGATATATATATAATATTTTGTTACTTATAGGTACTGAATTTCGAGCAGAGTCTTTTCGCAAGTTTTTAAAGAGCAAGGAAATAAAATACTATAATACATATAGTGAGACCAAATCAAGTATTGTAGAAAGAGTCATAAGGTCAGCTGAAATACACACTAACTAACAAGTTTGCTATACAAAACTCAATATAAGGTTGACGCACATGCTATAACACAGTATTTATTTGTTTATGTAGGACCATTTTTGAGAAGATGGCTAGGTACATAACAGAAAAGCAAACAAACCGTATTCTTGAAATATTTCCTGCATTTGTAAAAACGTACAACAACACTTTTCATTCAACAATCCAGATGTCGCCTAATAGCGTGAACAGTTTGAATGAAAACGATGTATGGAGAACCATGTCCTCAGACCTTATTAACGACACTACGAAACGTAGACCAGTGTTCAAGCCTGGCGACCGTGTGCAAATTAGTCGTACTAAATTAACATTTGAGAAAGTTAAGTATAATATAGCGTACCACGTGAGCTAAAATAACAGATTATAAAACATGTATAAATAGGGAGACTTTCCAACAATCGAGTTAATGTATTTTTATCCTTTACCCAGGCTACAACCAAAGCTTTAGCTTAGAATGGTTCATTGTGAAGTCCGTAAACTTGGAAACCATACCTATAACATACTACTTGGAAGATTTAAATCACAACAGCATTACTGGATCATTTTATAAGGAAGAGCTTAGCCGAGTTTAAGAATCAACATGAATTCTACACCGTTTATTCCATATTTTACCAATGATATCAAGCAGCATATCAACAACAAACGCAGAAGATTAGAAAAACATTGCTGTTCCCAAATAGATCGAGACCCAGCAGGTACCGAAAATATCTACATAACGATTACAAGTGACCAGCAAAACAATATTTATACTGCAAACACCCCGTCTAGCTTTGTAGCTGTTCTCCCTTCCCCTCTAGACCTTGAAAATTACAACGTCGGACTAGTGAGTTTGAGATATACGAGCAGCATACAGCCAGCTATAGTTCAGCATGTACCAGTTACCCCATTACGTAGCGTACGTAGCGCTGAAGTTTTTGACTTTGAGCCTATTAAAAAACTGTTTCCTAACTACAAGCCAACAGTAAAAAGTTTTTTTAACTTCCAAAAACAAGAAACAACAGTACACCAATTCATGACTAGACTTAACGAGGCGTCAAAACTAAATCAAGACAAAGTTCCGCTTAAAATTGAACAAAAAGCTCTCAGCTTAGACCCTGAGGAAATACATATGATCCTTTTAAACGTGTCAAAATCAAACAACGTAATTCTTGCAATCCCTACACCTCTTGCATTGTTTTTTAAGCAAGGCAGATCACGGTTTATGTCTGGAAACCATTTACTGTACGACTACTCACGTCAAAAAGACTTTGAGATAATTCCAATGGACACAAACTTCAATTTTGGGGCTGAAAAAATTGAAAGTATGGAGAACGTAATACAGTTATACCAGGGATTTGAGACTTTTATAATTTTCAGAAAACAAATAAATACAGGACATTCTGACTATCGTAAATGTTTTAAACGTTTTAATTCTGAGATGCGTTTCAGAAAATAATGACACAAATCTAAAAATTGAGTTTTCTGCTGATACAAGCAATACCAAATGCAAATTAACGTTTGAAGGAAACGAAGGGGATTATGTTGTGTTACCTAAATCAATAGCACTGTGCTTAGGCTTGCAGCAACACGACAAGTTTTACAATGGCGTCTACAAATCTGAATTTGACTTTGACGAAGAGCAATACAATGAAATTGTAGACTATGATTACATGAACATACGCCTGTTTAAAATGTGTGCACATTATATGCCAATAAAAGAACCAGAAGAAATGGACTTAGATCACATAGTGCATGAAATTAACCGCACTTTGAATGAGCGGCTTTGGAGTGATACGACTGTACAGTTTAAACATGAAGACAGACAGCTCAGTATTCCAAACCTACGAGAAGACATAACTGTACAGCTCCCACCACTTGTTAATAGATTCTTTGGGTTTTATGACAATTTCATATTCAAAGATAGTGTCGTCGCCAACTTGCAACCGGAATTAGCAAAGGAAGAAGAACAAGAGAAAGAAAATGAAGAAAATGAAGAAGATGTAGAACCTGAGCATACAGAACCAGCTAAGCGAATGCTTGTAACATGCAATTTGATCGAAAACCAGCTCTGTGCTACCCATGCTCTACCGTTGCTGCGCTCAGTTGATATCTCAAGCGAATATAATAAAGAGACAGTGCACAACTTTTTGCTAATATTATATTTGCCACTTAAACAGCAGGAACAGCAAGTAATACGGATTACCCTTTTAAACGAATACAGAAGCCTTGTCACACTGCCTGAGAATTCGCAAACTATTATAGAATTGCAGTTTAAGCCTCGCAAAGTTTAAAACATATTTAATATAAAAAGACACAGTTCTTTATTTGCGAATCATTCTAAATTCAACTCTTGAACAACAACAACATCATTTTATTTACAGTGCTTCTTAATAAATTAAATTCAAAAATAAATTTGCAGTGCATTGCCTTACATGTACAACGACAATCTAATACACAAAGTGGTGGATCTTTTGTAGTTCTTACTTCTGCCCAGTTTTAGAGCAAACGTCTGAAAAATACGGAGAATGGTTAAGTCCGCAAATTAAATTGAAGTACGATGAAATTGAAAACCTTGTGTTGTTCTTAACCCAAGATTGCAAATTGTAAAGTTTGTTATACGAAAAACATGAATACATTAACTCTGGAAAAATTGTTGTGTGAGGCATGCCAGTTCTGCTGGTTGAACTATACGCCGTCAAGTGTGCAAACTGTCATGTATAAAAACAAACAATACTGTACGCGATGTGCAATGCAAGAAAGGAAAAAAGATGAACAAGTACTTGCCAGCTTAAATACACCGTACGATGAGTGGATTGATTTTGATGATTTCAACGATGTTAGCAATTGGTGTGAAGTAACCCGAAGTTTTGAAAATATTGATTGTTTCGTGTGTAAATTCGATCCTGGTGATGTTTCGTCAGTCAGAGGCGAACCCGATGCAGAGTATATTCACAGCATATCTTTGTACGGGGAAACAGTGTACATTTACAAGTACATGCTAGAAATTAAAGTATGCAACTACTGCATGTTTTGGCGATGCTTGAACGTTTTAGAGAATGTTCGAGAATATATTTATGAATACAAAGAAGATGAATACCGAAGCCTTGTCACACTGCCTAAGAACTCGCAAACTATTATAGAATTGCAGTTCAAGCCTCGCAAAGTTTAAAACATATTTATTATAAAAAGACACAGTTTGTCATTTGCGAATCATTTTTAATTCAACTCTCAAACAACAACAACGTCAGCCCAGTTACTTGCAAATTATTTAAACAAACAATTTATTTACAACATTACCAAACATGTTGTAAATCATGCGTAAAATTGTGTGTAAAAACGTTTACGAATCTGACGCTGGTGACGCACTCCAAATTGTGGATGAAGAACTTTTAAAAGACAGTTTACTCGGTGAATATTGTACACTCAAACCAATTAAAAACATTGCTACTAAAAACGACAAACAAATGGGGGCTGGAGAAGATACCGTAGGAGTTGGTCTTGAAAACACATTAAACAGCAGTGCAAACAGTAAAATAGGCCCAAAAAATACCCAACATTTAGTTCCACTTAAATTGCGACAGCCATCCAAACGACGTGCAATTTCTCACAAGTGCCGCGTTACTCATTGCCGTACAATTTGCCCTCAAAGAAATAACAAAGTTGTAAAACGCAATATGCCTAAAACTCAGACTGGCGGACGTTGTGTAGCTCGTCGTAAGGCACAGTCTGGAGGCTCAAGAAAACGCATTGTTCGCCGGCGTGTTCAAACTGGTGGCCGCCTAAGACGTAAACCAGTTACGCATACTAAGCAACGAGGAGAAGGCAGATCATCTGCTCAGTCTGGAGCAGAAAGACAAAGAAAAGCATACAGACGCAAATACCTTATACACCACTGTACGTTTAATTCTACTTCATTCATCACCTAACCTACAACGAAGCAATATCAACAAAAAATTTGCAGCTCTGTCTTATCATAGATTCCACACCAGGATTTTACGACGAATCAACAATTTACGAGGGTTCTCAAAAATCTATACAGAACAGCCTTATTTTAGACAAGTTGCCCCTAACTAATGTCAGCGTTGAAGATGCCCCCGAGTATTACCCATACTACCCCGTACTTAGCCCGCGAGATAACAAAAATCCACTCATTTTTGATATTTTAAAATCAAAAGGCAAGTATTACGCCTTAGACGAATCTTTTCTAGATCTCACATGCCGTATTATGCTAGCAGATGGCAAACCAATAGCAGCTACTGATTTAGTCGCTCCGTGTTCAATGCTGTTCTACGGTTTATTCAGTAACATGGAGTTTTATTTAAATGGCCAGCTAATTAGTGACAATTCAAATCATTACGCTATCAGTTCTTACTTAAAGAAGAAACTTGCATCCAATCCAATTGAAAAGAAAAACGGCATGTTAGACCAGTTGTACATACCCAACACTACTCCAGATTCATTTACTAAAACTGACGACGGCTTCATAACTCGATATAATATTGCTAGAAAATCAAAGCCGTTTACAATGGTGGAAAGGCCAGAATCGCCATTCTTTACACAGACTCGAATGTTACCAGGAGAAACTGATATCCGAATAATTATGAGACGATCTCACCCTGCCTTTTGCATTGATGCAGAAACTGAAACCAGAACTGGGTACTCTGGTTGCCCGTTTCGACATTGTAAATGCTGTACTGTACGTGAAGAGACAGACCGTTTTACCACTAGCTATTGAAAAGCATCGACTTAACCTTAATAATGGTACGCTCAAGTACCCGTGTATTGAACCTGAAATCAAGAACTTTGTTATTCCATCTAGCGTGAGTTCACATTCCTTGGATAATTGCATCAACGGCAGATTACCACAAGTTATTGTGTTTGGCCTAGTGGATTCTAAAGCGTATCTGGGAAAACTCACAAAATCCTTTTGCAACTTTCAACATTTTAACTTGAGTGAAATTACTGTCTTAATGAACCAAGAAGCAATTGAATACAAGACTTTGCCTTTAGGTTTCAAGAAAGAAGATGGATCAGGAGAAGATAACTTTTTGCTGGCTCTGAACACCCTCAAAAAAACAGCAGCAAATCCAAGCCTCGGTAACGGGGTAAATAGAAACAACTATACAAAGGGAAGAGTCTTATTTGCATTTGAGCTTGTACCCACACAAGCTAATGCTTTAAGTGTAAACAAAACTGGACAGGTCCAAATAAGTTTGAAGTTTAAAACCGCACTAACTAAATCAGTGACAGCTATATTATATAGCCAATATCAAAACATTATTGAGATTGACCGCAACCAACAAGTTATCATCAACCGTTAAAATGTAAAGTACTAAACAAGTTTGTGCAAAAACAAAAAACAATTGAGCTCCAAGTGTATATATATTAATGTATCTATAACAGGCCTGTCTGTTCCTTTACAGATGTTGAACAAACAACAACGTTCACATTATGAACACTGGAGAATTACAACAATGTCTCAAAATCTTACTTGGAGAAACTCAAGTAAAGTTCTACGTAATTGCAGCAGATCAAATGCGGTCAACTTTGCTCAGCGCAGAAAAAAGAAACAATGGAATAACTTACCCTATTGCAATTATTCAAAATACAAACAGGTTGGAAAGCCCTGGGAAGCACTGGATTTCTTACTGGGTGACTTCAAAGGACAGCTTCAAATATTTTGACTCGTATGGAAATCCAATTCAACGGTATCGAAATTTGCAATTGCCAGGAAACCATATGGTGGCTGAAAACTGCACAGTGCTACAAAGCGGCAGATCAACAGTGTGTGAAATGTATTGTATATATTTTCTCTACTCTAGAGCTTTAGGAATTAGTTAAATTGATTTTTTAAGTATATTTACAAGCTCTGTACTAGTTAATGATAGAAAAGTAAGGAAATTTATAGAAATGATCCCTAGTGTAATACCGAATATGTATAGCGTACCACCTAAACTACATTTATACATTTAAAGTTTCGTGTCTAGAGTTTTGCCATAGTTTAATAATGTACTATTAAATATTATTGTAATATTGTGTAAGAAGTGTAGCCTAACTTTATAAAAAATGTATCACAAATTTATTATAAATAGCAGTTTATGTAAAAACTTTTGTCAGTAGCAGTTTAGATTTTATAATGACAACAGCAACCACTGTCGACTTTAGATTAATTCACCATTTTACGGCTATGATATGTGGCCCTAGTTCATCAGGAAAAAGTACTCTCTGTCTAGAAATTGTTAAGCACCGAAAACAAATTATTAGCGAAAAAATAAATAAAGTAATATAAGTTAGTGTACATACAAAACCAGAACAGTTTTCTAGCATTGATTTTGCATCGGACAGTGAAATAACATTAGTGTCAGATATAAATAACATTGAAGCATTGTTAGATGATATCAACAGCCCATGCCTATTGGTTTTAGATGACCACCTAAACTTTATTGAATCAAACCCAAAGGCCAGACTCTTAGTTCAGAAAATATTTACTGAGTTGTCCTATCATATGGACTTTAGTGTTATACTTGTTCTACAAAACCTGTTTACCAAAGAGTTGAGAACTACAAGCTTAAATACAAAATACATGATATTGTTTGACGTACCAAGAGATAGAAGCATTATTAGCCAAATTTCAAGACAGTTGATGCCTGGACGTCCCAAGTTCCTGCAAAAAGCATACGAAAAAGCATGCAGTTTACGCTAACACAGTTACATAATGCTAGATTTGCATCCAAAGTGTCCCAATCCTACAACATATGTGCAAAATAACGTATTTCCGAGTAATGGTACTGACATTTACGTACCAACTTAACCATAAAAATGGCTCAAACAAACAATAGTGGCTGTCGTTTTGAACACAATTACAAGTTTTTGTCAGATTTAACATTTTACAAGTCTAAGGAATACAAAAATCTTATAACCAGTGCAACGTCTGAACAATTATATGCCTTGGCCAAAACTATATATAACGTGAATAAATTTTGCAAACATCCACTTAAAGGATTCAATACTCAAATAAAGACGCTAATTAAGCGATTAACGTGTGACGATATACTACGCCTGCGCAAAGTTTCACTCAAGTATCATAAACTTATTCAAGCTATTTTAGCTACAGTGTTTTATAAGGTGTACAAAAGTGAAATTTGTCGTACTACTTTATTCTCTGACATAATTTATGACTAGCGTTCTACGTTTTAACAAACACAAAAATGGCAACAGTAATGAAGGCAATTGAGCCAAAGCTGTATGCTGAGCTTATAAAAATACGTGCAGAACAGACTAATAATAAACCTGCTTATAAACCCAATACAGCATCTGCACCTCCCTTTTCTAGCCAATTTGACAATACACATCTGCAAGACTTACAAAATGGCAATGAAACAGGAAATCACAAGGAAACTCCTAAACGACCAGATTGGATTCAGTACGAAGAAATGATTTCAAGACCCATTAAACGAAAACAGCGTAATATAATTGCATAAATATTCTTGCACAACTAAATGCAAAAACTTATATAAACAGTTGCAAATTTTCAATTGTCACCAGTTGCATACAACAACTCACAGCGTTCAATCCTTAACATCAACAATGCCTTCAATACGCATATACGTTGCAGTGCTGCTTGTGCTTCCGGCACTTGCATTGGCATGCAACAATGTAGCTGCAGCTGATGTGTTAGCTGCGCCACCTGTGACTAAAGATACTCAATATAAACACGCCACAAAATCCTCTGAAAATATCAAAAGCCAAATGGACGGCACTAAACCAGCTCAGCAGTTTATTACTACGCAACTTCCTCTAATTCAATCCAATTCATTTTATAAATTTATACTACAGGCATTAAAGTATATGCTTGAAAGTCTAAATGCCCAGAATGGAATCATTATGGACGTGGTCGAGAAGTTTCAACACACAGAAGCTAAGCCATTGGTACACAACACATTTGATTACATATGTAAGTGAATAAAAAAATTTGTTCACTCACTTGTAAGTTTGACTTTTATGCCGTATATCGTATAAAACTTGTATAGCTAATAGTAGTTTAACTAGCACTATGTATATACACATACTAAAACATGGCTTTTGTTTTCTTTTTCTGCGCATGTACAGCAATCTACGTGTCATTCATCCTGGTTCTGCTCTTGTTTGCATTCAAAATCATAAAGCTGTTCAAAAAGGGGAAAACCTGGCCCCCTAAAGAAGTGGGTGGAGACCAACAAGTGGGCGTAATAGAGCGGCTCGAAGATTCAGTTATAAATACTGGTATCCAACTGACTCAGCCTTACACTACTCGCAGCAGCAGTTCACGCACCTACCTCAAGAAACTAAGAAGTCTTAAAGCCATACATCTACACAGCTCACAGTTCCAGGCACGACTCTACTGCTGTATCGGAAACCCAACCGTGGTGTTTCAAATTGCCCTCCTGTATACGTAAAGCCCAACGGTGTTTTGCTTGACCAACATGGACCCTCAAGTTACCCCATCCTACACTACACGAGTTGTCGGCGCACAACTGCATTACGAGCAAAAAGATTACCCTTTGCCCACAGTGCTCGGATCATCCACCAACCACTTTAAGTGTTCTTTTCCCCACTGTCTGTTTAAGTGTTACTTTCACGTACTGTATAAGTCCCATGTGGAACACGTACATCAATGTGAAGATTGCAACTTGTTCTGTTTAAACAAACAACACCATCAATGCTCTCATGTTGGAGAAAGACTTAGGCACATTGAGAACCACAGCCAAGATCTTGTAGGGGGCGGCACCAGTCGATCGGGGGCAACATATGGACCAAATACAAACACAGCTAGCCAACCAGCAAGAAAACGACTACGCCGTTTACCTCAAATAGACTTGGACGTGTTTCAAGAATATTCGCGATATCATAAGGGAATGATTGTAATCTACATTTACAAGCCAATTGAAACATTTGCAAGTATTGAAACAATAATGGCGGAATTGCATGATCCCTTTGTAAAGTTACTAACACGAAACCTAAGTGTACATAGTGGTATTAAAGCTCAGCTCATTATTGTTGCTACAATGGAATTGGAAGTTGAAGTGGAAACTGAAAAAACTATAAAAGTGCGTAACCCAACTTCTACAGGTCAGAATTACGATATTTTTAATACAAGTGAAATTGACAAGTTTGTATTAAATAGCACAAATGAGTGCGTAGAAAGACTGACCGATTTTAACAAGTACGGAACTGAATGGGTACTTCGCAAAATTGAATCAGTTCAGGTGAAGATTGGTGTACTAAACCTATTTGCAAACGCGGAAGCAAAAGGGTACATCAAGTTTCCTAAAATGAAACCCAAAAAAACTGGCTATTTAAACATTAAAAATAAATGCAACGAGTGCTTTAAGTTCTGCGTTGCTGCTCATCGGTTTAGACACGAAATAACAGACACTAAAATGTACAAACTAAAGTTACAAAACAAAGTGCAAAGAGTACACAATATAAAACGAAACTTGGAGTTGCCAGAGCAGTACTGACCATACTTTTCCCGATTTGATTTTACTGATGTTACATTTCCTTTGCAAATGGACAACTTGACTAAACTAAAAACATTTGAAAGAAACAATAATCTTGGAATCAATATTTGGAGTCACCGTGAAGATCAAATTATTCAAATAAAAAGATGCCAAAATAACGACATTAGTGAAAAGTGTAACTTATTTCTGATCCAAAACGACTCTGCAAATGAAGAAAGCAAAGCTTATCATCTTGTGTTGATTACTGACATAAACAAGTTTCTGCGTAATAGGCATAATACCAAGCAATTTTATTGCCAGCTATGTTTCAGATCGTTTAATTTAGAACAGAATTTGGATCAACATCTAGAAAACTGCCAAACTCTTGTGACCAAAAACGTTGTGTTTTCAGAATTACACGAACGAATCAAGTTTTCCAAACTGTGGCAAACCCTTCCCCACCCGTACGTCATTGTTTATAAATTTTCAACATTCTTAAATCCTACTGAAGATACAAAATCTGTAACACACAATATCAAGATTTCAAACGAAATTCTTCCAGCAGCATATTCGTTTATTGTTATGAGTCAAATGAAACACTACGATAAAGGTATAGCAGTGGAGTATTTTGATGGTCTAAATTTAATGAATCATTTCTTTAAAAGAATATTCACTTGGGCAAAAAAATTATTGTCCAAAATAAGAAACACCAACAACTTTGTACAGCCATCAGAAGAAGAAAAAAAACAATTCAATGAAGCATCACATCGTCGCATGTGCAAACGTGAATTTGAAAACAATAAGAATATATTTAAAAATTTTCATCATAACCACCACCAGGGTAACTTTAAATTTGCAGCATGCAGCCGATGTAATTTACAAATAAAGTACAAGTTTGAAATACCCATAATTTCACACTGTGGAGGAACAATTGACTACAACCTATTATTAAGTGCAATGAAAACAAATAACTTTAAAGCTAAGGATGTCAAAGTTATTGCAAAATCCGCCAGTGATATAAAATCTATAACAATAACTTCAAAGGATACTTGGCTACCAGATCTTTATCCGTAATACCTACAAGACAAGAACACTGGAGAACAGTATACTGGAAACAAATTCAACTCAAAAGTTAAAGTTCGTTTTATCGATTCGAGTTTATTTATGGATACAAGTTTAACAGATTTGGTTGAATCTTTAAAATCGCAAAATAAACAAGATCTAAAACTTGTGTCACAGTGTGTGTCGCATTTTGCTCCTCTGAGTAAAATGAAATCAACAAACCCAGAAGCTCAACAATATAAAAAAAACTGTCTTAAACTGTTACAGACGCCCCTGTGCTTTCCGTTCAAGGCACTTAACAATCGTTCTGCATTTTCGAAGAAACTTATTTTAAGAGAAGAATTTCAGCGATCAATACTAGACAACGAGCCAATTTCTGAAACAGAATGGGAACTTGTGCTAAAAGTGTGTACTCAATTCGAACTCACAACATTGCGCGATTAAACTCGGGTTTCGTGTATGATAGAAACACTTTTACTCGCTGAAGTATGGCAAAACTTTAGAAAGCTTGGACTTCAAAACTACCAACTGGACCCAACTTACTCCATGACGCTGCCCAGCTTCTCTTAGGAGTGTTTTTTGAAGTTCACGGACGCTGAAATTGATAACATAAGAGATAAAAGAATATTAGACATTGCGACAAACGGAATACGCGGCGGTCAGTGTATGTTCACTCAGAAGCATGTAGTTGCCAACCACGAGCGATGTCCGGAAGGATTTGACGAGTCAAAACCTCGCAAGCAATTGCTATCACTAGACATCAATAGTTTGTATGCATATAGCTTAAAACAGCTAATGCCAGTGTTCGGATTATGAGTACATGGAAACCAAAGACCTAAAACATATCAACTGGGCGGATTCTAACTTTGGCAACGAAGAGGGTAGCTTCGGATATATACTAGTAGTAGATTTAGAATACCCTGCACATTTACACAGGCGGGACGAAAACCTGCCCCTTGCAATGGAAAAGAGAACATTAAATCTGCAGGACGTTGCTACCATCATGCGCCCGAATAAATCTACAGCTGCCAGTTTGCAGCGGCAAAAATCCTGCCCCCAATTAATGTTAACTCTTAATAACAAGTTCAAGTATACAGTGCATATCAAAGCTCTGCAGTATTATTTGTCTAAGGGATTAGTTTTACTAAAAGTTCATTGTGGGGTTAGATCTAAACAACAACGCTGTTTCAAACCATACATTGATATTAACTTGGAAAAACGCAAAGCAGCCAAAACAGAATTAGAGAACAAAGCACTTAAAAAAATAACAATGTAATTTACGGAAAAACAATTACAAATATTTTGGAATTTGTAAATGCTCATATTTGTACAAGTGCGGCAGAAGCTCAAAAATCATTAGCATCACCTCGTTGCAAAGACTTTGAGGGATTGTTAGAAGATCTCAGCATATTCACAGAAGAATTGAAAACGTATCGCGTTACTAACCCGCCATTAACTGCAGTAGCTATTTTAGATACTGCAGAAGTGTTGTTCTATGAAAAATGGGATCGTCTTTGTCAAATATTTCACGACAAAGCACATCTGGATTACAGTGATACAGACGGGTATGAAATGCACACAATTGACGAGCTTAATACGTTCTGGGACGATATTTTTAAAGCAAAGATGGAGTTTGATTTTAGCAAAATTCCTCGCGACCACGCGTTTTTTAAAATTTATGAGCACCAGTACCCAGGTTTGCACAGTCTAAATAAGGACAAAAGCAGAAAGTTAAGAATACAAAGCTTAGATTTGAAAAAACTAATTATTTTAAAACCAAAAATGTATAGTTCATTGTACTTAAACGACACTCAACAACAAAAGTGTGCGGGGATTTCAGCAGTTGCAATGAGGCAGTGTAAACACAAGTACAAGATAATGTTGGAAACAGACAAACCTTGTAAAATAAATGTGAATTCTGTAAGGTCTAAGGACTATAATTTGTACATTGTAAACTTTAATAGATTGGCATTTAGCTCTTCGGATTTATATCGAGTATTTCCAGATCCAAATAATTGTAATTATAGTGTACCTTTCGGTCATGTTGATTTACGTAAGACATAACTTGGTTTGCAACATGAACGTGAAAGAAAACTTGTAAATATGTAAATATTGTAAAATCAATTCTTGTAAATATTAATTTTAGTTAAAAAATAAAATTAAAGTATGTGTAAGCTTGTGTGAGCAACTATAGTTTTTAGTTTAATTATGAGTAGCACTATGTATTTAATATTAGCTTAATATTATACTATAAATACAAATTTTAAAAAATATTTACTAATTATAAAACAGATGTATTGTAAGATGTACATATGTGTAAATATTTAACTTAAGTTTAATTCAGAATACTGAAAACCAATATGTAAATATCAATGTAAATTGTGTCGGTGTAGCAAGAAAACTTCAAAAAAAATAAAATGTAAATATGTAAATAATTTAATTAAATCGCTTTATTTGCATTTCTTCTGGTTCATTTAACTTATATTTCTATAACTAGCATACAACACAAGGGAAATCCTCATTCATAGGGAGCTACCTACTATCTATGTCCGTACCTAACTACGTACATGGATTCATATATTATTAATAATATTAATATAATGCATTAATTACTGCACACAATGCCAGTCCCTGTCTCAGCTCTCATCCCATGATATCTGCCCGTTCCATCCCATCATATCTTCCCGTTTTCATTCCTTTCATATCTGCCCTCATCACTTCCCGTTCCTTTCCATATACCTTCCCGGGTACCTTCCCAGCTACTTCGTCTTTCTCACTCTCAACATCCAAACTCATCCCACCAACCCCAAAACACTCCTATGCCACAACACAGTGATTAAAACATATACTCTCCCAGTAGTCTTGTCCACCGTACTGGAGAGTATCAGCCTCTGTGTGTTACAAATGATATGGCCTTAATCCACTTGGTTGAAAGCTTACTGCAAAAAAGAGCCCAGACTCATGGCTTTATAGGAGAACTGAATTAATTATTTATTATTCACCCATTCATGTGTGGTTGTCGATTCACAAATGAGGTACGCACTGCTGAAACTGAAAAATACAATTTCCCATAGTTTGTATAGGTACTATACTGGTTAAATTGTCTGTGAAGTATCAAAATAACCCATTCCTAGTTTTGTAGCTAGAACTAAAATAAGCTTTGTCAGACGTCACACTGGTTGAGATGAATGTGTTGTTGTTTTTACTAATTTTTGAATAGCGCAAAACATTTTAATCATATACTTTTGAAAATTGTAAAATGTTTTACTTTTATGCCATGAAAAAGTGCAAAACTTTCTTTTTGCAAGTATTTGAATTTGGGATGCATGGTAATCGGCAGTATGGGGGGAGGGGGACGAATGGGCAGTGAATTAACGCGTATCTTATTGGCAGTACAGTGTTTGCGGCAATGAGCAGTGGAAATTGAATGTACAAAATAGGCAGTATGAAATTGGAAATTGAACTTTTATTTTGAATAAATATTTTGGTAATACTTATGTGTCATATTAAATGAAAAGTAATGAATTAAGACGAAAAAAATAGAACGTAAGATAAAGTAAGATGATACGAAATAAAAAATACTATTGTCGAATAAGTGGTTGGCGACTCGCATTTGTAGGTCTTCCCCTTTTCCTTCGTTGTAAATCAATCCTCGTGACTTTCGCTGCCGACGAAAATTCAATTAGATTCTTCTTAGCTTCTAGACCATAAATGTGCTTGCAAACATATTTCTTAAAAAATGACGGAGGGGGGGTCTTGTTCGTCCTTGCTGTGCTAGATGCTTAACAGCTTCTTTCTGAGAATGCGACAGCCCTGACTTGGTCTTTAATGGTGAATTACTATGATTCATGTCTTCTAGCTCAAAATAAGATGTGCTTCCTTACAATAGTAAACTGAAGTAGTCACCGATAAATCCCCGAAAGTTGACGTGTTGGAATATTTCCTCTTCCACTTATCTGCAATACTTTTCTGAGCGTCATTTAATGATTCGTAAGATTTGACAAGCTTCCAAGTATTAACTGTCCTAAACCTAGACTACGCCTGTGAAGACATGTTGTTCTGACATAATATAGAAACGGACTGAGAAAAAGCTTGACTGAAAAGCCATACATCTATTACGTAAACTCATTCAAATTCACATTTGTTTAGTTGTGATGCATTAGTTATGCAAAAAGTATGACAAGGAACGAGAATTTTTAATACTGCCAATAACCGCAAAATAAAGAGTAATTTTGTGAGTTTTTACACAATATTCGACTATACTGCCAATACGCTTGTTTTCTAAATAACTGCCAGTGACTGCCGATACCCTTTTTGGGACTGCCCATTACCTTTATGCCTTGAATTTGAAACTGTAAAATATCAGATTGTTTTCTAATTGTATGCTTACAGCATCTTGCATTTTTGTGAGAGTTTATAATAATTTATTTGCATTTAGTTTTATTAAAAATACAAATGGGTTATTTTGATTCTTCAATCTTCACATACAAAAAGTATGTAAATACATGACGATGCGATTTCCTGACTTTACTATGGTTTAATTGTGCTTGCAAATTCATGAAATAGAATAAAAATTCAGTAATGTAACCCAACTTGTTGTATAATTGGAAGTTGGTACTATAATGCAACTAATGTACCTATTGAACATCTTTTTTCTGCAGATTTACTGAATGCAAAGTACCCAAAGGCTGAACATCCCACTTTTGAGCGTAAACTTGAACCCGAGCTGCTACATATTTGATTGAATCTGCGGAAAATTTTTGTTTTTTTATTGGACAGTATATAACCATGCAGAAGAAACCAACTAACGGTATATTAACAGCTTGTGCTGACTATAATTATCAGTAAATTACAACCAAACTAAAACTAAAAGATGCTGCATCTCAGATAGAAGTGAAAGTAAAGTGAAAGTTTTTACACAACAAACACTATTTTATTTTGCAGAATTGACGATGTGAAAAACATCAGAGCTTATTAAAGGATGCGGTCACTGTCCATGAAGGAAAGACAATGCAGTTTTGAAGCCATAAGCACAGTTTAGAATAATTTTGATCAATACACTGTTTTTAGAATATGGTGTGAAAAATAAGGCTGTGACTTAATTCTTTTTTTCTTTGGATTTTGGATAGTGAAAGTTTATTTATAGGTGAAAGTAATACATTGAGTTCGAATAAAAATAATGTAATTGTATAACTTTGCAATGCAGATTCAAACAGATATAGATGGTTACGCCAAAGAGGACTTATTACAAATTTAACTCCATCAATCAACTTTAACGACAACAAAAGCGTCAAGGGTTCACCCGTAGCAATGAAGATGCAGCAAGTCAAGACTTTAATTATCAAATTGCTAAGAATTGATGTTTTAAAAAGAAGACATGAAATCTCATCATGTGTACATATTATGATTTACGGATTTACTCAACCGCGATTAGGTTTGTGTTTGTTTAGGTGCTGCTATAAGTGCCAAATTGTTACGTTCATGGCAATGAATACAATTTAATATATATTTAATATATGTAAAAATGTGATTTATACAACGATACAGCAGATATACTAAAAATACTACATATTTCTCATTATTTTTTTACAAGCATCCTGCGCAGCGCTCAGTTTTCTTTTTTATTTTCGATTGGCGTCCGGACCTGTCCTGCTTATTGTAAATAATTAATTATGTAATAATTATATCAACTATCAAAAACAAAACATTTTATCAGTAAACAATACGAACAAGACAGTCGGATCGGACAAAGAGATCTTTTGCCAGTTATAAGAAAAAACTAAATAATAAAAATTAACAAAGTATTAACTATATTTTTACTATGTATATATTACCTATGTATTAACATCAAATTCTGAATCATAATTGGTATCTCTAATAGTTTATCAAATATCGAAAAGTATATAATATTAAAATTCACAACTTATAATACTATTAGTAATTTAAATTCGTTAAATTAGTAATCTTATATAATAATCAACTAGCAGTAGTTAATATTGGTTATAATTAGTTGGTACCTATTGGTTATTATTAATAATTTCACTTTTAAAACTAAATACCATTTAGGACTTGTCCGATAGTCAGTTTATTTCGCAATTGTTAATTTGTTATTTTATACAGATATATTTTGCATATTGAAGTTCCGATTGATCCGTTACATATATTTACAGTGTAATATAGGGTTTTCAAATGTTTAAATTCATTATATACAACATTTTGTCTTGTAATTATGGTAATAATTATTATGTACATATAGATATAGGTAATGATACATGGGTATATACATTGAAATTGCTACATTATTGTATATTTCTGTGTAATGCGTATTTAATTTTATTGTTTAGTACCCTTATTTCCTATTTATTACCAGTGTATATAACTTTTTTATACACTTAAAAACATGCAAATCGTGTGCTTAAAATTTTTTATATCGCGTTTGTAGACCAAAATAAAGCAGAACCCGTATTTATTATACCAGTTAAATTGTACATATATATTAACTTACTTAACACTGATTAAAATCAATATAATTCACCTCCTCCCATAGGCTTTGTGCACATAAAGCAGTGTATTTGAAACCAAACATACAGCAAATTAGCTAATAAATTGTAAATATTTTATTTTGTTTCATTTATTACATTTTAAATATACGTCTTTAATGTAAGGCAGATTATCCAGTAAAACTGTTGGTGCTAGTGACTATATAAAAATACGTTATCTGTACATAAAAGTGCACTAGCAACGTTAGAAAAAAGTAACGAATCAAACAGATATGTATACCGTAGACATTACAATAACATTTTTTTATAAAAATGTCATTATTTAGAATAAATTATATTTACAGTATTACATCATGTAAGCTCTCCAACTTTCATTATAACTTTGTAATTTATTATTTCTTTTATTATGTGTGACCTCACTTTCATTGAAATGATGGCCATGCTTTCGATTTGCCGTATACATAACTAGTCTTCGTAATAACTAGACAAGTATTCAAGCAGATTTATTGTCAGTACTGGTGCTTAAACGCTCAGTTTTCATTTCTATACTTTCTCATGCCCCTGCCCATTTAAAAGGTATCTTCCAATGCACTTTCATATAGAGACGCTTAGCATACCATACTTTTAGTAAGGTGATAGGTATCTTTATTTATGATTTGCTGTCCAAACCAAGTAGAGGCATGGCTGTAGGTTGAGCAGAGTTAGTGTGAAGCAATAACGATAGCTAAGTATCTTAAATCCTGAAAGTAGGGTAAAAGCACCGGTAACTTTGGTCGTGTCATCTAACATAAGGAAAGGGCTAAAGTAGTTAAATCAATATTATTCTTTTTAAAGTTATGAATTTCTTTTCTTGTTTTGCTACAACTTTCTCAACTTTCGTGTTTTTGATTGGTGTTTCTTTCATAACCGTTGTACGCGCATTTGCAGTGTAAACTACAAAATACATTGAAATACTTTATTCATTTTGTAGCAAAATGGTTGTATATTTTACAGCATTATTTACAAATTAGGAAACAACTAATAATAAAATTAATATTTGTAGCACCTCTGTCTGTCACTTGTCATGTCACATTTACCAGTACCAGCCTTACAGTCAACAGCGTTGGGGTGAATTGGGGTCATTTTGAAGTGTAATTGTCCTCGTACGTAATCAGTTTTGACGGTTATTTGATAGCAAAAAATAGATCATAAGGCTCAACTTGTTGCTGACAGAGTTTCCACCCGTTGCGCTATGTTTGCAATTTATAAAAATTATAACTATGCGCACGACCCGTTGACTACTGCACACGCAACTCGAGAAAGTTTGTGTCATAATTTACATATTTTTGTCGTATTATATTAGAACCATTTATAAATATATTGTGTTAGCTAATTTACAATTATATAAAGATAAATTCATACGACGCAGTAGATCCAATTTCATTCTTATCAGAAATTACGCAAGTTTTAAATCCTTTTCAAGCTGGATATTGACAAATAATATTCAATTTCTATCAATACCAAATATACAAAATTCATCAGGGGTTGTGCAGAGATGACGTAATGATGCTTAAAAATTTATTACCATTAAGCAACTGAGGAATATTATGGGTACCAATGGCAAGAAAATAGGAGAGATACTTCTGAAGAGCATTATTAAAGCTTGATTAATTTTATTTCTACTAAAAATTGCCTTTATATAGTAACAGTTTGCTTGGAATCTGTTTTCGAAAGATGTTTTCTGTAGACGTATGATTAAACAATAACCATATTCCAGTAATCACAATATTTACTGGAATAATCATAATAAGGCTTAGGTCAATATGTCTTTTGTAAATATCGTGAAGTTGTAGTTCTATGCAAGATACTTTAACTCACGTTTAAGTAAATACGTTCTAACTACATTGTTTAAGATCCATGCAATGATCTTTGACTCACACAAACCATGTCAATATATTGTTAAGTAAATAGTGTAGGTCACATATCATTTTATCTATATAACAACAACAACGCATATTGAATTCTAGTTTTGATTGCGAATATTGCAAGGCTACATACCCTGTCATTGTGTCCATGCTATTACGTTTATACTGTACACAGACGTAGCCCTTTGTCACGTTGTTAACATATTATTATGATCACAATAGAGAAGAGATAGATAATTATATGCTGTGGGTGAGACTAGGACTTGTGTGCGCATTGTGATGGAAGAGTCAAAATCTTAGATCGTTTTTGAAATGTAGAAAAGTATTCATTTACTTGTTATTGGAGATTGCAAAGTTTTGTATATATATATGTTTTAGTATTAAGTTTGAGTTTGAGTGATCTCTATTTAAGTGTCAAGTTCATCAATACAAATGTACTGCTCTCAACTAAAGGACACTATTAAAATTACACAATAAAATAAGCAAGTAGTTTATTTTAACTGTTTAACTTTTATGTCAACGATGCATTTTAGTAATAGTCAAGAGCGCATTTTACTTGTTTTGATTCTAAGCTAAGTCATTCGTGTTTTTATCACGTTGTAATATTGAATTATATGTACCTGTATTTAACAAAATATATAAGTATATGGTTATAACTCTGTATTAGGAAACTATAATGAAGCTTTAGAGTTTAAAATTTAATGAAAAGCCCCCAAAAAACGACAAAAAATGTACCATTAGACAAAATACGGTAACTCTAAAGGTACACGCATTTATCAGTCACTGCCTTATCCCTTATCTAATTCAAAACGAAAACTCAGCTTTACCAACTATATGTATTATATTACCGATTACAGTTTCATCGTGGTCTTATATCACTTACAATATGTTATACAAGTTTGAATTACATTAGGCATAAAACATACGAATTAAAACTACTAGTAAAACACTAATGAATTATCTTGTTAACAAATAATATTTGACTTAAATATAATTTTACTAAATTTTAAAATAATTAATTACTATAATTTTACACAAATATATTCATTTAATTTTATCGTGAAAAGAACAAATTCAGTAGTCGAAATATTTATACGCAACTACCTCAGAGACTCACAGTAATACAATAATTATTCTTTTGTATCATTCATGATTTTTGTGGCAATACAAAATTTTATTTAGATCATTTTAAGACTTTACTGACGAATACGTCATACGTCACTGTAGCATAAAATTAAAGTTCAACTTTTTCAAACATCTTTAGTACTGTAAAAATAACGTACATATTACATTTAATATAAAATCAAGAAAACTGCTTCTGATTGAAAGGAATCTATTTAATTTTACTCTGTGTTTTACAGATGGGAAATTCTTGAATTACATCATTCTGCTAAAAAGGTCTAACGTGCTAAAGTGGTGACAATTACCATGGAAGAATATCCATACTAATAAAAACGCTTATCTAGTGAGCCATTTGTTAGGCTAGTCAACACATTTGGAGTCAATTAGGGTCACTGTAAAGTGTTTTTGTCATCGCTATCTGTGTTGACGTTAGATTGACAGCAAACAATAGATCACAAGGCTCAACTTGTTGCTCATGGGATTTCTACCCGTTTTGCTTGGTTTGCAATTTATAAAAATTATTAGAATTTTGCGCACGACCCGTTGACTACTGCTACTGCACACGCCACTCGAGAAATTGTGTGTCATAACTTGAATAAAAAATGTCGTATATTATCAAAATTATTTATAATAAAATCGTTCCAGTTAATTTACATGCCATTATTTAGATATTTTATACGACGCAGTAGATCTAATTTCATTCTTATCAGAAATTACGCAAGTTTCAAATCCACTTCAAGCTGGCTATTAAATAATTGGATTTAATTTCTAGTAATATCCGACATACAAAATTCATGATGGATTGTGCATAGATGACGTAATCATGCTTGAAACATTATTAACATTGTAGAAAAAATATTGGATTCCAGTTTTATTTGAGGCAATTTTGCAAGGCTACACAGCATGTCATTTTGTTTCTAATATTTTCTTTATACTGTAAACAGCCGTAGCACTTCGCCACGTAGTTTACATATGCTCAAAATAGTAAAGAGTTATAAGATGTGGGTTTGACTAGGACTTGTATGAGCATCGTGAGTAAAGAGTCAAAATCTTTAAACGTTTTGATATGTGAAAAAAGATGTATTTACATGTTTCAGAAATTGAAAAATTTTGTGTATACATATATGTTTTAGTATTATTTTATCTGTTTAACTTTTATGTTAACAATGCAATTTAGCATTAGTTAAGAAGACATATGATGTTACTTGTTTTGATTCTTGACAAAGTCATTGGTATTCTCATGAAGTTGTAATATTGAGCTATATGTACACTTACATATTTAGCAGAAAATACAGAAATGTGTTAATAACCTCTTTAAAACTCTGGATTATACAACCATTAGGAAGCTTTTAGGCTTTAGGGTTTAATATTTTATGAAAAGCCCCAAAAAACGACAAAAAATGTGGGAATATAACATGTTATGCAATCGTTCCAATGTAATTATAGTTTCGTTAAGCTACGTAAATTTTGCGCATTACAGTTACTCAGTACTTCATAATTACTTGCAAATATTTTCTTAAAGTTACGTTTTTGTAATGAAGCAAATTGTATTTCTTGCAATTTTTAGAAACGCGTAAATAGAATATTTTGCGTTTAAGAAAAAGAGCAACTCGCGGGTTATAAAATACATGCTAAATAATTTGCACTTTTTGTTTATTCAAGTATTTTTAAATACTTTACAAAATATTGGGCATGACTTACATTGATTGAGTATCGACATACTTTAAGGTTCCAATTGAATTCTGTCATGTAATTACCTAAATCGCATTTACACTGTAAAGTGTACTTTTGAGGTGCATACTATAAAAATATCATAAAGATTGCCGCAGAATTTAAACGTGACTATTAAAACAATAATGCATGTCTTTAAATTTGTAAATTCCTCATTTGTGGTCTCGTTTCTACGAAAATTGTTAATACTGCATGTTTTAATTGGCAAAAATAATTAAATTAAAGTATTTCTAAATCAAAAGAAGCCTGTTTACTGTGTAATTATTTAGGACTAACTAGAAGATTGCATGCCATTCATAGTCATTGGAAAGCGCGTTTGTTTTTCTATCTTTAATGTTGACAGGTCTGTCGCCACAAATGCTGGAACACAATACAAAAGACAGTTCTTATCTAATCGTATTTCGACCCGGATGCAAAGTACTATATTTATTAAATAATTATTTGTATAAAACTTGACTTGAAGCTTCAGAATTGTTGGTTTCGTAGATGTGAAACATTTACGATGTTCTGATTTGTATAATGCAAGTTAAGCTACTTCAATGCATGTATGTACCAGGTAATGGACTATTTTCTTGTATGAGAAAAAAAATTAAGTCAAATGCTGTTCACAAACTTACAATGCCGATTGCTTTATTTTAATTATTGAATGTATTGAATTTAAAGAAATATTCTTTATAATTTGTAATACCAACTATGTTTTGAGTTGGGCATCCTGTTACATGTACGTATGATAGCATGAGAAGGACCAAAACTAAAATACTATGGAGTTCACAGAATTGAGGAATATAAAAAGAAGCAAGTATTTGTTTTTTAGTAACAGTTAGTCCCTGCATAATTTGCTCACGAGTTTACAGTTTACACGATGCAATAGATTCAATTTGTTTATTCGCTCAAATTACCTATCACAAGCTCAGATTACAGGCTTTAAAGCTCAAGTTGGATGCCAATGTCAAGAGGGATTTGAGAGTCAAGTATTTCCAATGTGTCCGGTTCATTTGCATAGTAGTTTTTCGTCACTAAATCTCACTTTATATGCTATAATGCAATTGGATTGTAAATAAAAGTATTTGCAACTAAACGTAATAGGAATTCGCATTATTAACTACTGTACGTTTTATTCTGTTTAAAAACGTTTGAATTCACTGATTATCTGTAATTTCTATGTTATATGAATATTTCAGATTAAATTAGGTAGATCGGTAGGAATATGATTTTGCTTACGGTATTTGGCGCATTTCAAAAACATGTTAAGAGATAATTTTTATTTTTTCAACAGCTTATTGTAAATATAATATTTTTGACTTTGAAAACAAAATTGTTAAACGAGCATTCAGAACTTTTCTTAAACGTAATAAGTACCTACTATTGAAATTATTTTAAATCTCGGAAAAAAATTAATGCCTATTTCCCGGAAACTTGTAAATAAGATATTTTGCGTTTTGGTTATGCATGTATATAAACCATTTTTTAAACTTCCAATATGTATAGGTACATATAATTAAAAAAATCATTTGTACACGCCGATGTCAACAAACAGTGTCAAGAATCAGTGGCAAAAATTCAGTATTTTAAATAATTACGTGCAAGTGCCTGAGAGTTTAACAGCAAAATATTTATTCCTTTGTATCATTTAAAACTTTGCAACATTACAAAATTTCATTTCATTCATTTTGAGCTTTGACTGACAAATCAGTCATTGTTGCATTATATCAAATTAAAGTTTTCTTATACATTTTTTGAAAATTCTATTAATATAAGGTACAAAAGATATTTAAAAGTAAATACAAAAAACTGCATTTGATTTAAAATTTTAAGATTTTTTGCTTTTTTTTTGCTTATCTAATGAGTCATTTGTTGGGTTCGTCAACAGATTTTGAGTCAATTGGGGTCATTTTAAAGTGTTTTTGTCATCATTATCTGACAGCAAACAATGGATAACAAGGTATGAATATAATTGGATAGGATTTCCAACCGTTGCGCTGTATTTGCATTTTTTTAAATATTCAGTAGAACTTTGCGCACGACTTGTTCACCACTGCACACGACCTGCATAAATACGTGCGTCATAATGTACATACTAATGTCATTTAATATCAAAATTATGTTGCAATATAATTTATTTTGACCCGGACGCAAAGTACTATAATCATTGAATAATAGTTGTATGTAATTTGATGATGTCAACCTTCAGACTTGTTGGTTCTGTAGGTGTGCAAATCTACAATGCATCAGAATGCCCTGGAGTGCATGATACTAGTTAAGCTACTTCATTGCACATATTATGTACCAAGTAAAATACTATTCTTTTAATTCTTATTGTATAAGACAAAACAATCTAGTCGACTACGGTCCAGAAAGTTGCATTGCAAGTTGTTTTATTTTACATAATGAAGATATACTGAATTCCATAAAACAACAACATATAATTATATTTTTTTTATCAACTATGTTTTGAGTTTTTTATTATAATAAGATTGTCAACATCTAGCGCTAATAATTATTTTAGTATTATATAGATATTAAATTTTCTAATACTTACTGACATTCTGTATTAGATATTTAAACTCCCTATATGGAACACATGTTGCATGTTGCATGGCACCAAAAGCTTTCACTTGTCATACAGTTATCAATAAAGTCAAGGTATTCGCCTTGCACAATGAAAATGACGTAATTATTCATCAATACGTATGCATTTACGCGTGTGTTAAGTTTTTATGTTCCAGGTAATTGCAAGTTTAAATTAGCTCAGGATTCAGTAGGCATTACCACCCATGTTAATCTAGCACTGCCTTATCTATTCTAGTACTCAACTTAATTCAATCTATTGTATGTTTGTTTAAATAAAAGTGCCATCCCGTGCACAACACGTATATCACAATGTAGGTAATAGACTTGCGTGGAATTAAAAAAAAGATTACCTATACATACATATTATCAGTGAAATACAAGTATATAAATGATCTTGTTGACAAATAATAGATGACTGGAAAATTATGATAATAATTCGCTGATTTATTTTTTGCATCACAATATTTATTTTATTATAAATATATTATTATAAATATTATTAATTATAAAAGGAACCTATTAAATATTTGAAATATTTACACGCAAATTCCAACTATGCTACTTGCAACCAGGCCCGGACGGACGGATGGTGCCAGGTGGTGCAATGCTCCAGGGCCGGGCTCTATTCAGGACCGGGCTACACATTCCGCCAGCCTTACAAGGGGCCCGTAAATATTGATTTTCACCAGGGCCGGCCTATACGTCGCGCCGGGCCTGCTTGCAACTATGCTCTAACTTGCTTGAGAAAGGCAAGAGGTATGATGCAATTTTTGTACGTGAGCTATGAAGTTAATGAAATATGCACAAATAATCAAACGCATATTAATAGTACCAACAGGATTTTTACTGTGTTTCACAGTTGCAGAATTTCTCAGTTGTAGAATTTTACTAAAAATGTAAAGCGTAATGCGTAATAGGTCGTCAAATGGTAAAAATGATCATATTAAAATTTCCATACATATAAAGAAACTAACACATGAGTCATTTGATATTCTCACTAAAGGATTTCAAATCAATTGGGGTCATTGAAAAGTGTGTTTGTTCTCGTTATCTGTGTTGACGCCGTTGACGGTTCTCTGACAGCTAATAATGAATCACATTATTAAAATAGCTGCTGAATCGGAGTTCTACCTGGTGTGCTGTAATTATGTATTACCAATTTATTTTAGATGAAATTTTGCGCACGGCTCGTTTTCCACTGAACACCACACTTGACAATGTATTTCAGTATAAGTTGAAAATGCATTTAAGTCGTTTAGTTTGTCACTTAAGTTATTTTTGAATAACGTTATATTATAAGGCTATAGACATGTATGTTTCAAAACATTTTAAGCAAATTTTCATTCAGTTTTTTATTTCTACATTCATTGGCATTCTTTAATCATCTGTAATTTTTACTACCTATTCACATTCTATGTTATATAAATATGCCAGATTAAATTATGTAAATCGGTAGAAATATTTTTATTTTTTTAAAAGTTTGTAGATATTATATATTTTTTTTTAAACCTCAAAAAAAAAAAAATTTACATTTCCCAGAAACTTGTAAATAGAACATTTTGCATTCTGGACATGCATGTACATATATAATAAATTTTCTATAAAACGTGCAAATCATGTATACCAATGTTTCAAATATTTATTATTAAAAGATCCTAATGCCAACAAAAATCTGAAACACTAATTATTTGCTTTTTTTTAGAAACTTGTCATTATTATTATTATTTTACGTATATATAATATCTATGTAATTTTGTTGTACATACTAGATCCTGCTAATTTGTAATAATTACAATTTTAAGAGGTTAATTTATATTCTCCCTGGACGAATCTATTCTTGTCGCATGTTTTAATCAATGAAACATCTAATAACTCCCATTTTTTTTCAACTATTTTTGTACTTGAAGTGAAAGGCAAATCTTTTTATTTGAAGACAATCAAGACAACTGTCTTTTAATTTCCTGACGCAATCCAGCCTATAGCAATAATTATCCGTATTTGTTTCATAATAAGTATGAAACATTTTTGTTATATCCTAAAAAGTTATTCTTATTCCATTAACTGTGTATTGTTCTTACTGTGTCTTTATGGCCAGCATTATTGTAACGTCAGTAGAAAATAAATATTTACTTTCTCTCTAAAATCCGTAAAGTTTAGTTTCTGGATTTTAGTTTTTAAAATAAAAGGATATAATAATTATAAAAGGGAAAGGAGATCACAATATATTAAGGCGTGTATGCAATTTCTTAAATGCAGTTAATTACAAGTTTGACCCAGATCATAAGCCTGACTTTCTAATTTCCAAGTAAAAAAATTTATCCAGAACTACTTTATCTAATTCAAAACTCGAGTTGATCTGAACGTACGCATGATTGTTTAAATTAAAATTAAAGTGGCATCTCGTCCACATAATTATCAGTTACAATATAAGTAATACAGATTTAATTTTATGTAGGTAGATACATCACATATAATTAATTAGTTGCAAACCATGAAACAGATAATTACATGCGAATTAACTTGTTTACAACTAGTAATAATTGATTGCATCGTATGGGTGTAAAACTTTATCGGAAAAAACAAAAACAGAATATTAGTATTTGCGTAAGTAAAGCAAGCATTATAATTACATTAACAACTGCGCAATATATTTTTTGTAAAGAACAATTGAGGTTTGCAGTTATCTTTATCGTGTCTATCAAATTTGTACATCCCAGGTGTGCTGTAAACTCTTGAAATTAACATGCGCCACAGCTACACAAAAATCATATGCACTTATATTGAAATCCATAAAGCAATGGTATTTACTACTCATTCTTAAGCCGTATTACCACTTCTTATCAGTTTTTTTAAAAATCAGCATTTGTCTAATAGCATTTCTTATCAGAAAAACCACTGTGACTTGCTGTGATCCCAAAGTCCTGTCGGTTAGTCAATCAATAGATTTGATATTCATTAAGTTATTTTCGTTCCATTTTGAATTCTTACGGTTACTACGTTACTACCACTATTACAGCTTCTCGTAAAAAATATTTTCTCTTGCAAAATAATCCAGTATTAGCAAGTTCGTTTTCTTACAATAATTATTAAATTCTATTGTAATAAACAAAATCTACAATGGAAGACAAGGCCACAATTATACGACAAAATTTGCATTTCCTATGTGAAAAAACGACCAACTTACCGGTGGTTCTTGTGAAATTACAAACTGCTGAATTTATTTCTCAAAACCAATGTGAAGAAATTGTAAGTTTTTGGGTGAATGAATGGTTTAAAAGTATAATTAATTACCACATTGCAATTAAAATAATACAAATATAAGTTTTACCTATACTATCACAGTATCACACAGAATTATTTGCCATTCTTAGCATTTTTTCGTGTTTGCTTTCAATAAATTTAAGTTTTAAATTAACTTATTGATTTAAAATGCTCTAATTCCCAAGAAACAAACATAATAATAATAATAATAATAATGATAATAATTCAAAATGTTGTTTATAAAATTGTCTACACTCAGCATAAGTTGTATATGCAATTATTTTCTGCAAGCTGTTGTACGTATACATACACAAGTAATTTAATTCACCCAAATTGGTTTCTAGAACAATTGTACATCCACATACAATGGATGTAAGAAGCTGTACGACATCGTTATGCAGAAAATTAGCTGTGGAGATACGTTTGGTTTCGTTTGTCAAGTACTTCAAGAAAGTGGAAACACACACGTTGTTAAACGTTTGGAAGGGCGACAGGTAAACAACTTTTAGAGCAACACGGTGTTTTATAGTGCAAACGATTTAGTAAGAATAATAATTTTAAATCTAAATAATATACATAATAGGAAGCTAAATCATAGTTAACATGCTAATAATTACTTTAATGATTCAGTAAAATTATATTTTTTTAATTTTGTAGATAAAGCCATTTTCTGGAATTTACTATAACGTCAATGATCCAACTGAGTCATTTACAGGGCGTGAATCGTATCTTGAAGAGCTGCACACTACACTGAACACAACCAGAGACATTGGGTGTACCGTAACAGTCTTATCACAAAGTTTTGTAATTCCTGGGCTTGGTGGTATTGGAAAGACAGAAACAGTTCGAAAATACATACTCAAGTATAGCAGTCAGTACAATCACATTGTGTGGATTGATGCAGAAGATCATAACACAGCAGAAACACACTTTTACAAACTTGCAATCCATGAGCTTGGTATATTAGCAAACGATAGCGACAACAATAAGAAACAATTAGATGTGATTGTAAAAGAGGTGTATGAGCGTCTGTGCCAAGACAATAAATTACTTCTGATTGTATTTGACAATGCTGAGTCTTTTGATGACACTGAAGACCACAAAGACGGAATTCGTTGCTTTCTCCCAGAGTCACTTTCACCATCATTTAGGAAACCAGCAATTCTAATCACATCCCGAAATCGTGTTTGGCCAGATCAAAAATTGATTGAATTGGGCTTGTGGACTGTTAAGGAAACGGTTGAATTTATAAAATATAAACTGAAGATTGCCCATACTGACAGTGATGCCGAAGCTCTTGCAGAAATATTTGGTCGCCTCCCATTGTCTATGCAAGTGGTTGTAGCTGTGATTAATGAAGAAGCACAACTTAGAAGCCTACTCAGTACATCGCAATACACAGTTATACAATTTATTAACGACTATGAAAGTGGAAAAATTAATATTTTAAAGCAGTCGTCACTAAAAATACCAGAAATACAATCTGTCGAGATGCTTTTAAACGTAACACTTGGCAAAATAGAAAAACGTAAATGCGGAAAGCTTGCTCTCAAAATATTAAATATAATAGCGTACTTACCACCCACAGCTATTTTAAAAAAACTTGTTTTTAAAATTATTTCTAAAAATGAAAATGACTTTTGTCATGCTATGCAACTGCTTAAAAGTTACTCTTTAATTGAAGATTGTGGAATGCACTTAGTTGTTCATCGTATTGTTCAAGAATGCACAATAAATTATTTAATGATGAAAAAACGCAAGCAAGCAGCAATTGCAAAACTTATATTTAACAGTTGTATAATCCATTGGTCTTCAATGGACGTTCAAAGTGAAATAAATAACACTTTCATCATGAATGTAATTCATTTTACAAACAATGTAATTTCAAGACTCTGCGTTAAAACATTTCTACAAGAAATAGAATACATTGCCGACAAGGTGAAACATTTTCGTTTTAAAGAGTCAGAAATATATCTCAGACTGGTTATTGCAAATAGCGAGTTCACTTTTTCAAAACCCAAAATAAATTTCCTACGAACTTCAAACGCACTGTTTAATTATACTACTATTCCAACACTAACAGCAAACCTCAAACTAGCTCAAGTGCTGAATAACTCAGGTCGATACAAAGAAGCTTCTGATATCTACTACAAAATACTTCCGATTCAGACACAAGTGCTTGGACATGAACATTCATCCACATTAACGACACAAAACAATTTAGCAGGCGTTTTGTTAAGCATGGGAGAGTACGCAAAAGCAAAGGAAATATATATTAGTGTACTACAAATCGAAGAGAAAGTGCTTGGACATGAACATCCAGACACATTAACGACACAACACAATTTAGCATTTGTTTTGAAAAGGATGGGAAAATACGCAAAAGCAGAGGAAATATTTATTCGTGTTCTACAAATAGAAGAGAAAGCGCTTGGACTTGAACATCCAGACACATTAGCAACACAACACAATTTAGCACTTGTATTAGAAAGTATGGGAAAGTACGCAGAAGCAAAGGAAATGTATATTCGTGTATTACAAATAAGAGAGAAAGTGCTTGGACATGAACATCCATCCACATTAACGACACAACACAATTTAGCATGCGTTTTTGAAAGTTTGGGAAAGTACGCAGAAGCAGAGGAAATATATATTCGTGTTCTACGAATCCAAGAGAAAGTGCTTGGACATGAACATCCATCCACATTAACGACACAACACAATTTAGCAGGCGTTTTGGACAGTATTGAAAGGTACGCAGAAGCAAAGGAAATATTTATTCGTGTTCTACAAATCGAAGAGAAAGTGCTTGGACATGAACATCCGTCCACATTAACGACACAACACAATTTAGCATCCGTTTTGAAAAGTATGGGAAATTACGCAGAAGCAGAGGAAATATATATTCGTGTTCTACGAATCCAAGAGAAAGTGCTTGGACATGAACATCCATCCACATTAACGACACAAAACAATTTAGCAGGCGTTTTGGACAGTATGGAAAGGTACGCAGAAGCAGAGGAAATATATATTCGTATTCTACAAATGAGAGAAAAATTGCTGGGACATGAACATCTATCCACATTAACGACACAACACAATTTAGCATGCGTTTTTGAAAGTTTGGGAAAGTACGCAGAAGCAGAGGAAATATATATTCGTGTTCTACCAATCCAAGAGAAAGTGCTTGGACATGAACATCCATTGACAGTAATAACACAGCAAAATTCGGTATCCGTTTTAAAAAGTTTAGGGAAGTACGCAGAACCAGAGGAAACAATTATGCATGTAATTTAAAGCGAAGAAGTGCTCGGACGTGAGCATCTTTCTTCAAATACGACAGCGTTGTGCAAACTAATTAGTTATTTTTTTGTAGTGTAAACAGGGTTCATGTTTTACAACAAATGGAATATGACAGATAAGTAAAATGTTAGTTGAAAAGGTATATAGAAAGTTCAAAATATTGCATATACTGATGTGTATAACGTGCAAAATGTTCCATATAATTGTTTTTGAAAAGTGCGAAATGTTTTATTTCCATGTAATTTGTATTTAAAAGCAATAAAGTTTTAATTATAAATGTGTTTTCAGGGTCATGATTTTGTGTGTAATATTGCATATCATTTAGCTTAAAAATGGTGATATGTCATTTAGGCGCTTCACAGAGGATACACATAATAATTCATTGCAAGGGGTATTATATAAAATATCGCCTCACCTAAACCCATCTATTGGAGAGCAGTATCAACTTAACTTGAGATTTCAAGCACTTTGGTTATTCAGATCTCTTGAAACTGGCAACAGAAACAAAAGATGATAGCAGAAATATCACATTTTAGATGTCAAAGCACTAGTTTGGGTCCTATCATAGGACGTGAAACTTTTTCCTGCAATAGGCAGTTTTTAAATAATTAACAAATTTTGTAAAAGAGTAAAAAAAAAAGGTTTTTAATACAATAATCAGCTCCTGTATGGCTTATTTTGATTTACTTTCAAATAAAAATCCTTATAAAAAACACCATAAGCATAATTGACAAGACTGTTTTAAAATAAAAACAGGCATTTGAATTTACCCATGGCATATTGAATTAATTTCTTGAAATTGCGTTGTTGGTAAATGTAAGTGTTTACATTACTTTTACTAGTTCCTGCTAAAATACTAGTAACATTTTGCTACTCTTTTTGCTAGCGTTCAGATCTCCAGTTTTCATAATTGTTTGTATAGAGTTAGACTTAACAGGCACGGCAGATAAACAAAGTTAATTCTTCTCAACTATTATTTGGTGCAGCGACACATAAGTTACAAACTAGAGTGAAAGCATACGACTGATACGAAAATTACAGGATGCATAATACTCGCTTAGGGATTGCTCACAAACAACGTCATAAAAATCTCCTTGTTTTTAAACCGTATGACTACATGTTCAACAGTTACAGTAACTGTGAAACGTGTTGAAAGTGGAAAGGCTGACTCTGTGCGATCACATTCATTAAGTAGATAGAAAATCTTTTATCACAAAGTTGGGACTTTCACCCACTAATAAAGCCGCATAGTGATAGCGTGGATTGAGCCAATTGAGCATGACGCATATAAAATGAGAATAGCTTCACAGCCCAATCACACAATTTATCAATACCCATGAATGAGGACGATTGAATTATTGGCGCAGCTTATCAGTTGAAAATCTGTGACTTGTACGGTGGATTGAGCATTGCAGGGAACATGTAAATGTTTTATTTTTATATTGCTCTTATGACTTGCACTATTTTGGTTAAAATTAGTACTTTTCAAGAAAATACAGTGAGTTTTAATGAAATAGACTCAGAAGTTTTAGGAAGGATAACTTCCCCTCACGCCCGTATAATTCAACGAGATAATTAGTTTTTGTTACAACTAACTAGGTGCTATGTTTAAAATTGGATTGACCGCTAGGGGTCAAGAGGTAACTTCACAATTAAAAAGAACCCAAAAAATGGGTGTTTCAATGAAATAGACTCACAATCAGACTACATGTTTTCCTATTCAAAAACGTCTAACTAAACGCTCACTTTGATCACAGAGTGACAATAGCACCACTGACTGTGGAGAAAACTGGTCCTCATCGCGTCACCAACGTTTATTGTTGTTTCTTATGGGGCGGTCCTGAATTGTTTCAGTTATTAGTCTCTCAAATTTGCAAACAAGCACGAATTGAAATAAATAAACATGGGACAAAATGTAAACTAAATTTCCTACAAAATGACATATCACGCATGAATGAGGTCACACTGTGAGTCACAAAGGACTCGCATATGAATTTTGAACGCAGTTGCCGTAGTGGGCTCGCCAAAGGAGCAGAAGCGGGGTGCCGTGAGAATAATGAGAATAATGCGTCGAATGTAAAGTAGGAGTGTTTGAAAGCGTAAAGTGTTCTATTTACATGCTTTTGAAAAGCATAAAATGTTCTATTTACATGTTTTTGAAATCTAAAAAGTGTTTTATTTACATGTTTTGTAAAAGTGAAAATTATTTTTTATAAATGCTTTACAGACATGTTTCAATATTTTTGTTGATAGTGGACATTTTTTTAGCTAAACATAAATAAGTTATAGGTCGTTTTGGTTCTTCACAGAGGATAGTAAATTCTAAAGTGTTCTTTCGTGTATAGTTATAATAATTATTATTGTAAACGCCAGTTTGTTATAATTATCGTACTAATTTTGCGTAGAGTAAGTAGCTTTTGTAGCAGACTTACTCATTGGTATGGTGCATTTGAAGTCGGCATCAATTTTTAAATAAATACTGATACTATTATCACGCGCTGCCATATCTAAATTAACTTGATCTGTATATTTCGGTGTGTGTAAGTTGGTATTCTTCATAGTTACTTCAATTACAATATAGGCAGCACGGATTAGACACAGCTTGGAAATTGCAAACATACTGCTTGTTTAACCAATTAAGCAGTTAACTACTAGCAAAGAATTATTTTCTCAACTAATGTCCGACGCAAATCATGAAATTACGTGTTTGACTATGAGTGTGATTACTAATGTTATTAAAACCGAAATGGTATACTCCCCCGCTTCGAAGAGCGGGTGGGAGGCCATTCCTGAGTTTACCTTACCTCCTCATGTTTACACCCCTGGAGGTGTTAAGGGATTTATTCTCCCTCATGATTAATGATTTCCGCAAATTTAATTATTTACACCCATGATAACTTAATTATCATACCCACGTTTTTAGATTTTTATTTTATTAATTTAGTTAATGTCAGATGGTAGATATAGTTTATAAAGGGGGGTCCACCACTCCGATGAAGGTCGGAGGCCTATGAGAGAGAAGAAGAAGCTCAGCTGCTGCAGACTGTCAAGTATCTCCTATGGTTGTGACCGTGAGTTAAGCTTATTTGATTTTAAGCCATTTACTTTACGCTCAATTTTATGTTTTCCTCACTATTTAAGGTTAATTTTATCTCGTAGGAATTCCAGTGGCAAGTGGCTCGGTGGCAGAGGCCGGGGTGATGGAAAAAGCATCCGTACCTCTGGCTTCGCCACCACGAGCTTTCGTATTCCTGAGGACCGGAGGGAAACCGTCGACGGTGCACGGCAAACGGAGCATTGGGACCGCCGACGACCCAACCAAGGCTCCCCGGAAATACGGTCTGCCACGGAAGTTTTTGCCAATTTTGATTTTCCAAATGGAATAGGAAGTTATGTTTATTTCAATTTAATTGTTATTTATTTTTAGAAAGGCAAGGCGGTGCAATGGTCGAGGTCCTGGCTGCCCTCGAATCCAATGCCGTTGAGCAGGAGGCAGAGGGAATTGGAGACGGTCCTTGGTTTAGTGAGCGTTCCAATTGACTAGGACCTCCTTCTCCCCGTCCTTCCGCACAACGCAATGTCTTTGCCTTGAATTTTGGTATTTATTTAAATTTTATTATTCAATATTTCATTCTAAAATGTTTAATTTTATTTATTTTGGCAAAGGGACTGAGCAGCGTGAAGGTTGTAGGCCCAGCCGCCCACAACTTGAGCCTCGCCGGATAGAAAAGTCAAAGGTTAGGGACTGGTGCTTGGGATTTCGAACATTCCACAGAGCAAGCACCCCCTACCACCGGCCTTTCTGCTCCAGCAATTTGCTCAGTCTTTAATTTTGCAGGTTTAATCAGGTAAGTATTAAGGTTTAGATTTAGATTTATGTTTATTTTTATTTTTATTCCAGGAGGGCATGTGGCCTGACGCTGGAGTTACCAGCTCCCGCAGTCAGGCCTATCCTGGATACTGGAAGGAGACGGCAGTGCGCGTGTTTGATTAACCTGGAGCCTCAGCCCCCAGACACCGGCTGCGTCAACTTCCTAGCTCCAGGACAGCCACATGTCTTGAATGCTACTGCTGAATTAGGTAAATTTATGAATTTTTATTTATTTATTTTAATATTGATTTAGGATATTTAATTTTAAGTTTTTATTTTATTTTATTTACCAATGAAGATAGTTAGGGAGAGCGGTCTGGCGGTGGACAATCTTGGTGCAGAGAATACAGACCAATACTGCGACCAATTGTCAGGAGCAATAATGGAGGCCAACCCAAAAAATAAGCTAGAATTGCGGGTTCGCTTCCTCGCTCTTCCTTCAATTTTGCCCAACATTTTAAGACATTTTTAATGATTTTATGAACGGGCCGAATCCCTATAATTACGTTCGGGGAGTCCCTCGGAACTACACCTGACGTTGAATTTATGCCGATTATTTTTATGCCGTATAATAATTGATCCTAATTAAGATTTCCTTAATTCTAGGAATGCGAATTATTGAGAATCAATAATACTTTGCCAATGGAATTAAAACACGAACGATCGAAGAAACGAGGTAATTTTAGCAATAATTTTATATTAGCTTAAATGGAAAAGCAAATGAAAAGATAAACTGAGGATAAAATGATAATATTTTCTTCTTTGAGCAGAGGGCTGGGAGCCAAAAAATTAAGGATTCGAACTTTTAATAATTATTTTTGATTTTTCTTTTCTTTAGGTTTTCGTCCACACAATGATTATGATTCAAATATTTTACAATGTTTTCTTACAGGCACTGCCAAAGCAGTGCTTACAGTTTTCAGATCCAGGTCCAATGGTTTAACAGGTAATTCACAAATATTAATTTTTCTTTTTGATTTCTCTATTATAATGTTAACTTATGGTCTTTTTGACCTTGATATACAATTAGAATAAATTCAATACGAATTTACAGTAAGGAGCGGCAAAGATGGAAACCTTAAGGCACAGGAAAACTATGATATAAAAATTCTCACTATAAAAACTCCTTTTATTCTTCTCAATTTTATGGTTACACCAACACACGGTATCGGAGCAATCCCCTTTTAAACGTCTAAAGCCTTTTGGGGTTTTCATGTTCTCCCTTTTCTTTCGATGATTATTTTTTGTATTCGAAAACTCAATATAATTTTTAGGAAAAAGAAGATAAATGAAATTAATTCTGGATTCCTCTCGTTTCTTGAGGAGTCGTTCGTGGAGTTGAGCTTGAGGAGCGGAAAATTCCAACTTGATCCCTTGTAGAAGACCAAGTTCCAACTGCCTTAGCATGCTTGAGCTCTCCTTCTTCCTCGCTTCATTTCCTCAAGATGCATCTTTAGCCGCAAGGCAGCGTCCGTTTCTGATCCATCTCTTGGTCAATTTGCATCAGATCGAAGGATCGCATGTAGTGGTAAATTCATATTCTTTTCTCACATGGGTCTTTTTTTTTCTGTCAGATGGCCGATGCTGTCTGGAAGATCTGGGGAGAACCTGTGGGAGCGAGTGTCGTGGAAACTATTCCCTTCTTACAATCCCCTTTTATTCTTCCGTGTCCCCACGAAGGGTGGCTAAAGAAAAAACAAAATAGAAGACACGACACGCATTTTATGTGTTAAACTTTCATTTTATGATTATGGATTATTGGACCTGGGTTTTGATTGATTTTTGATGAATAAAGAACCTGAATTTTGGACCTGGTTTTAAATCATTTCGAAAACCTTCTATTCTTATCAAAATGGCATTGAATAAATTCATTCTATTGATTTACTAAGCATTGTGCCCATCCTAGAAAAAGTCCTTAGTTTTTCACCTTGGCTGGCCAACCGTCAGAAACAGATGCACAGCTTTGGCTAATAGCAAAATTCCTAATCCTCGTGGACAATTAAATACTGGATTCCGACCAGATTCTCTCTAACTGGGTCGAAATCAGAGGTCAAATAACATTATATTTTGGAAACGAAAAAAAAATGATTATTTAAGCTTATAACCTAGCTAACCTCCTGCGGCTTAATTGCTAATGCGTAGAAAGGCTAACATTCTCGGTTGCCCAATTAATCCTGAGATAAGTCTTGTGTGGACATTTCTAGGCAGAATTCCCTCTTGGGGACAGGGATTAAATTAAACTTATATATCAAATCAAAAGACACTGAAATAATACTATTATGTTTATCGAAGACTAGTTAACCCTACGAGTAATTTCCTAATGCGTAGCGGTATTTTATTTTCTACTTCTGTCAAATTCAAGCGTATCAAAGATAATGGAGATAATAGGAAACATAGAAATCTAATCTAGTCACTCGACTTTCTATTATTCCTACGGCTAATATAGTTTTCTATTTGAAGTCAACGGAGATCAGAACATTTTAAGTATATTTAATTCATTTTAACGCAGATTAATTTTTAATTTTTCACGTAGGTATATTTTAATTTTTATGGTATAATCACAGGTCTTAAGGCAGAAGTTATTTTCACCTGATTATTTATTTTTAGTCTTTAAGTTATTAACGGAGTTTTAATTTTATTTTTATGGGGATTAAATCACGTCCACGGGGTACTTCATTTTTATGGGGTGCTTCATTAGGGGTTTTGATTTTCTTCGGGATCTTGGGGATCCTCTTAAATTTCCTCTTTGGGAATTCCTGATGGGTGAGCTGCCGCTGCTTGTGCTGGCGGTTGAATTTGCGGTTGGACCGGAGCTACCGGCTAAACTTGTATTTGTTGAACCCTGTTTTGAGGTTCATGTCCGGGAATAAGCTGGACTTGAGGGAAAGCAATGGGGACGTAAATAATTCTTGCTTGCATTGGGAGTAGTGGACGACGCAAGTTTAGAGTCATGTTGATCCGGAATTGATAATGCATACTGGCATTTAAATTATTTACGAAATTAGACAACAGAGTCCGGAAATAGTAGTGTCCCCACGCAGGATTAATTTCATTGATAAATTTCGGCTCTAAGAACAGTTCATATTTCGGGTCATGGTCGAAAATGAATCAATATGGAAATCGACTTGCTCCATTTTCTACTATCCGTTGGAACTGATGTTGGATGAACATTTGATGTGCCGTGGCCATGGCCATGGCTCTTAAATGGCGAACCGTTCCCTGAATGTGCAGATGTGTAGGATCTGCTCTCTCCAGGATAGGTGGGACATGTATGTCCGTAGGAGTCGCATTTGACGGCGGAGGTTCTGGGAGGGCAGGATGACGTGTTTGGTTCTGAGCATCTCTGGTGTTTATTTGCACTGGAGGTGGTTGAATTTTCGGAATGGGTGGCTGAATTTCCTGGACTTGTTGTCTTACGATCATTGGACTTTTACCTGGCCCTGGCGTTGGGATAGCGGGACCAGATGGATGAGGAAATAATTGTCCAATTCCATGTACCCGAGGTTTATTGTTTACTATGAGTAAATGGCTGGGATGGATCAATTTTACTCCTGACACTACTAGTGGTTGGATGCCGAATCGACGTTGTTGTTGTTAAGCTTCCCTTTCATTATGGTATTTTTAGAGAAACGGCGAATGCTTTTTGGATTCCTCCGGAGTCAGCTTCAGGGAATACGGTTGACTCTGTTTTTGACCCTCTTTCTGATAATTCGTCAGGAATGAAGGGTATTTTTCGGCCTCGGCCTGAGTTGGAGTCCAAGTATGTGATGGCTTCTGCTTTTCTTTTTTGGGAAGCTTTTCATACGTGGCCTATGCTTTGGCGCTTTTTGATGCTCCGGAGAATGGTGAGTTAAGGCCCATGGTAGGATGTCCGCCTAAGAATCTGATTCCGCCTGGATGTTGAGGAATCGGAGGTCTCCCTCCTGCCAAAGGTGTGGCATACTGATTTCCAATGACTTTTGGTTTACCACTTCCTGGAGATGTCAAAGAGATCCCTTAAGGAGGAGGAGGTGTTGGAGTGTTGTATCCTGAAGGTCCGGGATTTGAAATAATTTTCATCCGGGATGCAGTCGCTGAGTCTTTCTTTGATACTTCCGAACTTGGGAAAGTTTGTGCAATTTGAGATCTTGATTTCAATAGGTACGAACTCGGGGCGTACGGGATTTGGGCTGCGGCTACGGCATCTCGAACTTTTAAAAAAGGTAAAAGGATTTTTACCTGCAGCTATAGTGTCCAAGAATTTATCTATGGGGATGCTCGTAGCGTACATTGGAATTGCTGAACGAACAGGACAGGAATTTGGTCGTGGTACTCCAGATGGACCGGCAACTGGTTCTGACTCCCTTCGAGGGGTTACTTTAGTGCGGATCCAATCGCATCGAGGTCTTCCGGTGGTTTTAGCTTTCGATCCTGGATCCTCCCGACGACGCTTTTCATTTTCACGGTTACGTCTGAGTATTTCTTTCTGTGTAATTTTCAGGGGAGGTCCCCAGACATACTTAAAGTTCGGATCAGTTTCCACTGGGGGATCCGGGCGAGTCTTATATTAACGCCCACGTAGTCGAATCCGTTTCGCAGTAGTTGTAGGGGTGGAGAGGGCACTCGGTTTCGGTTTTGCCGGATTATTAGCTAGTTGCTCCCGGCGGTGCCTTTCTTCCATCCGAAGCCTTCTCTGAGATACTGGGAGCTTGTAGTCCTCATCTTTCTCAGATTCACTTTTCTTGTTTGATTCGCTTTCGGTATCGTCATCGGAATCAGTGTATTGCCCAGTATCTGAGTTGGCGGGATACACCGTAAAATCTCTTTGGAGATAGTGTTGCAGGGAAAATGGGATTTTTCCTCTTAGTTTGTCTGTAAAGCGGGATTGACGAATCTTTATCATGACGAATCTCATCTGCTTTTGAATTTTCCCCAAGAATTCATCTGGGGGTGGTTCGTCATTATCGGAGATGCGTTGAAATCCGTCTATTATCATCTCTATGGATTTTTGATAGAGTTTCATCTGCATACTCTCTTCTTTCTCGTTGTATTTTTCAATCTCTTGCGAAGCGATTTTAGAGATAAGCTTGAGGATCACTTTTTTTGCTTGTACTTCAAGGGAGTTTGAATCTAGAGCTGGGTCTTGGGTATCTTCTATTTCTCGATCCCCTTTCTTTTTGTATATTTTCTTTTGAAGAGTAGCGATGGTCTCGCATAAGATAGCAACGATTTTATCATCGATTCAATACGGTGGGAGCGATGCCCTTAGAGGAGCTTCTGGCATTTTGGGCCAGTCGCTGTCGGATGAAAATAAAGAAGCATCCATCTGTTTAGAGAGAGGTTTAAAGAGAAAGTCAAGAGTAAGTTAATTGTTCGTTATTGCTCATTGAATTTTTATCCCCCCGCGTGAAGCACAAAAGTTCGCATTTTGAAGCACTGGTTTGAATTTTTAAAACTAAAGTTTCCGTTTTCACTATTTTTAAGTGTACTGTCGAATTTTAAAAGTCAGAGTCCTATTGAATTCGACGTGTAAAGACCTTTCATTTTATTTAAATTTTAAATTTTTGGTTATTTTATTCTGATCTCTGTTTTAAAGGCCCATTTTTAAACCTGCAGAATTTATAACGATGCCCGCCACCACAGTGGCCGCACCGTCGGACTCTCTTTTTCTTTAAGGGTTTAAAAAGGGGGCAATCTCTGTAGATATGCATAATGTCCTCTTTCACTGAATGTTTTATACATGTAGGACATTTTCTAATTTTACTATTATATTTATATTTATTGACGCCATCACCATAGGTCTTTAGTCGCCCGTGGGCGTCGCCTTCGGCGGTAGCTAGACCTTTTTCCTTCCGGGCAGAGGCGGATGCTGATAAAGCTTCCGAGTCTGTGTTTGCTGATGACGGGAAAATTGGATCAGGGTCCCAATTGATGGTATTTGTAGGACTATGTGGAGGGGACCTGAATTCCTGGGTATCAGGTCCCAACCAAAAATCTTCTTGGTCAAAGGGAATGTTTTCTTCGTCGCTATCGCTGAGGAAAATCTCCATCTGTTGCTGCGTGAAATTATTTCATGGGAATTAGGCTTACATCCTGCCTAGAATTCTGAGCTAAGTTTTTCATATTTCATTTATTTTATTTTATCAAATTTTTCTAACATTACTTTATATAGGGGGTGGAAAGGAGGTTCACGGCCGAAATTCCCCCTGTAAGTATTGGTTTCCCAGCAAAATACTTTTCCTATCATGTCAAAACCCATGAGAAGCTATTTTGGGAAAATGATTTAGCGATCGGAGCCTAGAGAATATTTCGGTGCTCGGTGTTCATAAGCATTTTCCTGGGGAATTAAGAAATTATTCTCAATCAGGGAGCCGAATCTGCTTCAGGCAAAGCCATGAGAAGCTTATTTTGTGAGATTGATTGGGTAGTAGGAGCCTGGGTGAAATTTGGTCTCCGGTGTTCATAGAGATTAACCTAGGGAATACTGAAGAAATTCTTCTTGAGTTTCGGGAGCTAAATTGTGCTTCGGGATTGATCATGGTAGAATTAGATAGAGATCTGATACTGACACGGAAATCAGGGTCTTGAATCTCCTTTTAATTTTGGGATTATTTTTATTTTTAGTGATTATTCTTCGTCTTCCGAGTCTGTGGGAGTCAGAATTAAGTTGGAAATGTTGGTATGTATGTTTTCCATGCATCTAACTATACGGTCTATTAAATCGACCCTGAGAGCTTTAGCACTCCTATTTCTTGAACTATCAGTATCTTAAAGTATCAGTGGTGTTTTTATTTTTATTTTTACGAGGTTTTGGAGGGCGATCCCTTTCCTGAGTGGTTGAGCTTGGACCTTGTTCTAGGGCTGTTAAAGTAGCTCTTCTAGATCGAGTTGCCACCCCGGGTCGGATATCACTGTTAGTTAAGACATGAGGAGTAACCTTTCGTCTTTTTCTTCGGATTTTGGGTTTCTTGCGGTGTGCGGACTCTTTAAACGTGGCTGAGCTGGGTTCTTCAGTCGTTTCGGTTTGAAATTTGCCTTTAGTCTTGGAGACGTCTCGGGTCCGATCCCTTCTGGGAGATTTTGGTGGAGATCCTCCGGGGCTGAGATTGGTATCCAGCTAATAACTTTGACTGTGCCTTTTCCTCCTTGGAGTACGTGTGGGAGCGAAACGAAGCTGAGGGTCCCTAGCTGGGGCAGAATTGGCTTTTTCTTCCCTGTGGCGTTTTCCCCTTTTTAGGGTTTGACTTTAGGTTCCATCATATTGTGAAATCGGATTCTCAGGGGGTGAAAGAGTTCTTTCCCAGTTGGTTCTGCGGGATGCAGAGGACCTGGAGGAAGAATTCCTATGTTCCCTCTGGTTTCGGTTTATTGATGGGTAACCGTTGTGGGATAAATTGATATTTGGATTTATATCTTTGCCATGTGACTGGCGCTGTAGGGTTTGGTTCTCCCTTAAATTTACTCTAGGAGATTGATTTGGAGCTATTGGGCTCACGATTTCTTCACCTATGCTAAGGTGACTGTTTTCTAACTGGTTTTGAGAGGAGAGGGAATTGAGAGGTACTATTGGACTACTCTCTTCACTCAATGGGATACAAGGGTTGTTACTTGTGTTATTGAGTGGTGTTTGTTCAACGCGTGTATTAAGCTCTTGAACTTGAAGTTTATTAAATTTTTAATTTAATTTAAATTTTGTGGGTTGGATTAAAGTGTTCTGTGGGGTTACCTTCCCCATAGGATTTAGGTCTCTTTCCCCAGACACGGCCGTATTGGTGCCTTGTGTTTGGTTGGGGAAAGGAATATCATTCTGATGAAAGTCCCTTGAGTCTTCCTTGGGGATTCTCTGTGTGGGTAAGTCTTGATTGTTATTTTGATTCAGACTTATATTTACTCTACTTCCGTGTACGGAGTGTTCGCTTTCGGTGTCGAAGCTTGCTGTACTGCTCATATTACTTGAAGCACCTGGAAGTCTAACTGGCCCAGTTGAGCTTGTGTCGTCACTCCTGCCTGCTCGTTCTGGTTGTACTATTTTCTTCATTCTTGTTGGTGTTTCTGAGGATGAGGTGAAGGATTGGTCTGAATCTGAGACCCGATGTGTCTATTCTTTTGGATTTTGACGGTTTAAAATCAGACCATCCCTGACTACACCCCCAGGCGTTTTACTAAACGCCGACTTATTTACGAAAGATGGACGCGAGGGTCCAAATTGTGGAGGGGCACTATCTGCCTTTTGTCTTACAGGTAACTGAGCAAGGAAATTCCATGAGGAATGTGAACCGTCTGTTTCTCGGATACTTTAATGAGGTACATAAGAGGAGCTACTGTCGCTCTGTACCGGAGCCTGAGGCTCTTGTGGTGTGGGTTCCTCCGGTTAGGGAGGCGGGTCCTGTTGCGTTGGTTGTTTTTCCGGAGTGGGAAAATCCCCACGAGGAAGGACATCTACAATAGGGACACCATTTAAATGAGGAGGATCATCTGTAGGATCTAGTCGCGGTTTGGCTATGAATGCGTCTTCCGCTGCGACAGGTCTAATATCGTTTAACCAGTCGGTATTGACGTCGGAATCTTCCGGAGCCGGAAAAGGTTGTCCGGAGACATATTTTCTCAAGTTATGACCATGGGTCAGTCGGAGCGTTCGCTCGGGTAAGAAGACGTTAATGTCTTCGGTGTGTGGACATAAAAAGTATTAGTGAATATTTTCATTCACACTGTTAACTTTAAATGGCCCAGTGTATTTCATTACGAATTTAAATTTGGTACCTGGTGGGCGCGTGTAGTTGCGTTCCCACACCAAGTCTCCAATTTCGAATCGTACAGTTGGGAAGCGTTTATCAAACGCCAATTTTTTTTTAATTGACTTTTACAGGAATTCTGGAAAGCCCGCATTCTAAGACTGAATAATTTGCCTATGCGAACTTGTTGTTGTTCTAAATCCCACTCAGGATTCAGATGTTCTGTTGGTAAATTGAGATTAGTATTGGGCAGGCTAATGCCATGCATTAAGAAATACGGAGTGAATTTTGTACAAGAATGAGGAGCATTATTATATGAGTCTTGTATGCTTGGGAGCTTGAGATCCTAGTGATTTTTATCTTCAAATTGCAGTTTCCTTAATATGCTCCCGAAAGTAGAATTAACTCTTTCGCAATAAGCATTAGAAGCTGGGTGGTACGGAGCCGTGGTGATTCAGGTTATATTCTGCTCCAAGCAGAATTGGATGTACTCAGTTGCCACAAAGGCTCCACCATTATCTGAGACGATACTACGAGGATGGTGCTCCTGGAAGAATAGGATGAGATGTTTTTGGAAATTTTTCCAACTAGTAGATTTACATGGAAATCGCCATAGGTACCTAATGCATTGATCTATTATACCTAGGATGTATTTATGACCTCGGAAAGTCTTATTAAGAGGGCCCATATGATCTACTGAAATCCTATGAAATGGGATTTGTGGAGTTATCATTACGTGAAGGGGTCCCATTTTCTTACGGTTAATTCTCGCGAATCTCTGACACGTTTCGCAAGAACGGCAAACATTGAGGATGATAGGATGAATATTGAAAAACCAAAATTTGTTTTTCATGATTTGGAAATCCTTTTTATTGCCTAAGTGTGATTTCTGATAGAAGTCCTGGGCTGCTTTCTCCGACAAAGGATATGGAAGTACAGTAAGCCACATCGGACCTGTAGGATCATAGTTAATGCGCTGCAAAAGACCTTCGTCAGTGAGCTGGTAGTCCTTTTGAAATTTATTTTCGCCTTCGTAGTTATTTGTTCTATCTTTTTCTAAGGATTCAATGATCTTAAGACATTTAGGATCTCGCTTCTGGCTAGCGAATATTTCATGATCTAAGTCAAGGGTAGCGAGGTTCGGATGAACCAGTTCCGCGTCCCGAAGACTACGAATATGGACAGAGGTATCGGGTTCCGGTCCCTTCAATGCCTGAGTAGGGATATCTCTTAGTGGTCTGCTAAGACCATCAGCCATTACGTTATTCTTGCCTTTGATATGGTATATTTTAATGTCGTAGGAACTCAATTTTAAGCCCCAACGTATGAGTCTCAGATGAGTTTCCAAAGTTTTGAGAATTGAAGTCAACGCAGAATGGTCAGTGAAGATGTTGATGGTTCTATCCAACACTAATGAGTGTTGTTTTGAGAGACCGTGTATTATTGCGTAGCACTCCTTTTCCGGAGTGGACCATTTTAACTGCGGACCGGTGAGTAGATGTGAGTTAAAGGCAAGAGGCCTTCTTAACCCATCAATATTTTGTACTAGACAAGAATTGAAGCAATAATCGCTGGCGTCTGACCAGAGTTCCAATTTTCCATGTGGAACTGGGAAGGCTGATAGAGGAGCGTCCATGATTAGCTGTTTGAGCCTGTCGATTGCGTTTCGACAAGTTTGGTCAAAGTCGAACAGAGCGTTCCTTATGAGAAGTTTGAAAAGAGGTCGAGCCACGTGAGAATACCCGTTAATCATGCGGCGGAAGAAGTTGAAAATGCCTATGAACCTCTCAATTTCGGTAGTGTTCCTTGGATATGGATACTCTGCTATGACCTTCACTCTCTCACTATCTATTCCTATACCTTTGGCGCTAACCCTATGTCCAAGGAAAATAATGGCAGGATACCCGAAGAAGCATTTGGAGGGTTTTAATTTTATGTTTGCTTTTAAACATGTGTGAAGAACCTGTTCCAGCCTCTCAAGCATCTGGCTAAAGCTTGAGCCCCCGAAGCTTGTGTCATCGACATATGAGGCTAGAAAATCACACGATAAAAGATACCAAATTTTATTTATGACTTGCTGAAAGCAAGTGCCTTAATTAAGATATCCATACGGAAGTCGAAGGGGTCGAAAGACTTCCATATGGTTGATATAGGCTAGAAAATTTCGATCGGCTTTCCGAACTCTAATCTGTTAATAGGAATTCGCCATGTCTACGTTGCAAAAATGAGTGCAACCTGCGAATTTGGAAAATAAGCTCATTATATTTGGTATAGGGATAGCGCACATTCCAATGTATGTCTTGGCGTCGATTTGTTAGCTGTAAATGTATTCCCTTACGATAATCTTGGTATGTGTAAAAATTAAATTTTGTTGCTTTTCCTGCAAACTTACATGGATTGAGCAGAATTGTGAGCTGATCAATCTTGCAAAGACAATTTTTGAAAATACCGTTATTTGACCCAATTTTAGGCGGCAAAAGGTCAAAAATTAATTTTTGGTGCAATTTTTTCAAAGTTACAGGAGCATTACAAAATTTCGAGCTTTTTGTTATGGCATGGTTAGTTGTCCAAAAACAAATATTTTTGACCCTCATATGGGTGGTCAAATGCTAAAGTTAGGTCTACATACTTTACACGACTTTTGCAGTTCTCAGCGGAATTTGACATGCAATACATTATTCTAAAAATCTTAAAAAACAAGGCTCTATAGCAAATTACAAGTTTTAGGTAATTTCATTAACAATTTCTTTATGTTATATTTATTATTTGTTTTTATTTTTATTTAGCATTTTGTAATTTTATTAAAGTTTTTAATGTCTTTTAGCCAGTGTCGGTAAATATGATTCTAAAAATGATTGCCGGCATTTTGATCTAACCACTTGTCCATAGTAAAAAAGAGTTGCGGTAAGAATTTTACATTTTAAATTTGGTGGGAATTTTAAGTCCATTTTAGTTTAAGAAATTTCCAATACATTTCAATAGATACAATAATTTGGGTAACGTTCTTACAGTGTATGTATGACAAATGCAATTGTGGTATTTTTGGTGTCAGTAGTAAGTAAAAAACTATCTATGTTCTAACTTCAAAGTCCATTTATATAACTATAGCATTATTTCTGAAACAACAGAAAGGCGGCAAATTGTAACTGCTCAATCTTACTTTTACGACTTTCATTTATAGGCGATCCAATAAAGCAGTTTGCACTACTAGCAGATCTTTGCAACAACTGTTGCTTATTATAAAATTAAAAGAATGAATAATAATATCTATGTTTGATTTTTCCACCGTGTGCTCGAAGTAGATGCTCCGCTCTTTTTGCGTTTTTTGGCGACTTTGCGAAAAATTTTAATGTAAATGTGAAAAAAGTAATATTAATTACAGTGATCATCAAAACTTGATCTCGCAGAGGAGCTTAGTAATGGAAATGATTGCTCATCCAGTCACACCCACCACTTATTTCAACAGTAATTTCTAAAACTAGCTAATCATAACTAAAAACTAAACGAAAGATAATAGGACTAAGGTCTTCCAGGACCCGGGTTTCCATTACCAGACACTACGCACTACAAGATATACATATATATACAATACATATTTTATTACATATACTGAGCCGGAGCCGGAAGGACCTGCTTGTTTGGTCCAAGTACTACCTATTTGTCCAATGCACGTATACAACCGAACCCGAGTCGAATCGAACCCGAATCTCTGTCATACATAATCAGGCCCAAACTCCAAAGTGGGCGGCCCGAGTTTAGGTTTGAACCATCAATTAATTTAATGGCATCTCACATTCATCTGGAACAGTTTTTATTATTTAATTGGCAGTGGCAGATCCAAGAATTGTTTATAAGAGGGTGCTAATGGCTCCCTGGCCCCCAAAGTGGGGGGGGAATTTTAAGGAATTTCACGAAAAACATAAACATTGACAAAGGTCACACCATATGTTAACCTTAAGTAGGAACCAACGTACAGATGAAGAATAATTAAAGGTTTAACAAAGAACCACAACTTTTGTCAAATATCACAATACATGTTTACACTTTAAATGGTATAAGAGGAAATAATTACAAAAAAGATAATGAAATAAGCCTCATCAGCATAAATATATTTTCACACCTGACGCAACCATTCCAGTTCTAAGAAGAAGCAAAAGCTGAAGACTCTGGAGAACGGACCAGGAAAAAAGTAACTAATGGAAGACAGAGACTGTAATAATGAAGTCGGGGTAGAGTAAAATCTTAAATTACACTTGGATGGATGGATGTTGTTGGTAAGTTTTAAATGTGTAGCTGCTGATAAGTTAAATCACACAAGATACAAACCTATCCATTGCAATAATTGCTGTCATTGTCATAAGGACAACACGCTAATGATCTTTTGATGTGATGTGATTATTATATGATCGTAATTGCCAACACAGAGGTTGTAAAATCATGTGCTGCATACTAGTTTCAGCTTTCAGCATGTAGGAAGCAATAAAAGAACGAAGTTTAGCCAGACATGAAGCAACCTTTAACCCACGAATAACAAAGTTTGCTAATGCAATTAGCATGGATTTAGTAAATTGTTGTTGATGCGTGTTAAAACATCATTAGTGAGCTTTTATTATGTGCACTTGAAATGTTTCTACAAAATATCATTACCTAGGTCAATCCTTTTATCATAAAATCTTCAAAGTAGGTGCTGGTGATTCAAAGTGTTGTCACAACTGATTCACTTAGTGTCTTGAAATAACTCATACATCAATGATAACTAATTATTGTGAATTAGTATAAGTATCATAACAGCTTGAGCATTTAAGACTGCGGTTTATAAATTAAATTTTTGAATTGTGCGTTCAGTTCAGACCCATTGTTGTCAGTCTTTGACTTAGAACTTTTGATTGAAACGTACTGTGCGATTCCTATGTTGTGTGCATACAGTTTTACAACCCAGGTTTTAGATGTGCTTCTGCAATACGGACGTCATGTTCAACTTTTACCAAGTTTAGAACAAGTTTTGTGACTGTGCTTTTCAAATTTCCTAGTATAACTAATTAACTGGGTTTTCTGCAAAGCTTGTATTTTTTAAGCTGTGGTACTTTTAATTGTGAGTCTTTGAAAGTGAACGTGAATTTTAATAAATTGAGTTATTATATAATCTGTGTCTCTGAAGAAAATCATTTTTATAATCTTTGGAACTGTCATAAACATAACAAACGCACTCGGTTAAGAGTTTTTGAAAACGTATTTTTGAAGTTTGTGAATTAACTTATCTGTACTTTTAACTTTTAGAAGTAGTCAATATGAGTGTTTTGTGAGTTTAATTTAGAACTGCACTAAAGAATCTGGAAGTCACTGAAGAACAGAAGTCTAAAAATTTTAGACCTTTTTCACCTAGAAGGTTTAATTGTCCACAGTTTAATAATTTAGGTACAAGGAATTAAAGGTAATGTTTCATGAACCGTATTAGTTTTAAAGTTTATTCGACCCTCCTATATAATTAATTTTGAAACAGAAGCAGCGTTAGGCGCAGACTCAGACTATCTTACTATACCATTTGGACCAGAAAATACCTTAACAAAATACTGTAGTTATTTTACTTTCTACATTATTATGGTGCGGGTGTATAAAAACAAATTTCTAGACTTAAGAAACAAATATAAAGATGTCTTGTTTAGTAATATGAATACACACGTTTAAATATTGAATTATTATATGTATGGTACATACGGTTAAACAACTATGTCGTTATCGCGGAACTATATGGCGGCTATAGGTTTTACCCTTTTATTGATGTCCCGATAGTCTATTACTCGACGCCAGTCATTGGCTCCTTTCTTGACCACTAACATACAGGATACTGTTGAACTTTCGCATTCCTCAATGCTTTTGCGCTGTAAACCTGCCAGAGTCTCGCGTTCTACTACTTCTTGGAATTTTTGAGACATTACGGTAGGATTGTGTATCATGGGCGAAGTATCTAACATATCTATGGTAGCTTCTAAAACTATTCCCGTGATGGGATCTTTTACAGTTTCGTGGAAATCTTCTGGTTTGCATCTGAAAACTTCATGAAATTTTCCTAATAGGTCCCTAAGTTGATCTTTCTCAATAGGAGCTAACTTTTCATAAATTTTAAATTGAGCATATTCCTCGTCGTTAAGGGCTTGACTCTCTTCAACTTGGAATGGTACCGGTTCTATTTTTGAAGAAGCTGGAAATTGTTGTTGGTCTGTCTGTATCCGGACCGAGCGCAAATGGTTAGTATTATATGGAATAACTCGGTAAGTAGCGAGAGCATCTTGGACTGGTAAAATGAAATCAATAGGGTCTGAAATAATAAGATGACAAATGCCATGACCGTTTTCTATTTTCAATTTATTCTCCACTACGTGAAGACCGTATTTTTAAAAAAGGTTATTATTTTGCTCCAAGAGGATATCCCCATTGAAACATCTATCATCCACGTAGACATTGACGGGATTAGAACAGTAGGCTTCAATAAAAACGGGAGTAACAGTGCAAAGTCTTAATTTGAAATTTGGGAGTAGCTTTTTCGCCCGTGATGACATACTGGAAGTTGAGATAGTTCGGATCTCGTCATCGGAAAAACTATTTGAATCGTAGAAAGGCCTGATGGTATGAACTACTGAGTCAGTGTCCGAACCATCCAACTCCATACAGTTAATTTCAGTTTTAGTTACTAAATTATAAAAAGGGTCATCTATTAATGGATTAAATGCGAATATCAAATCTGAATTAATATTTGATTCTAGGTCGATGCTGTCAGTTCGAGTTATTTCATCTGATACCTTGGGTTTCTTTGCTTTAGTTTTTCTAATGCGAACTGGAGCAAGACGTTTTAAATAGTAATGTGAAGTGGGGTCTTCTTCATCACTTGCCAGTGGCATGAAATCGACTCTACACTCATGGCAAATGACATGAGATCAATTATCCCAGAGGAGATCTATGCCGAAAACAAGATGATCGCTGGCCTTATCTTTGACGAAGAATCCCCATTTTATCCATTTCCTGAATTCTTTGATGTAAATTATTAGAAATGCAAATTTCTTAATAATGTGAGCTTTGCCGTCATCGATGGACAGGATAGCCCTTAAAGGTGCACATGGTTAAACCTTCTTGTGTAGTTCTAATCTTAACAAGGTGGTAGGACTGACTGTGCTAATAAATGCTCCTGTGTCAATGAGGGCTTCAACGTCGATGTCACAGCCCTATTTATTTTTGGCTGGGAAAACTCTACGAATTTCTATCTCTAATTTGGTAAACGTACAGACATATTAAAGCGATCCCTCATCGGGGACCGTAAAGATCTCATTATTTGTAATGATGTCGCTCGGATTAGCAAATTCAAAATTAAATGCAACATCGTCGTCGGAACCGTCACTGACTGGAGAAGTAAGTGCTGAGTTATGAGGCCAAACCTGTATTGATTCAGCGGTTTCGTCGTTTAGGAATTGTCGAGGACCTCAGGATTGAAAAGGAACTAATTTGACTGATTTATTTTAAATATAGTCCATGGGTTCTGCTGAGAACGCATAATCAGTAAGAGGCAATTAGGGGGGTTCGAAAGTGTCTAAGCCCCCTCTTTCGGGTTTAAAGAACGAGTACTTTTACTGAAACCGAATGATGCGGAAGTGCCCTGAGATGCCGGCGGAACTTGATCGTTCGCCGAAGTTGGTGAGGACTCTGCGTCGCTCGTAGTTATCCCTCTAAGGGGCATTACGCTAACTTATGGATGAAATGCATGGTCAGGATTGTTTGGATCGTAGCCCTTTGCGGGTTGTTGTGAAAAATGCGCTTGCTGATATGTGGGTGCCGATGGTACCGGGAGCTGTGGAGCCGGAGCATAACTCACGGGCGCCGGAGCCAGTTGAGCCGGTACGGCCTGTTGTAATTGTAATTGTTGGGCTGATTATGCAAGTCCTTGTAAAATCGCGAGCATGGTAGGATCCACTGAAGGTGGATTAGGAGTTTTGGGAACATTGTTGTTCTGTTAACTTCCAGAGGAGGTATTTCCACTGGATTTATTTGGCGCAGACTTTGGTTTTGGAGGAGGTATAATGCAACCTTTGTCTCGGAGGGCGGTCAAACATTTCCTTGCTCCGTGGTTATCGTGCCTACACCTCATGCAATTCATCCGTCCTTTATCATTTTTAGCGGCCTCTCTTTGGGCCGCGCTGTACATGGAAGTGTCAGCGGTTTGGTATTCCAACCCGTCCCAAGCGACGTAATAGTCACGATGTAGGACGTCGGTCGGTTTCCTTTTATAAGAATGATTTGGTTCGACATCGAGGCCACGTATAAATACGTGAGGAGCCGAAGTCGAGGTCAAGTGTTGCCTTGGTTTTGGTGGGGTCGCCTTTGCTTCCCTTAGTTTAGTTATTTTGCGTTGCAGGACAATGCGGAGACTTTTTTCGTCGGTGCAAGTGCCTACAAACAGTTTAAGTTCAGGAGGTAATCCGCTTATAGGTTTCCTTATTCGGATTTCCCTATTCATAAAAGGATCCATGAGGTCCAGGCATTCGCCTCGGACAGCAATGTAGTCACTGGCGCTTTGATTATTATGGTAATCGGTACTACTTAGATTTGCGGAGGCACGTTCAGAAAGGTGATCATGATCGAACTTGGCGATTAGGGCTCGTGTGATTTTATCCTATGTGGTAGCACACTGTTCAAAATTCGCGTAATCAAGGCGAGACAGAAACTTTTTCTGGTTATTTCTCCACCATCGACCTGCTTGACCGGTGAAGATTATGTCTAAGCGCGTTATGACCACAGAGGGAGGGAGCGAATATAAAGTAATGTAGGAGTTATATTGCTCCATTTATTTTTCAGCAAGAGTATCTCCTTCGTATTTGGGCAGAATTTTAATGACTATAGTCTGTCTGAAATGACCGTAAGCTGAGTTCGTCCTCTCATGGTCATCAAGAACGATTTGGGGTACCGGCATTCGACTGTGACCTGGACGTCCCCATGGTGAGGGTGGATAAGGCATTTGGGAGCGCCCAGAATCTTTGCTTGAGGAAGACGAGAGACGTCTGTTACGGCTCCTACCTCTACGACTTGAGTGTTGGGGAGGAGATGATCGACTCCTGCGCGAGCGGGAGTGTCGGTCATCTGGAGGTGATGGTTCACTATTCCGAGAATTAGAAGTATGTCGCCGATCTCGCCTTAAGGATTGATCCCTCTCGTTGCGATTATGACGAGGAGATGGATCTCTAGAATGGGTAGCATGATGTGAACTTCGCCTTAAGGAAGTTCCTCTAGTATTCGTATTATGGTCACTCTGAGCGTCCCTTGAATGATATTGACGTCTTGGAGGAGATCTGGGGGAAATTTCCCTATAATGACGATTGTCATGGGAAGGATCCCTTGTATGATGATTTGGTTTGCGATTTGTCCTAGGAGACTGTTCCTTATGACGGCGACTGTCGCGCGAGGAGTCTCTTGGATTTGGTTCGCGAGAACGATAGGCTCTGGAAGACGGGTCTCGCGCATTGCGGTCATGATCCCTGTTCCCAATATTACTTTCTCTTGAGAACTTTCTTGGAGGTGCCTGTCTAAAATTTTGAGAAGGGGATCTCCGTCTGTCATCTCTGGGATGACGAGAAGAGGATCCATTCTTATCATTACTGACTGCAAGGGCCCGTGCCATAATTGATCTTGGTTGAGATTGTGGAAAAGGTTCCCGACTGACGTATTGTAGCGGATGTGTATTTACCTCTGCTTGTGTAAGAAAATATTCTGCAATGAAATTCGGGTTTTGATTTTGCACGGGTCTTCCCCTTGGAATGTCATAAAAGGGGTCTTCCGGGACGTAGAACCTCGGATCATTGAAATTATATGCTCTGTTTGGAGCCCTGTTTGAGTCCTTGAGTACTGGTGTTCATAGTCCCTGGAAGTTTCCTAAGTGTGTCGCGCTTCCCTGTTCCTTGCTTCAGGAGAGTTGGCGTGAGTTAAAGCATGTGCTTGGTGCACTTTGAATGCTACTCCCAGAGGAACAGGTGGTAATGGTCCTAATAGTGAGGACGGAGTTTGGACAGTATATCTGTTAACGGAAGGAAGTTGGGGTTGAATCATTGAAGGTTGTGGAAGACCTTGGATTCAGTTCCCAGTTTGTCCAATAGTGGATGTCGGTAACTCTCGCGTTCCTGGCGCATAAGGAGGTGTTAGGAAATTAGAAGGCCTTTATCTCTTCCTTTGCGGAACAGAAATTTTCTCCAAGTTCACGGAACCGAATGCGGCTTAAAGCTGCTGTTGCGTGATTGGAGGGGTTGGGGATGGTGCACGAATTTTGCGCCGTTGCTCCATTTGAATTTCATAAGATTGTGGAGGATCACTGACGTGTTCTGTCTGAGTGAAAGGTGAATCTGGACGAATGGATTCCGGAGGATCACTCATTGCTCGGTCTTTCGGATAAAATTTGTATCCGGTATGTGAAGATGCTGGCGCCACTATTAGGTTTTGAGGATTTGGGGTATGCATGTGATTCCACACAGCTATTTCTAATGAGCATTCTGCCCTTCTGGCAAACCGTACTATGGTTCGATAGAAATTGTCGTCCAATTCACTGATCAAGTTGTCGATTTGAGATGGTGGATACTGTCGATCCTTATACCAATGTCTCATGTGATAGTCAATTTCACTTCGACTGCAAAAGGTATGTACGGTCAGATTGAGAGTTTCCGGGATGGGTATCTCTCGTTGACCTGACGGGAAAATGTCCAAATTTGACTCTATGCGGCGAAATGCAAATTGCGTATCAGAAGTTGATGGCCGTGAGGCTTCAGCCCCATTTTCAAAGGCTGCAAATATTTCTGCAGCTGCTCTACTATCGGGAACTTCGAAATGATATACGGGCTTGATATTGAATACATCCTCATGTTTCCTTATGACTCGTATTTTCGGATCAATTCAAGAATCTGTAGGATCCACTTCTAGTAAGTATCTCCTGTAATGTCCATCACTCCTAGTGGTGATGTGAGGATCAGTTGGAAATGGAATTTTCCTAGATTGAAACACGATGTATTTATCGTACGGATCTTCCATTTTAACGGCATAATGAACTATTGTTCGTGTATGGTTGTCGATGTTCCGCTCTAACGCGGAAGGACTTGGATCATTTATATCAGATGGTTGTGGATCTGGTCGAGTACGGATTGAACCAGTGTCAGCCTCAGATCCGGCAGATCCATAAGAGGAAGTCTCGGAACCACTTCGTTGGTCCTCTCCTGTATTTTTGATTTTCGTTCTTTTCTTTTTCAGTTTGGTGGCCAGATGTAAATCTGAACGAGAAGTACCCGCCTCATTGGCGGTATTCTTTTTAAGTTTGTTCAAGAAAAAGGCAATAGGGCCCTTTTTCTGTCCTTGAATCTGTGTTTGGTCCCTGGTTCCTGGGGGATTCTTGGGGACAACTGTCTGGTTCATATTGGAAGCAGTGTCGGAATCCCCGTCAGGACCTGTTGTATTGAGATCCACAATGGGAATCTCAAGATCGCTCGCGTCACTTATGACGAGACTGATAAAAGAAAATGATTCCTGACGGTCAAAGGATAAAATTATCTTTATGAAAAGCTCTTTAGTAACTCGAATGAGTTTTAGAAATTTATTAGAAACTTAGCTAATGTATTGTTTGATTCTTCACTAATGGTAAAAATTGGTGAAAGTAAACTTTCTTCACTTCTCTGTTTTTTCCCGCGGTTCTTTACCCAGAGGTTGATGGAAGGTTTACTTTATGCCTTTCTGTACTATTTCTATTTTTATCTACTATTATTTTAACTAGCTATGCTCCTTCTAATTTTATTTGCTGGGCGTATTTATCTGTTTTTGTCTTTTGAAACTTTAAATTTGAGTGTAAGTGGGTAAAAATCAGTCTGTGAGTGTCGGATTTCTTAGAATTCGTGCGCTTCAGGCTGGTTTTGATTGAGAGATTTTGAAAAATAATTTCTTCCGAATTTCTTCTAGTTGTGAGAACGGATTGGTGTGGGTTCTGGGTGTAAATAGAAACACTCGCAAGTTAGTGATGAGGCCGGAGACGGCTTATAGCTTTTCGCGGACCTCCACCTGTTCTCACAATTTAGGGAATATATATTAGTGGAAGATTTTATTTTACAAAATATAGGAATTTCATTTACTTTTAGTTATGTATTTGTTATTTCTTTGTTTTCCCCTGTGGGGATACAGGAATACCTGATTTGAATTCTTGTAACCTCGGTAGTGAATTTATGAGGCACGAAGCTCTTCCTATGTTATTCCTAAAATCCGAAAGCTGCCAAGGATTTATACAACTCCTGAATCTCCAGTTCCAGGAAGAAATCGTTGACGATGTCAAAAACGGCGTAATAAATTATGATGACCATGAACAAGTGGTTAAGGGTGGTGATAGTTCGACCTCCTTGGAAGAACCAATGGATGGCGTCAATCGCGAAAGCGTAGTACTGCTCTTTTGGTACAATTGACATAAACTGTGGATAAATATGGCTCAAAACAAGAAAAATTATTAGTTTTTTAACCTCTGAATATTTTACTGATTATTTGATCTGAATTTTCTTTTTGATCTCTTGACCTACAGATCGTAGCAAGGTACGAGCCGCTGTTTGCGTCCTGAATTTTTGTAAATTGCTTCCTACGAAGACTGATGTAGTTGAAATTCGAGAAGCTGTTTAACTCCCGAATTTCAAAAGCTGCAACTACAAATTTTTGATTAATTTAATGATACCTGTTGATATCGAGAAAATATGATTGTTTTGGGGGGGGGGTCACTCTGTCAACGGAGTTGACGGTGTAGAGGTCTAAGACCTTGGGATTGGCGTTTAATTCTATTCCAAATACTTTCCTTGTGAGTCCTAATAAATGCGTTTGAACGCTCCCTTCCGTCGCACTGCTCCTCAATTAAATTTAAGACAAAGACTAAAAAACCAAAAATTGGAGTGGGGTAAGATGTCTATGTCCTTGTCTACGGTACCACAGTACTATGGTTTGCACGATTTGACGGGCAGTATGAGTTGTTCTAACTCTATGCATATGGAACGGAGGGCTTTTTAGTACTGATTAGTGGGATCTACTAGTTCCTAAGGGAAACGGAAGGGTCTGAGTCTTTTGCGGGAAGAAATGGCTACGTTAATAATTAAAACTAAAAATATTATAATGACGTCAATGTTAGATAAAGAGAGTAAAATTAACATTTGTTTATTTATGGGAAAATGAATTATGACTATATTTCAGTTTTGCTTATGATTATTTATTAAGTCCTTTCTAAATTGAGATTAAAATTTTGGAATAGGAATTGTTCTGGTAAGGATTGTTGATAATCCGCTACTGTAGCGGCGTCACCAAAAATATGGTCGCTGAAGTTGAGAAATCCTAATACGATGGTGATAAAACCGTCTAATTGTTGTTCTGTTAAGTGGACGAAACCTTCTCTAAGGTGCCACTGAAGAACTGAGTGTGTGAATCGCGCGACGAAATTTGAATGTTTTATCCAGTTTATTTAATTCGCCAATTTATGGATTTGCACTTGGGCAAATATCGTAAGTATGACAGATCCTGAATTATTTCAGACTTTGCTGTCTGGTAAATGAAGGATTAGCAATGAGGAAATGCTAAGTAAAAACGGCGTCCTTATACTTTTCAAAGAAAGGGAATTCGGTTAAATAGGGACTTGTCTGAGCTATGGGACCGTTTTGACCGGACCTTAACAATAGCCTGTGTAAGACAAAGTTGATGAAGGAGTTTTATTGGGTTTCACTAATGAAATTTTTCCCTTTAATGGAATACCAGTGTTTAAGGGTCTCTTCAATGCGAGAGACTAATTCTACTGGCCCTGGGAAATTCATTCAGGATGTATAATTTCGGATATTATGGAGAAATATATCCAAAAATGAGCAAAAGACACGGAAGTAGGATTCTGAATGCAAAGCCAATTTAATACGGCTTCTTTGTATTTGGTTGTGAAAGTTTTTACGTTCAAGTGGGTAGCTAAAGTGGCTATTGAGAAATTTGCACTTTCTTGAAGTCCTAATTTATTTAATATAAATTCTATGAGATTTTTGGCTTGTGTTTAGGAAAAGTGATTAGAACCTTCTAATATGTACCAATAACCAACGTCGTGAGTGATTTGGGTAATTAATTTTTCGGTATTATTGAAGTTCATCTAAATGATCGTGTTGAACAGCTAATAACATGAATCGGAAGAGGCGTATCACTGCTATTGGATTTTCAAAACGGAATAGGAACCAGCCATACAAAGCTTTCTGGTAGAATTCTAAATAGTTTTGAGCGGTTAATCTTGGGTAGGTGATTGCAACTGGAGAATTGCGGTTCTCTTGAATTTCTAATTTGGTTAAGACCCACTCAAGAAAAAGTGCTTTATCGTGTTAAGTGTAAGTCTGATTTCCTTCAATAATGAACCAATAATCGATGTGGGCTATGATTTGGTTCCTAACTTCGATTAGTGTGCCGAAGTGCATTTGGGGTTTCAGATTTATTATTTCTACAGGAATCCTCCGTAGTTGTCAAATGCGCTCGGGACAATGAAGAAATCTTCGATTTGGTTATAAGTGAGATGACGATGTCCGTAACTATAGTACCAAGATAATACTGCTTGCCGTAATTTTCCTGAAAAATTAGCCAAGTTCAGATGGGGTATTTCAGTTACTATTGGACTATTAGGTTGAAATTTGGTATATAAACCTAAATGATTGAAGATCCAAATTAATAGGAATTCGATTTCGGATTCGACTAGGTAAGTCTGTCCTACTGTTGAATGCCAATATTTCACTGAATCGGTAATTCGTTCGACAAGTAGGGTGGGTTGTGTAAAACTCATTTGCTGCTAGGTTTGGGAATTTAAAGATTAAATCGGGATTTTTGTTATTTACCGTTGGTTAATTCTTCTAAGTCAAGGCTAGTAAATTCGTCGTGGCTCAAAACCGCACTGAGAAGAACTTGCGCTTCTTTAATGGAAAGAATTCCCTGACCTTTTTTAACGTACCAGTCCTTGAGGGCTTGAGTAATTTTTGAATTGAAATTAATTAGGTTTAGGTCGGGGATTGATTCGGCGAATAAAGTACCTACATGTGGAGGTATTTGCAATTCATGAATGACAAATATTATGAGATCCTTAAGTTGTTGATGATTTACTTGATGTCGTCCTATTATTTTAAACCAGTTCCTTATGCTGTCGTCTATTCTTTTGAAAGCTTGTTATGGGCTTAAATTGGACATGTATGATTTTACCCGTATAAATTCAGTTCCAGGGTGCCCCTAAAATCGGGTGAGAATTGAAATACTTTTTGGTTTCTCTAAGTAAGACGTCAAACTGATTTAATGTTAAGAACTGATAGCCGTGGTCACTTTACCAGTATTGTAAGGCTATTTTAAACAGATTTCTAAAATTCTCAGAAGTGAGAGAATAAGCGGAAGTTGCTATGGGAGATGTGGAAGTCTCTTTAAAATCCAGTTGATGATGTACATATGCGATTAGAAAACCTAATTGTTCACCAGTGAGTTGTTTATATTGTACTGAGTGATGCTAATACTTAAGGGCGTGCTCTACCCTGGCAATCAATAATTCCTGGCAAAACAAAAGACATACGTTATGATGCTTTATGAGGAATTTTCGACTTTCGATGCAACGAATTTAACTAAACCTTTATCGTAAATGAAAACGATGTGGATTAGCTGATTTATTCGAGGCTCGGTCAGATATTGGAAACTGAATATATAATACCAGCTAAGGATGGAATGCCGTAACTTTTCTAGGAAGTTTTGCAAGTTGAGGTGAGGAATATATGCAGCTATTGAAGTGCTGTTTGATAACCGAAGTCTCAAATAATCAGACACGAATTCGATCAGATGCTCAAGTTGTTCCAGAGTTATTGTATTACGGCCTATTATAGTATGCAAGTAGCGGATTGAGTGTTCCACTCGTTGTAAAAGAATCGCAGGTAAAAGGAATGACATGCGTCCTTCCTATAATTAGTTACTTTTGAAAATACTCGGAACTTGATACACCAATTCGTCGTATTCGAAGACTTCGACAATGAGTGTGTCCACTTGAATAGGGGACATAAACTGATGTCCTATCTCTTAGTACCAATTTATAATTGCAATTTTGAAACGACCTGAAAAATTTTAATATGTATGTGGAAGTAAATAATCACCGGAAGTTAGGTGATTCACTCCTGCTAAACCTAATTTTATGAGGATATACTTTGTGAGTTCACTCACTTGCTGTTTACTGAGGAATTGAGAGCCTATTAGAGTTTCCTAATTAGTTATAGCTGCTATGATTCTGGAATTTAATTGACTTGGCGGAACGAATGTCATATATATGTACTTATAGCCTAATTACAGCGAAAAACGCTCGGCACCTAGTAAACGACAAAACTAATGGTATCGAATTCTGATATTTCGATAAAAATCTGTTGTTTTTAAGCCTGAGTTAAATATTGACGACCGGGACCGTCGTGCCAAACTGTAATGGTTTCGCGGAATCGTGATGAGAAATTTTCATAGGTATAAGGGGTCGTATATTGACCTTGTACTGGAGGATGTGGGTGACCAGTTAATCCTAATCTGGTTAATATGTACTAAATGAGCTGATCCACTTGATGCCTAGTTAAATAGTGGTATCCTACTTGATGTTCCTAGTATGTAATTCCGGCTTTTATCCTATGGTTGATAGCGGTATTGTCCACGAATGGCATTCGCCCTGTTATTTTTATGGAAAGGTATTATAGAAATTTGTAAACAAATACAGTTATTAAATACTGTAGTTGGGCAATGCTGAGGAATTCGTGGCAAATATCGCAATACCAACTTCGGATTGCTCGTTTAAAATAATCAGGGAAACTTGCCCCCTTGGCACGTAGGATTTGATAGATTACAGGACACTGTGTGCTTTGTTGAAGTTTTCAGTCTTCGCACACGTACTGAACCCATTTAGTTTTCTGATCCAAAGAAATTTGGGAAAATCCCTGAATGGTATACCACAAGTGAATGGTATTATTAACCTTATGGTACACATTTATGGCTAATAATGAGGAAATTCACTGGTTAATTCTGGATTTGGCTATTGAAACCGTGATTAAAAGCACGTTGACCTTTATGTTTGGCCGATTCGAAATCGTCTCGTTTAAAAACGAGAACAAATAATTCGAAAATTTGATCGTATGTTAGGTATTGAAAACCGTAGTTTTGATACCACTCCCACACACAAATTTTGAATCTTTGACAAAAATTATCAAAGGAATAAGAAGGGTCAAAACGAATAGGAACTACCTGTTGAGGATGAACTAGACCAAGGTTATTGCAAATATCTTCTATTAATTCCCTTGCTTGAGGGACTGAGAGATACCGATGACCAACTATGTCGTGCCAACCGGCAATTTCTACTTTAATTCTCAAGGATAACGCAGTGTCTGTAAGAAATGGCATAAATTATGTTGGATGCTTTTATGGGTATGATGATTTACCGCCGTGATAGTAAATTGCCCTTTGAACTTGGTGGATGTATGACTCTACGTCGTCCTTTTGGTAAACTTCACGGATTAATACAGGGATTTGATCTGACGGCATATATTTATAACCAATTTCGTGATGCCAGTTATACACTGCTAATTCAAATCTTTGAGAAAAGTTTTAAAAGGAGTGTGGCGTTGAGAAATTAGTATCTGGTGCTGCTGGATCTTCGGTTAAACCTAATTAGGTTTGAACGTAAAGAATTAATTCTTTGAGAATTGACGTATCCCTTTTGAAGAATTGCCAACCCAAGTGATCGTGCCAACCGTTAATTTCCAAATAGATGCGTTTACCTAGATGGATATTACTGATGAAGGTCATTAAGGTTTAAACTCCAAACGGTTGCTAATTCAGGGAGATTTTGACTTTTAAAAAATTTCCAACTGGATTTATGGATGTCTAATACTACCAGAGTGGTGATGTGCGATTTTCCGATATCGTTGTACAAGTCGTTTATGCTAGTGTACAATCGATACAAGAACTCTGTTCACGACTTGATCCGGGAAATTAATCGGAGTTGAGTTTAAACCCAAGTCGTTGATTACGTATGAAATTAAGGTTTTGACTTGTGATTTGGTCAAATAACGACAACCTTTTGATCTATGCCACCTCTTTATGGCTTTGTTTATCTCAACTACTAAATTCGGGGTTTCAGAAGAAGACATTAATTTCTATCAAGTGTATGTTTTTCTCAGGCTGTTTTGCCTTTCCGAAAGTTATTTATAGAATATTTCAAATTAAAATTAATTTTAAGGTATCTACTGAAGTAGATTTAATAGGAAATAACTCGAAGTTAAGTCGATTAACTGAGATACTTGAGTGAAATTGATAAACTTTTGACCTACGTAATGATACCAGGTAAAGACTGCGTGTCGGAAATTGATTTCAAAGTTAGTTGAGTTGAGATAAGCAGGTTATACAGTTACCACTAGAGTTTTTGTATTGTCAGTTAAACTAAGGTAGATTTGGACGAAGTTGATACACTCCAATACCTGTTGATCAGTTAACAGTTTTGGATGGGCGATCTGATGCGAGTGATTTATGGCACCTTTAATTCCATTTGCCAAAATTACTGGTATGAAAAATGACAAACACAATTATTTTGATCAAAATGCCTATTTAATTTGAGAAATCGGATTTTCTGTGAAGTACACCGATGCCTTTTCTAACAACTGGGAAATTTCTGCTGGAGTAGCAGATACAATTCCTATATATCTATGCCAGGCAAGGACTGCCTGTTGAAATTTTCTTTCAAAATTTGCGATCGTGATATCTACCGAAGTAGCAGCTATGGGAGAAATTCGATTTTCCTTTAATTGTAAATGGACGAGCACAAACTCGATGAAGTCTTTAAGTTGTGAGTTGCTCAAAATTGTATAAACGAGGTTTTGATGCCAAAATCTAATTACGTCTTCTAGTCTTTCAGCAAAAATTTAAGGGAGAGTGTTCGAAGAAATGCAACTCGGATTTCTAGGTATCCTTTTTTTAGGATTCGGACTGAGCTAATGCTCGATGAAAATCGAGGATAGTAGAGATAAATACTTGTAATTGACCTATAGATAAATACAGAAAACCTACTACTGAATGCCACTGTCTAACTATGCAATTGAATTTTTCAGAAAAATTATAAAATACGACTCTGATTTCAGGAGGTTTGGAGGAAATTCAGTTACTGGACTGATACCTAGCCCGTCGCAAATATTATTAAATAGAATTGATACTTGTACCTTGGATAACAACCTGTGACCGAGAATTTGGTACCAGTATCTTATTGATCGGTCAACTTGGTGATAAATAATGGTTTAACTCTGGTCAGACATACAGATTTACGGACAATGATTATTGATTTGACCTTCTCCTATTTATTTTGACACTCTGAATGGTGTTAATGGAGAACTAGAATTGATTTTGGTGGAGAAGGAAGGTCTTGGACCTTACAACTTCGTTAAGACGAATTTTAATATATTGGTAATGAAATAATGATTATCTCTATATTAATTAAAATTATTTACTTATTTTTATAAAGCGGACTTACGATTCCTGTGAGTGCGTCCTTAGATGTGGAATCCCGGTCCGTCTTCTTTCTTTTCTTGACTGATAGTTATTTTTCCATCGATGGAAACTGAATGCAGGATTTCACTAATCCCTATGGCGGTCGAGATGATGAGTAGGAAGTGGATGATTGCCACTCTTCTGTCCTGTGGATTATGATTAAGGAAGGGTCCGTCGTTTTCCCTTATGTGTTAGGATATTTTTCCCGATTTGCTTATGACTGTAAAAATGATGGAATTCACAAAAAAAATTAAACTTTGATGCCACCTGAAAATGGGATTTTCATCCACAGAATTTCATCTAAATGGCCCGTGCCTGTTGTCCTGAAGCGTCACTACCCGAAGAGCTTACTATCGGCATAATAGCTCCGCTTCCTAGGAACTTTCATAATTCATCGGAGTGGCGAACGCCCGGCGACATGAATTAAGAAATCCCGAATACGAAAATTTTATCCCTAGGGCGTACTAAGGGTGTAATAAAATTACGTACCTGGTTTAATGGAAGTTAGACAAAGGAGGCTTACGCCTCAGCACGGCACCAGATGAAAAATGCAGAAATGGAAAATTCCCGATTTTTCGGAAGGCTCGACGGAATTTTAAATTGAATTTTCAAATTACTTGGGGTGCTCCCCGTTGACCTATGATGACTTTGACTATTCTATTCTTCGTTTCTATAACGAAATGCTAACTTGCTTTTTCAGGGACAAAGAAGTCCTAGCCTTTCTAATAGGCAATGGCTCCACAAAATTGCCTATGTGTTTTCAAGAGTTAATTTTGAACTCGGAAATTGAAAATTGTGGAAAATGAAATAATGGGATGATGTTCTACCTATTTATATTTATTTTCCTTGACAACCTGAACTTTTTTGATAGTGTTTTTCCAAAATTTTCACGAGAAAAATTAGAGCTTACAGAACTTTGCTTCTTGCAGGGCGAGAATAAACACGTAAATGATGCGGTTTTTATCTAGCTGCTCTAAAGCAAGTCGTAGTCGTACCAGTGGCAGGCGTAATGGCACGCTACGTTGTCAAATTCACTCGGGCAAATAGAGACGGCTCCTTGGTTATCTCTTATTCGCTCTCCTATTTAAGCTGCGTATGTATGCTTATGTTATAGTCGATACGACGCAAACTTTAGGAGTTGGGCCGCACGGAGATGCTGTGTTACCATCCTGAAGGATGGCAACGTGACAAACTTGGCCGAGTTTGCCGCAGCGTCCCTGCAGAGTGCGGGCTTTACTGAGGGTCGACATGCTTATTCTGACGGGACACGCTGTAGTCTACTTTGCAACTGTGTACTTGCTGGAGACGCCTTCCGCGAATCTTTACGGGGCATAGTGTAGTCTATTTTGCTACGATGCACTACGGGGACACGCTGTAGTCTATATTGCTACTGTGTACTTTACTGTGGACACGTTGTAGTCTTGTCTGCTACTGTGTTCTACTGGGACACGCTGTAGTCGCTATGCTACTGTGTTCTTGTGTGGGACGCCTTTCGCTTTTCCCTTCTTAAATAAATAGGTGGCGCAGCTGTAGTGTTTGCAACCACCACAACCAGCCACTAAATTTAATTTAAGTATCTCCTATGGTTGTTACGGTAAGTTAAGCTTATTTGATTTTAAGCCATTTACTTCACGCTCAATTTTATGTTTTCCTCACTATTTGAGGTTAATTTTATCTTGTAGGAATTCCAGTGGCAATTGGCTCGGTGGCAGAGGCCAAGGTGATAGGAAAAGCATCCGTTTTCCTGGCTTCGCCACCACGAGCTTCCGCATTCCCGAGGACCGAAGGGAAACCGTCTACGGTGCACGGCAAACGAAGCATTGGGACCGCCGACGACCCAACCAAGGCTCCCCGGAAATACAGTCTGCCACGGAAGTTTTTGCCAATTTTGATTTTCCAATTAAAATAAGACGTTATGTTTATTTTAGGTTAATTTTTATTAATTTTTAGGAAGGCAAGGAATTGCAATGGTCGAGGTCCTGGCTGCCCTCAAATACAATGCCGTTGAGCAGGAGGCAGAGGGAATTGGAGACGGTCCTTGGTTTAGTGAGCGTTCCAATTGACAAAGGACCTCCTTCTCCCCGTCCTCCTGCACAACGCAACGCCTTTGCCTTGAATTTTGGTATTTATTTAAATTTTAATATTTAATATTTCATTTCAAAATGTTTAATTTTATTTATTTTGGCAGAGGGACTGAGCAGCGTGAAGGTTGTAGGCCTAGCCGCCTACAACTCCAGCCTCGCCGGATAGGAAAGTCAAAAATCAGGGACTGGTGCTTGGGATTCCGAACATTCCACAGAGCAAGCACCGGCCACCACCGGCCTTTCTGCTCCAGCAATTTGCTCAGTCTTCAATTTTGCAGGTTAAATTAGGTAAGTATATAAGGTTTAGATTTAGATTTATGATTATTTTTATTTTTATTCCAGAAGGGCATGTGGCCTGACGCTGGAGGTACCAGCTCCCGCAGTCAGGCCTATCCTAGATACTGGAAGGAGACGGCAGTGCGCGTGTTTGAATAACCTGGAGCCTTAGCCCCCAGACACCGGCTGCGTCAACCTCTTAGCTCCAGGACAGCCACATTTCTTGAATTTAACTGCCGAATTAGGTAAATTTATGAATTTTTATTTATTTATTTTAATATTGATTTAGGATAATTAATTTTAAGTTTTTATTTTATTTAATTCACCAATAAAGATAGTTGTGAAAAGCGGTCTGGCGGTGGACAAACTTGGTGCAGAGAATACAGACCAATACTGCGACCAACCGTCAGGAGCAATGAAGGAGGCGAACCCTAAAAATTAGCTAGAGTTGCGGGTTCGCTTCGTTGCTTTTCCTTTAATTTGACCTAACATTTTAAGACATTTTTAATGATTTTATGAACGGGCCGAATCCCTATAATTACGTTCGGGGAGTCCCTCGGAACTACACCCGACGTCTAATTTATGCCGATTATTTTAATGCCGTATAATAATTGATCCTAATTTAGATTTCCCTAATTCTAGGAATGCGAATTGATGAGAATCAATAATACTTTGCCAATGAAATTAAAACACAAACGATCGAAGAGACGAGGTAATTTTAAGAATAATTTTATATTAACTTAAATGGAAAAGCAAATGAAAATATTAATTGAGAATAAAATGATAATATTTTCTCCTTTCAGCAGAGGGCTGGGAGCCAAAACATTAAGGATTCGAACTTTTAATAATTATTTTTGATTTTTCTTTTCTTTAGGTTTTTGTCCACAAAATGATTATGATTCAAATATTTTACAATGTTTTCTTACAGGCACTGCCGAAGCAGTGCTCACAGTTTCCAGATCCAGGTTAAATGGTTTAACAGTTAATTCACAAATATTAATTTTTCTTTTTGATTTCTCTCTTATAACGTTAACTTATGGTCTTTTTGACCTCGATATACAATTAGAATAAACTCAATACGAACTCACAGACGGGAGCGGCGAAGATGGAAACCACGAGGCACAGGAAAACTATGATATAAAAATTCTCACTATAAAAACTCCTTTTATTCTTTTCAATTTTATGGTTAGACCAACACACGGTATCGGAGCAATCCCCTTCTAAACGTCTAAAGCCTTTTGGGGTTTCTATGTTCTCCCTTTTCTTTTGATGAGTATTTTTCGTTTTTGAAAACTCAATATAATTTTTAGGAAAAATAAGATGAATAAAATTAATTCTGGATTCCTCTCGTTTCTTGAGGAGTCGTTCGTGGAGTTGAGCTTGGGGAGCGGAAAATTCCAACTTGATCCCTTGTAGAAGACCAAGTTCCAACTGCCTTAGCATGCTTGAGCTCTCCTTCTTCCTCGCTTCATTTCCTCGAGATGCATCTTTAGCCGCAAGGCAGCGTCCGTTTCTGATCCATCTCTTGGTCAATTCGCATCAGATCGAAGGATCGCATGTAGTGTTAAATTCATATTCTTTCCTCACATGGGTCTTTCTTCTTTTCTGTCAGATGGCCGATGCTGTCTGGAAGATCTGGGGAGAACCCGTGGGAAGCGAGTGTCGTGGAAACTATTCCCTTCTTATTATTACTATAATAAAGTAATGGAGCGGGTGTGGGTGCGTCTTAAACAAGCGATGCATTGGAAGACAATATTTATAGACCATCCCATATTACAGTTTCAAAAATGCCATAGGTAAAAACATATTAGTATTAAGTGAATAAACTTTTACAGCCCGTGAGACAAGTGCTCTGCAAACATAAACGATTCTGATTAAATTAAATAAACGATGCTACTTGAAGGGATCGTCCATAAATAAACATCATTGGCAGGATGGGTAGGTCCATTCTCGTAATAATGGCATGCTCTGTAGAAGATAGCCGTTTACGTACCGTTAAAGTGATGATATAGGCGACAGCGGGTTAAGAAAGGGAGATAACTTGAGATACATCATTTATGGATCATACCTAAGTTATCAGTCACTAGCATTATCAGTAGTAGTTAGTAACCATCCCAATCCTTTGATATTCTCAAAGTAGAATGAAAATTTATACACATTGTAAATTCTTGATGCTTTTGCTGCAAATTGTGGACTGCAAGCATGTAATAATTACATTTCACCAGGCTTGTAGTAAACTAAACTCATGTATTTAAACTAGCAACTGTAAATAATCATTGACATATTGTAAAGTACACTATCTACATAACTGCAAGCAGCCAAAATTTTTACGGCTTTTGATCTACTACTAGAGACAAATCAAATAGTGACGACCTCATCAGAAATAATTACCGTTTCGACCGGCAAAATTTAAAAGCTATTCATTTAACTCTGACTCTCGATCATTTATCACACTCTCATATAGGACATAGGAAAGAAGTGAAATTTTATTTTTTATTAATTCTGAAGTTCATGGCTTTTGGAAATGTAAGTACGGTGATAAAAGCATTTTCGAAAATCGTAAGAATGTTTTGGAATTTCTTGTACATGTATTAATATTAAGCTAATAATTTCTAAACCAAAATAACTAATGTACCAATAACTAATTTAAATATTTTTCTGCCATAATGCTTATCGGTTTTACGATAAAATAAAAATCTGCAACTAGCATATTAAAACATAACTACTTAAATTACAAATAAAATTATATGTTTTACAGTAATTGAAAAATTTAATTATATCTCGTTAAAATTTGTTCACAGGTTCTGCATGTTTTAAAAGGTGCGGAGTTAGTCAGCTTGAAGATACAGTGATATTAACTATACACAAGAGTTCTATTTTTTGTAATTACTACTGAAAGATCGACGTCTGGCTTCTAGAGCTGTCATTTCCCTGGTTCCTGGTATTAGGTGATTATGTAATATTTCAATAAAGTCGCAAAACTATCCATTCTTAATTTTATAGCTGAAACGAAAACATGCTATTTCAGATTTTTTGATAGTGTACTCTTTTTCATGTAATTTAATATTAGTAAAATGTTGTTACAATTTTTTGCAAAATATTCTAATGACAAATTTTTGAAAAAAAATGCAATGCTTTTGAAAGATACAGAACTTTCTAGATGCAATTTTTGTAACCATAAAATATATTATATAAAATTACCTATAACTATATCATGATTTTTTTAAATTTTTAAATGAAAAGTGCATTTCGTTCCAATAAAATTGAAAATGGGTTATTTTGATTTTTCAATCTTAACATTTCAAAAATATTTCAGTAAATGAAAATTTACTTGTCAGACTTTTATGCAGCTTTAATTTACTTGAAAATTTATATTTGAAAAATAAGGATTAAATAATTGCCTATTAGTGTGTTGACACTATATAAAAAAATCAGCTTATTTAAATATCTTTTTTCTGCAGATATATGATATGAAAAATGTCCGAAGGCTAAGGATCCCACTGTTGACTGTAGAACTAAACCGGAGCTGCAATCCAGTTAAATCTGTAGAGTGCTGTTTCTATGTTGTGAAGTAATAATATTAGAAAGAAGCTAATTGACTGCATGATTACAACTCACAATGAAGCCTACGGCTGCTACAAATGCGCATAAAATTGTGGTAAGTTAGCATGTACTACTTTTTCATACCATACTATTGTACTAAAACCTTAAAAAACCTAAAAGATGCTGCCTTTTGAAATTATGAGATCACCCTTCAGTACGCTTTCTGTAGTTTAATTTAACTATAGGACACAAAGATTGACAAGAAGTTTGACATAAAGTGTAATAGGGACAAAATATTCTTTTTTCCCCGTGAGCGTAAATGCTACGACAATAATTAAATGGGGGGTGCATGAGCTTCTACAATATCATTTATTGTTGTTGATAAATACAAGTTTTTTTAAGACATGCATTGTTTTATTTACATGTAGTTCAATATTGTAAAAATTGTTACGTCAATGCTTCAAGAAAAAGCAAAGTTTTCTATTTCAGTGCTTCCAAGATCTTGAAATTTTTTAATTTTCATGTTTGGCGCATTTCGTTTGTAACTTATTATATAATTCATAAGAATGGGCCATCTTGATTTGTAACTGTATATATTGTTTTGATATTGTATTATTACTGATACTCCTAATCGTTTACTCGTCAAGCACAGATTTGTACTTGTAAATTCTCCCATTTAATTTTTGATATTACCTACGAGTGGTATCTCTCATGAAATGGAAAATCTTGTTTAATTTTAATTAGTGGTATAATGTTTTAATAAACTTAAACCATAAAAAGCAATTTTGTTTTTCTCTTTCAGATTTAAACCTAAACAACATACAATAGGGTTTTTTTTTCATACGTAAACTAAAATATCGATTGCTCGTGGAAGCCCGTGAAAATAAATACTGTATGAAACTGTAGTTAGATTCTACTCATTATTGCAGTTAAAATGGTAAATAACAAAAAGGTGATTTCAATTTAGTGGAAACTAAACTGAACTCTCTCACAATTTCGACAGATACATGTAAGTGGTTGTTAAACGAAGGCTACTATGGAAATTGCCACCGCATGAAATCTACACATTTTAAATGGCCACGAACCATACAATGTCAAAAGTGATGAACGAAGAGCCATTCCTTACCAGCAGTAGCTTATTTGTAGCCACATTCTTCTATTTAAGACCTCGCCTCTACTGGAAATGCAATTTTTGGTACTTTGTTTTGATTTTGTAAGAGAGTAAAAGTAAAAGGGAAAGTGCATTTGAGGTAAAAGTAAAAGTTAAATGAATGTTTTTATGTTTAGATTCAACCGGTGATAGATCACTGCACGTAATTATATACTATACTTACTACTACTACTACATACTTGACTCAGTACGAATACAAATTCATGATCAAATTCATGATTTAAGCCTGAGTTTTAATGAGGTATGCTAAAAACACATTATTGAAGGAAGATATGCGTAAAACTCGAAATCTAAATTTTAAAAAGTGTGCACATTTTGAAAATGCTGGACGTTTTATGTGCGTTTTATTTAAAAAACGTAAGTTGTTCTATTCCACAATATAAAAAACTTTAACAGAATATTTCGCTCTTTTTTAAACTTGGAGTAATGCAACTTAAATCTGGGTAGTGACGTATAGCGTACCTATAATTATAATTATAGCATTACTACGCTTGTCGCTGTTCAAACTTGAAGGTTCACGAATTTTGAACATACTCCATGTTGTATTTAAATGTTTTTTAAGAGCTGCAGAATGTTCTATTTACACATATTGAAAAAGTACAAAACATTCTATGTACGGCTGTCATTGTTTTTTTTAGCTTAATACTACGGCTGACCATTTAGTACATATTTGTATTTAAGTGTCTTTCTAAAACAGGAAAATAAACCTGTGCAGTATTTAAAATTTCAGTCTACTATTCGAATCTGTGTCGTAATACAGTCCCGTGTAGGATCATCGAAATAGGAGCCACTATGTTTTAGAACTAAATGCTTACCATTTGTTTATAATTATTTTAAATGGGGGCAACGTGTCATCAAGCGTTCTACTTCTGTGTTCTGGGCTTTCAAGTGACGTGTTAAAAGTTGAAGCTTTTGAATTCAATTAGGTACTATTGTAATTTAATACTTACACAATGCTGCTGTTCTGTAATGTTTAACAAGTTTAATAATTGTGAATGGCTTCTTGTAATACTAAAAAAAACTAAACCTATACATCCTTGAACATAAGCATCAATTATAAAAATCAAATCTGACTGTTAACAGCGGGAGCGGGGCAGAACAGAAGCAAATTAGCAAATACGTTGAAAACTTGTGGCCCACAGAGAATTTAACTTTTAACTTTTTAACTGTAAATTAGAAATTGCTACAGAGATGAAGGGAATTTTTCAAATAAGGTTTCCTTGCTTCACTTTTTTTGTCATCTTGGCTCATCTTTATACGTCTGCATTTGGCTCAACTTGCTCCACTGGTTCAGACTGTAAAAGTAAAATTAAAGGTGTTTGCTGCCACGGTAATAATTGACTCTTTACAATTTTTAAAGGATAATAATAAACTAACAAGTTCACTTCATTGCAAAGTAAAAACGGTTTGTATTTAATTTTTATAAATGTAATTATATAAGTAAATTCAAAAATTCTTAAACTACTTTAAGGCACATGCATTAATAATCGACTGGAATGTATTAACAAGGACGATCCAAACGAAAATACAAAACTCACCTGGCTCTACCGATAAAGATGCATAAATTGAACTTGTTTGATTAAAACTAGATATGAAAACAAATTTTTTTACTCTATTGGTAAATACCTACGACACACAAAATTTATAATGTTTAGAAAATTATTAATAATTTTAAATACCCAAGAACTAATTTTAGTATTTATTTTAATTGTGAAAAACTCAAGAAATTACCTTTATTTATCTCTCTAATCTAATAATAAGGTATTAAATTTGATAGTTAATGAATCACATGTTTTATACAATTGTTTCTAATTCAGTCATTTTTAAATAAGGATGTAATGTAATAACAAATGCAAATTAATATATAATAAATCAGACTTTCAAGATTTTTAAAAGATTGCAGCAATTTTAAGCGTAAAGTATGAAGTATAATTAAACTAAATTCACAATGCACGCTTGATCTTGAAAACTTCATGCATGTGCAGTCACCACTTGAAAAAAAATAAAATTTTAAGGTCGCAATGAGTAACTATGTATGAAAATATTGATAATTATCAGTGTGCTTATAAAATAACAATGGGTCACAAGTTTACCTTTAATCACTCCCTACCTAGTGCGGTGATAATACAAAGCCGTGGTTATACAGTGCAGATAAGATATGACATACATACAAACTAAATATATGATTTAGTTGCCTGGCTTATAACATAAGTGCTCAGTAAACACAAACCCCGGCGACAAAAATATTGTGTCAGATTATCAGTCAATAACCTTATTTCGTTAGAAATCACACTTTTGTTCTGTAGCTGTTTAGATTTTTAGTTTATTTTCATTTGTACACTGACCAATTTGATTGTTGGCGTTCCTGCAGACTGCACACAAGTTAAATATATTTTTACTTAATGGTATTGCAATAGTGTGAAGTTTACATAAAGTTATTACATACTGATAGCAATCGAAATCCTTTACAACAACAATTTAATTAAAGTTTAAATTAAATAGCCTCACAGTTATCTAGCATTATGAATACAAGTAAAAATTATAGGAAACTTTAATTCCGCGATATTTTATCTGACATTTAATTGTATTTCTACAGCTGCTGGCTAAGAAAAAGGATGCTAAGATGAGCAGGAAGTCAGGAAGGGGGAAAATTTCTGTAGAAATCACAGCAGAGATTTAAAATCGGGGGTCACTGCCCGTAAATGGCCCTGGATGAGAATTCTTTCTTTCAAAATTATTAGACGACGTGTGGTTCCACATGCGGCTTAACAACGAATTCTGGTACGTAATACATTATTTTTGGTCAAATTTTGTGAAGTATTCTGATGATGCTACATTTTGCCTAATAACTACCACTTCCACCCAGGCAACTCAAACAATAGTGACTTTAACATTATGTTGAATTTATTTCATTACAGGCCTAGAACGTAATGTTAAGGACTAAGGAAAACAAGAAACTCAAAAAACACTCTAATTTTCATCGCTCTGCGTACCTCATATAAGTAGAAATGCAATAATCAACTGAGTTAACGCAAATCAATTAATTAGCGTATTTAGTCTTAAATATTGTTAGGTATTTAGCAGGAATTCTTGTGAGAATTCTTTATGAAAGAAATTCTAAATAATGAAACATGGTTTGCAGCAAACCAAATTTTACCAGTTTTCAAAAGAAACGTGTCATTCCATTTCTGGAGTTCAAAGTGATTTACTCTAATCAACACTAGTGAGCAATTAACACAAAAATTAAAAATGGCTATTTGAAACGGCCATGGAGCTGAGCATTGACATTTTTTACAAATCAAGCTTTCAAAATATCTTACTAGGGTTATAACAGTAGAGGTCGTTTTTGGCCGACAACAGTGCCGAGTCTAAAAATCTTTAACATATGTAAAGGGGTTGACGCTTCTTTGCTCCTCCCTTCTACTTTAAGGTCCGCCCTTGGCTGAAAGACAAGGTAGGAGAAGCAGAAATAAAGCTTAAACAAATAGAGCTGCTTCTAGCTTTTTCATATTGCTTTGGTATTTACTGAAGTAGTAATTACGTAAGTATATAATATACCCAAAAAAACTCCAATAAGTAAACGTAAGCAAAATATCAGATATAATATCCCGATATGTATTACCTAACGTGCCATAGTGACCTCGGAGGGGTCAAGTTTCTAAAAACAAACAGCAACATTATTTACAGGCCCTTTAATAACACAAAATGTATCTTTTTTACCTACCAAACCAAGGTCAAGCTCTTACTGTGCAAATAAACACATTATATGTTAATTATATGTACGGACAGTGACGTAGCCTGAATCAGAATAAGTTTTTGAATTTAGTAAAACTTACCATATATGATTAATTAATAACTCACCATCTAATTTTCTACCAATCAAATGGCTAAGAGGTGTGGCCTATTACTGAAAACTAGTTCATAGTACATTTGGTAAAAAACTTACGTTTGAATGTTTGTCGATTAACTGCTACGAAAGATTTTGTACATAACGTACACAATTTTGTACAGTAGGTCTACAGATTTCTGCTGCATTTTAAATTTTATAAATAGTAAAAATACAATTTGATGACAAAAATGTTATCTGGGAGTTAGCCATTTTAATTTTTAGACTGTAATTATTTATTGTACAAGTAGTCGAAATATTTATTGTTAATATGCAATGGTCATTAGATGAAATGAAACATGAGTAACGTATTGTAATTTGTAGTTACATGTAAAAACGTAAATAATTAAATTAAAGTATTAATTTAAGCAAATGATTATTGGAAAACATTCCTTGTCATGTTACGCATATGTAGTGTAATCAACAATACAAATTTGTTCTAACTACCTAATGTTACAAATTGCACCGTGGGAATATAAATTATAATTTGTATACTAGCTTTTTCGCACAAATTCATTTTAATGTTTGAATCCTCTATAATACTATAGTAATTGGATATAATGTTGTTAGAAGAATGGCAATTCTATTATCTGCACAAAAATTTATCCATGTTAAAAATGTGATATCTACACCACTTAACACTTTGTTAACTTTAAAGCTGCGGATTTCAAGCTTTATACTGTATTTAAAAGATTTATATAATATATAGGGCTAGATAAGGCTAATCGAAGGTGTGGTTAGATAAATTTATACTAATTTTTTGCAATATGATATACGTTTATATATTGTATTAAAGCAGATCGATATATAATAAACATCACGTACATACAATACGTTTAGCTTTTATTAAAAATTAAAAACAAAAGAAAGCAAATCAGATTTCTAGGTTCAAATTTGATTGGATTCGAGACCTAGGTCAGGGTAAGGGTGCGTGTTTAGGATTTTCAGATCCCATAGGAGATCTAGGCACAGGTCCGGATCCATGGGGTGGGCAAAAGGACAGGTGCTCACCTCCACTAAATGCATTTTTTAACATAGGGGCAATTTAATCAAAATGGCCAGGCATGCCTGTTCAACGGCTGATAGGTAACCGATTGGAAGTTTCTCGCAGACGCGGCTGGCCGTGGATATCCACGGTAGCCGATTTACCGCGGTAGGCACCAAATCATTTTTTTGAACCCGTGCATCCCGTGAAATATTTTGGCATACTTGTAGCTATAATTATTGCAATGCTAGAGCATTGCTGAGTGGAATATCGTCGGCAAAGAATCAAATCTGGCTATCTCCATCCAGCCCTAAAAGCAAATATGACTATATCTATATTGGACTAAAAGCAAAACTGACTCTCTCCATTTAGCACTAAAAGCACATCTGACTATCTCTATTTTGGACTGAAATCAAAACTGACTATCTCCATTCAGCACTGAAAGCAAATCTGACTATCTCCATTTTGGACTAAAAGCAAAACTGACTATCTCCATTTTGGACTAAAAGCAAAACTAACTATCTCCATTCAGCACTAAAAGCAAATATGACTATCTCCATTTTGGACTAAAAGCAAAACTGACTATCTCCATTTTGGACTAAAAGCAAATCTGACTATCTCCATTTTTCATAAAATACAACTTATGTTTTAAATATATTATTGATGCTTAAGAGGTTGAGCATTCAAACCTGAGTACCATTGGGATCATCCTTACATAACGTCATTAAAAAATCTTCATTTTAGGACCCTTTTATCAGCTTAACTTTCTGGAAAATGTTTATTTTTAACATGTTATGTCATCACTTCCAAAATAAACTTTGTGACCTGACCTGTGACGTCTTTTAAGGACATTAAAGGGATCGTCTATAAATAACGTCAAGTATCGTTGCAAGAATTAAAAGGGTTGTTCATAATTGACGTCTATGGTCGTCCTAAACATTAAAAATGTAATAAACCTCAGTTGGGCATAACCCCTTCAATGTTAAGAACGACCATAGACGTCATTCATGGACGACACCGTTTACTTTTGCATCCATCACTGACGTCATTTATAAATGACCCCATTAATTTTTGCAACGACCCTTGACGTCATTTATGGACGGCTCCTTTAATTTTTGCAACGACCCTTGACGTAATTTATGAATGCACCCATAATTATTGCAACAACCCTTGACGTCATTTATTGACATCCCCTTTAATTTTTGCAACTACCCTTGACGTCATTTATGGTCGGCTCCTTTAATTTTTGCAACGACCCTTGACGTCATTTTTGGACGGCTCCTTTAATTTTTGCAACGACCCTTGACGTCATTTATGGACGGCTTCTTTAACTATTGAAACGACGCTTGACGTCATTTGTTAAGGATCCCTTCAATGTAAAAACAAAGCGAAAAGCCGACGGTGGAAAACCGACGGTTTTTCAATCGACTACCGACCGAAACGGCTCGTGTGATATGTTCTGCTGTTCCGGTTGGTAGCCGTAAACAGGCATGTGGCCAGGCTATATCATGAGTAAAGGATCAAAATGATCCATATTTATTTTTAGCGATAGAAATAAATTTTACTAAAATATCATGGTCTAAAAAGCATGTAAATAGAATATTTTGCTCGTTTTAAAAAACATGTAAATAGAAAATTTTGTAAATTAACATTTTCCGGATCTTTTTCATCTAATTTCTGCAAAGCTCATTTTAGTTTTTGCTTAAATTCGACTTGGATTGTTTTGACTCTTCACTCACAATACGATGTACTTTGTTAAATTAGGAAAATAAACCTTTACAGAATTTTAAATTTCAAAGTCTATACAATAAGAAGCTGTATAGTGATACAGTCTCGTGTAGGATCGCAGAAATTAGACCCTCTTTGTATTACAACTAAATGCATACGTTTTCTTTTATAATTATTTTTTATGAGGGCAACGTGTCATTTATTAAATGTTCTGCTTCCGTATTCGTGGCTTAGAAGTGACGTGTTCATAATTGAAGCTAAATTTAAATACTCTTTAAATTGAATACCTAAAGAATGATGCTGTTCTGTATTGTTTGAAAATTTTAATAATAATGAATGGCATCTTGTTATACTAATATGAAAACTAAACCTATTCATCCTTAATAATAAACATCAATCATAAATATTAAATTTGACTTTTAACAGGGGTACAGAACAGAAACCAGTACTTCTCAATCTTGTGTCCTGTCAAGAATAATTATATGACTGTTTCCATATTTTCCATCGGTAAATTACGAATCGCTACACAGAAATGAAGGGGGTTTTTGGAATTAATTATGTTTCCTTGCTTGACTTTGTTTGTCATCTTGGCTCATCTATTCACGTCTGCATTGGGCTTGGCTTGCGAAACTGATTCAGACTGTAAAGTTTTTGATAATCCGCATCATAAATGCTGCAAAGGTAATAAATAGCGCATTACAATTTTTGTATGATAATATTTAATAAAATTAACTGTATTGCAAATTAATTCAAAGTCTTTCTTTTATCTTAAAAATATAACTAAATAAATTTGAAACATCCCTCTTACTTTCAGGCAAATGCAGTCATAACCTAATGAAGTGTCGTGAATAAATTGCGAATGAACCCCTCACCTGGAATTACAACTAAAGATGAAGAAGCATAAACTAAACCAAAATCTGTAAATCTCAGTGGAACATAATTTGAAAGACATTGCTTACAATTATTAGAATGTGGATGAGCTCATCGTCATCTCATTCACATTCTAAGATGCGAATGTAAGATGTTTACATATCTTACTATGTAAACAATGCATTGAGATGTACCGAATAAACTCTGGGTCGACAGAGAGACTGCCAGACCTATCCACACAGCCAGCGAGTTAACAGTACTATCGTCTAGTCGATGAAGTAGCGTTGCATACATCATTTGTGTACCAACCCTAACAATGGTGGAGGTGCGAGTTTTGTAAGAGTTATAGTAGTTACAGTTTTGTAGTAGTTATAATTTTTACGAATTCCCACAGAGTAAAAGAACAATGGTAGGTTTAATTAAGTGTAGTAAATGTTCAGTTCACTAAAAAAGAAGAAGTCAGACAGTAACAGGGTTATGAGTGAAGAAAAGTCAAGAGGGCGAAAATCAGCACTAGCCGTTCCAACACAGACACCGTTTGAACAATACGACCTTTTACCGTGTCTTAATCCTGATTATGTGAGAGTAGTGAAACGGAGATACAACGATTTTGTGAGCGAAGAATATTTACTACGGAAAGAAGTAGCGTTGAAGTTTCCAGAGCGAAGACTTCCAGATTGTTTAGTTGCCACACCAGAAGCAGACAACTTAAGGGCGGGGCAGAGTCAGTTCACAAGGGAACTACAGGGTTCAACAAGTAGAGGACCATTATACTCAACACCCTGAACGAGTTTCAACAGACGTGTGGCTTTATTAGAGCAAGCTCAGGAATTATCACTGGAAGGCTTCAAACTACTGTTAGACGTGTCAAGGGAGAAGAACGAAGTTTCAGATCCAAACATAGAGAGGTTGCCGTCAGCCGAAACAACAATCGACACAACCCAGAAAGAAAAGTCAGACAGCTCAGACGGGATCGACGAACCATCCATACTACAGCCTGATTTCCGTAAGATTCAATCTCTAACAAAAAGCGTAGAATTAGAAGCCAGCTCCAACGGCAGTCACAGAAGCGGGTTGTACGAGACGTTTGAGGTAATCTCAGAGGGTCATAATCGGGAGCCAATAAGTAAGCGATTTTTAAATTTATCATTAAAAGACGAGATAAGGAACGTTGACAACGAGTTAGAAGGCATAGACGGGTTATTTGAGTCATTAAACGTTTTAAAGCCTCAGAAAGAAGCGGAGGTTCATATTTGAGTAGAGGAATCGGAAGCAAAAGAGCAAGAGCCAGTAGAACCAGTCATTAGTGAACCTGTGGTAGTGGAACCAGAGATAGTAGAGCCAGTTGTAGAACAACCAGTAGTGGAAGAACAGGCAGGTCCAGAACCAGTAGTTGTAGGACCAGACGCAGAAAATAATAACGACGAGGAAGAGGAGGAACATATTGAGAATCTAGAAGACGAGCCTGAGGTAGATATTTTCATAATGGCTGCACCACCAGTACCAATGCCTACATATTCAGACCCTGTTTTGAAGCAAGAGGCAGTGAACGAGTTTTTAGACGAATTCACATTATGGGCTACCATGTACGATTTGCAAGCAGTACCAGCTAAGGCACACCTTAAACGCGCTATCACCACACCCCAAGCACAATCGTACTTTAGTATAAACAAGGCAACATTGAGTGACGCATCAACATTAGCAGAGTTCATAACAGCGTTCAAAGCAAACTGTCCTATGACATCAGTCCCACGAGCAGCAGCAGATGAGATATTTCGACAACAACAGCAAATTGGCGAAACAGCTTCGGCATTTATAATGAAAATACAAGACGCATTTGGTGCAAACTGGGAGGGAATGCCAGCTGCTATAATGATTGAAGTAATAACAAAAAATCTGAGAATGAGTGTGCAAAAGTATTTAGCCGAACGCACGTTAGCAGCAGATATAGCAGAATTTAAAGCACAACTTGCAGACTACGATCAACGCAATTTAGTGCGATTTGACACACCAGCATCTACACCAGCAATTAAGCAAGAGATTAACGCAGTCATAGAAAATAGCAAAACAGCAGAGTTAGAAGCCAAAATTAATATGTTAACAAAAGAGTTGAAGGCGTGGAAGACATCAGGAAACGCCAAAAGACCACAGGGATCAGCTAATAGCACTTATAGACGAGAAGAGAAGCAAAAGAGAAAACCTAACAATTGCTATAATTGCGACAGACCAGGACATTTTGCAAAGGATTGCCGAGATCCACCATCACAGAGAACTAAGGAGTGGCGGCGAAAGCAGGAGGAGAAACGACGTAGTCAGGGAAGAGGACGATCACTAAAGAGAAGCAGGGAGCCACGTAGGCAGCGATCGCGCGAGCGGAGTCGTGAGTCAGGCTATTATAATGGAGACAATAGAGAGTCACGTAGGCCAAATGATGCAAGAGGTAGCTTGAATGCGAATGACTCAAGAGGAAGTTACTACACTCCAAATTCAACAACACCAAGGAATTTAAACACGTAGGTGGATCAGTAAGGCCGGACCGATCGATCACCAATATTAGGCCACCAGATACATACGTGAAAGATGAAAGTGGAATACAGTTACGAAATAGATTTGAATTACTCAGTGAGCAGAATGATGTCACCACGTCCGTCATTGCCCAACCGGACGTAAGAAATAACAATAGAAATTCAAATAACAGAACTTAAGAGCATAATGTAGCAAGTATTACATCATCTGCAATTGTTGGTAGTAAAGCAATTACGATGTTTATAGATACAGAGGCAAAAGTCAGTTAAATAAGAAAGACTTGTCTACTAAACTACAGGATTTTAGAAGACAACTACAAGAAAGAATGAAGCAACCAGAGGTCCCACCAGTAGGACCACCAAGGAGAAGGAATGAGCAGAGGCCAGACGTACTGAGACTCCACTCAACTGAACGAATTGAAGTAGAAGAAGGAACAGTAATGGAAATACCAGTGTATATTAAGTCAAAGCAGAAAATACGATACGCAAGCTTTGTTGCAATGTCACTAGGGCAACGAAAATTCAAGGAGTTAATTGTCCCAGAGTTCATCATGTCAGAAACAACAAGAGGAATACGTGTCATAAATCCTTCATCCGAGAAAATAATAATTCAGCCACATGCAGTAATAGCTACAGCAGTTGTTACTGACTACGAGGATTTCGAAATTAAAGCAGTTGATTTAGTAGAAAGCATTCATTCAATACGAGCTGAAATTTCTGAATCTAATTCTGATGTTTTTATTAACAGTCTTACAGCTATGAAGATATCACGCCAGATTCCAATTTACAGGGGACAGGAGCTTGAAAAGGAAATTAAAGCAGTAGACATCAACCCAGATCAGAGCCCGGAGAACATAGAAAAATATAAGCAGCTATGCAGAGAAGAACAAGAAGTATTTAAGTTTTCGAGAACTCCACTTGGAGTTTACCCTCATGCCAAATTTAAGATCGAATTGGAAGATACAGAGACTACGTCCACACCCAGTCAGTGATGCCCAGAACGAGCTCATCAACAAGGAAGTCAAAAGGCTACTTCAGGATGGAATGATTGAACTAAGTAATAGTCCCTACTCAATTCCTTCATTTTTAGTAAAAAAGAAGTCACCTGACCCTACCAAGAAGGCGTGGCGCCTCGTGACAGATTTTAGAGCCCTGAATAATGTAACACGCAAATTAAGCTTTCCTTTACCACTAATTCAAGACATCATTCATAGGTTTAGAGACATGAAAGTATTCTCGGCGCTAGACTTAGAGTCAGGGTACAACCAGATATTATTAGACGATGACACAGTACCATGATCCGCATTTTCTACAAGGCATGGACTATGGCAGCACCTAGTGCTTCCATTCGGTATGGCATGCGCACCGAGTTTCTTTTCTCAGATGATGGTGACTATGCTAGGCAGTTTACAGTATGAAGCAGTAGTTCATTACTTAAACGACCTTATTGCTCCATCAAAATCAGTAGAGGAAAATATTTAGCAGTTGAGAAAGGTTTTTCAGCGATTAAAAGAAAATAACCTACGTTTAAAACCGTCAAAGTGTAGACTAGGCTACAACCGACTAGAAATACTTGGATACTTAGTGACACCAGAAGGACTTCAACCCAACCCAGCATTAGTTGACTCCATAAGAAAGATCAAACCACCAACGCATGTTAAGTCACTTTAACGATTTATGGGGGCTATCAATTTTTATAGAAACTTCATACCAGACTTAGCGAAACGAACTGCAGCACTTACAGCCTTGATGTGCAAGGACGTTCCATATGTTTGGAGCAGAGAAGCAAATGACTCATTTGAGGAAATGAAGATGGCCCTTACAACAGCACCTATACTGGCTCATTACGACCCGAAAAGAAAGACAACTCTCAAGACGGATGCCAGTCTGAAGGGACTTGGAGCCGTACTAGAACAACGCCATTTCATCAACGGTAAAGAGGTGGATCGACCTATCGGATATATCAGTAAGAAGACTAACAGCGCAATGAAGAATTACTAGATTCCAGAATTGGAAATGACAGCAATAGTGTGGGCGCTTAAGAAGTTCAGTCATTTTTTAAAAGGAATTCCGTTTGAAATACTCACCGACAACTCAGCCTCACCGTCACTAGTAACTTCAAGGAAGAAACCACTAAGTCCAAAGTTAGCAAGGATGGCTTTGGTGTTAGCAGAGTTTTATATCGTCAACATGAAGCATCTGGCAGGTAAGATTAATATTTTACCAGATTTACTTTCCAGATCATCACCTAATGAGTATAACTCGGATGACATAGATTTCGACATGCCAATATGGACCATCAATAGAGAACAAGTATTCTTTGGTACCCAACACAAGGATCCAGCATTGAGAGAGATAATGAAAGCCTTGCATTGTAGAACTGATAAAGCCAATAAATATGAAAAGTATAAATTAATTAATGAAGTTCTTTATTTCAGCAATCCAGACTTGACAGGACCTGAGTTTTTAATTGTGGTTCCCAGAGAGTGGAAAAATCAGATTTACAAGGATTTCCACAGTTCACAGATAAGAGGTCACCTAGGACGGGAGAAGACTTATCAAAAACTTCGGGCGAGATTCTTTTGGCCTAGGTAGAGGAAGGAAATTAACTGGTATGTCAAATCATGTCCTGAATGCCAGAGAAGTAAAGTACCACGACAGAAACCAGCCGGGTTATTTTAGTTTACGGAGTTACCCACCTATCCATTCGAACGTACAGTAATTGACTTTGCCGGGCCCATTAAGAAATCATCAGGAGGAAATAAGTACATTTTAACAGCAGTGGACTATCTAACTAAGACGTTAATGAGCAAAGCAGTTCCAAATTCAAATGCCAAAACAACAGCTAAGTTTATTGTTAATGAAATTGTAACTAAGTACGGATGTCCTAAGTATTTGCAGAGTGACAATGGGACTTCGTTCCTGAACGAGACGATTGGAGAATTGACGACTCTGCTTGGAGTAACTCATATTACATCCAGCCCTTATCACCCGCAGACAAATTCAGTAGTAGAGAAGACTCATGATGTACTCATGGAATGCCTTCGTACATTTGTGAACGAGAATCAGAGGAACTGGGATGATGCATTACCATGGCTGACGTTTGCATTGAATAGTTCAGTACATACCACAACAGATATAACCCCATACTTTGCCTTGTATGGTAGAGAGCCAAAGCAACCGATTGATACACTACCACCAACCTTGGAAGTGGAACAGACTGTGGATTTCAACGACAATGCTGTCAAGGCCCAGCAGACTGCAAGAGCAGCGATGGAATACCAGAGACAAGCTTGGGTGAAACGATACAATCTTACTAGGAGAGAGTGCACCTTCAAAGTCGGTGACCTGGTTCGCCTTCGAAATTCACACACCAAAAAAGGAAGAAGCAAAAAATTGATGCAGACTTTTGCCGGCCCATTCCAGATAGTAGAGGACATGGGACGGAATGTGTATAAGTTAGAGGCTCGACGCAAAAATAAATTAATTCATGTATCTGTGAACTTCGAACGCCTTAAACTTTTTTATTTTAGAGATCCAGTAGCAGACCGACAGCCTTAGTCCACACCGGCAGTACAGTGCAGCCAAACACGGTGCGGGAAAGAAAGCGTCAGAGTTTATCACAAGCTACTAGGGAGAAACCTACGCCAGTGGAGCAGAGTAAGGAAAGGATTCATACTCCCCCTCCGCAAGGGTGTAGGAGCCGATCTTCATCCCCACACCACACTCCAGTAATAATTCAAGCTCCAGAGCCAAAAAGAGGCAGAGGCAGACCCAAGGGTTCCAAGAATTGGATGCCAAAATTAGAAGATCCTACATTAATTAATAAAACTAGATATAATTTGCGTTATAATAATAGAAGTGGCTAGAGTAAGATATTTTAAGTAGTTCAGGAAATTTAATTTTTTTTCAAGTGTGCGACCAGTCTAAGGTATGTAATAGTCAGGTATTACCCGCTAGCATACGTAGAAGGAGGAATGAGTTTAGGTGAAACGTCAATCCAACTATTTGTCAGCTCATTGTACCATATTTAGAACTAGGATCCCATCCTAAGCTTAGGAGCCGGATGCCCGGATCTGCCACCGCAGGTTCTTGAGGACCTATATGCCGGAAAACTAGTACTCATCATTAGTACACGGACAGTCAGGGAAAGGAATAGTATGGAGTTTGATATAAAATAAACGGAGTTAATCGTCGGGACACATAAACTCAATTCTCATTCATATCCGCCGTAGTCGGATATTAGATTTTTTGTTCCGAATACGGGACGTAGTTCGGATAATTTTAGTTAAATAGAAAATACCAGTAGATTAAACACACAATTTTTTTTTGGTATGTATAGTTTCCACATGTACTGGTTGAAATTGTTAGAATAGAATTGTTTTTTATTAGTAGTAGAATATTTGAATTTTGTTGGGATAAAACATGTCAAGTATTTTTTACAAGCTCTGGGTCGCGAACAAGACTAGTGTATAATCAGGCATGATTACGAACAAGGAAATTTGAATATAGAAAATAGTAGATGAATTTATAAATAATTAATTAATTTAAGTAATAAGTTAGCCACATAGTATACCTTATGATACGAGATAAAATATAAGCATTACTAAGAGTGTCAATGTCAAGGTCAGAACCTTGGCATTCAATACAGTAGATAGATAGACTACCTAATTAAGGGATTAAGTCTGTACAGCTGTGCCTCAATTTCAAGGACTTTATTGTTGTAAGTGGGAGGAGAGTTGGTGTACGTAAAACCAGCCTGCTGGACCAACAACTCCTCCACCTAGAGAGATATATGTATTTTGGGAAATAAAAGAAACTTCGGGATTAGAAGGCCAAAAATATTGTAATATTTGTATAATGTGTAAATAAGTATATAGTAAGTAGTAATTTGTAATGCCATGTGAATATAGTATTGTAGAAATAATATATACTTACCTGCAGTTGTCTTCATGCTTGAAGGCTGAAAAACGAAAACAAAAACTCCAATGGAAAGTATGTGATTAGTAAAAGTTAGAATTACAAATATTATTACGATTGTAATGTAAATAATAGAATATAGCATGTAGATAGTATTTTGAACATGTATTTTTAATTTCAGTTATTTACCTTGTAATATAAATAATATGTAACACTGAATCCGTAAGTGGAGCGTGGATAGCCAAAATCACCGGTCCGGGTCAGTCCGGGTCGAAAGTCACCGAAGGGGTCATCCTACAGCAAGTGGGGCCCATCTAGAAATAAATAGATTTAAATTACGTAGTATTTGCAGCAGACGGCAAAAATTTTGCTAAAAATCGTGTTATCTAGGATTTAAATACTTAAGTTAAGTAGTTTAGTTATAATAGTATGAAGTATCATGTCGAGCTGAATTTTACGAATTTTTTAAGCTATTATAAAACTTTGTACGTACCGAATTGTCCAAATTATGAAGATTTTTGTCCAAATGGTAGGTAGAACTGGAAAAGGGAGCAGTCTATCTAGGAATTTGTATTATTTAATTATGCGTATTTTTAAGTATTGATAATATGTATCGTGTATAAATGATGGGCAGATTTTATTTTGTCAAAATGGTTGACCAAGTGACACGTCTTAACAGTTTAATTACGTGTAATTTTAAGTAAGTAGTATGTGTATACACGTTACATACACGTTACATACATGATATACTGTTAGTGTAATTAATGCGTATTATTGTATAGATGATGATGTAGATGCATTTTATTATATAGATTACTTTGTAGTATTAAGTAGTATTGATGTATTGTATTACGCTGATGTAGAGATAAATCTTCGTTTATTATATGAGGAGGGTGTATTAGAATGTGGATGAGCTCATCGTCATCTCATTCACATTCTAAGATGCGAACGTAAGATGTTTACATATCTAACTATGTAAACAATGCATTGAGATGTACCGAATAAACTCTGGGTCGACAGAGAGACTGCCAGACCTATCCACACAGCCAGCGAGTTAACAGTACCATCGTCTAGTCGAAAAAGTAGCGTTGCATACATCATTTGTGTACCAACCCTAACACAATTGTAATAAATTTATACGGGATTAAAAAATTGATATTTTGTACAAAATTGTAAATTGTTTATATTATTCAAGTACAACGCAGTACTTTATTTTTTTGTGCAAAATCAAAACAAAAATAAACTTTGTCTATTTTATTTATGTAGGCAATAATTAATGTATTAAATGTATTAGCAAAAAAATAATCGGTGGTTTCTCTATTTAATTTATTGATTCATTTTATGGTGGCATTTAATCACATCCGCAGGTTAATTATTGCTATGTTTATAATTCGTGATTTTTTATTCGAAAAAAATGCGAACGAAGATCAGTCAAGGCAGGGAATTTATGCATCGCATAAATATCATGTTTTGGGGTTAGGTATGTATTACATTATGACATGCGGTGTGAGGAAATTAGTAATAATGCTTAATTTGTCCTACTTCATGGCATGGCAAATAATAAATTTATAAAAAGCATTTTTAAAGTCGAATTGAAATCCAATTTTGGCAATAAATTACATTTAAAAAGTTAAGTAATTACACGCATTTAAAAAATTAAAAATGTTTTATTTGTGTCTATATTGATTTTTAGAAGGTATAAAATGTTATATTTAAAATTGGATTTACATACGCTACATGTTCTATTTACATGTTTGTAAGAGCTACAAAATGTTTAATTAACAGTTACTGAGAAGGTACAAATTCTGCATGATATTACTACTGACCCCTTATATATATACATACATAATATTGTGCTCAATATCAGGAAAATAAATCTGTGCAATAATTTAAAGTCCACTTTAAGCGCCTGTGTAGCATGACAGTCGCGTGTGTACGATTTAACAGATATTATCGTGCCTATTCATTGTAATGACGTGTTAATTTTTTTTTATAATTAAATTTCAATTAGTGCCACGTCTTAATATGCGTTCTGCTTCCGTATACTGTGCTTTCAAAATTTTAGCTTAATTCAATTACTATTGTTATTTCACACCTAAACCATGTTGATGCTTTGTATTGTTTAAGTGGTTTATTGACAGTAAATGGCTTCTTGTTATACTTCCAACTAAATCGATCAATCCCTAAACATCAACATAATTTATAAAAATTATATCTGACTTTTAACAGCGAAGCAGACCAGACACGAATCTATTTAAAACTTGTGACTTCTCAAAAATTTGTCTTTTTCTATTTTTCCCAGCCGTAAATTAAAAACCTCTACAGAGATGAAGGGGATTTTTTGAATAATGTTTTCTTGCTACGTCTGTTTTTTTATCTTGGCTTATCTATGTACGTCTGCATTAGGCTTGGCTTGCTCTACTTCTTCGGACTGTAAGGCTGGTGGAGCCAGGCATCATTACTGCTTCAAGGGTGAATAGTGGCGTTTTACAATTTTTGTAGGATAATTATTATAATTTTTAAAATTTTCTTTATCATTACAAACTATTTTAAAGTTGTTCGTTAATTTACAAAAGTGAATTAATAAATTCAAAATCTCTCACTTACAACTTGCAGGCGGATGCCTTAATAACCTAATGTACTGTCGTCATTAAAATGCTAGTATAAACCTCACCTGAAACTAATGATGAAGACGCCTAATTAGAACCTATTTTAATCAAACTAAATAGAAAAACAAATATTTTCAAATTTTTAATAAATTATAAGCATGTAAAAAAATTAACACAGTTTAAAAATTTGCGATTGAATTTTAATTACATACTTATTTCAATTCTGTCCAAAACTTGGGAACCTTTTTTTACCTATTTAAAATAAATGTATTGAAATATTTTATAATAATTTTGTGTTAACTTTAGTTATTTTGAAAATAGGCTGGTATGTAGCAACAGATGCAAATTAAAATAAAAATCAGACTTTTTAAATTGTTCACTGAAAGCACTTGTCAAAAATCATATTATAACAACTAAACATTAAGATCAAAAATGTACTTCTTGCTTATAACTCGCACAATAACACAACTTACACGCAATAGAACGAACAGTTGTGTTGTGGTCAGTGAGAGAATCCGATAAAATGGTTGACTACTGCATTCCAGAAGACACTTGGATTATAGTTATACGCGTAAACTTACTTTGTACATGTTTGTAGCATATATTTTTGGTGAATTGTTTGTATATAGGATGATGCAATCTGAGCACAAATTAAATATAAGTGATTTAATTTTAACACTCCAATGACCATGTTATAAATTAAAGTGTTGTTTTTGTTTGTCCATCAAAAGTTTGATAACATATCGTTTGTAACGAACCAAAATGACCTATATCCATCTAAAGCTAAAAAAAAATTTAAACTATCTACAACAATATTCAAATATGTTATAAAAGCAATTAAATAAAACAATATGCACATTTAAAAAATATACAAATATAAAATTTTGCACTTTTTCAAAAACATAGGATTAAATGATTTTCAGCTGAGTCAGATACAACCTAAGCAAAAAAAAGCGCGCTAATGCGGAAGCACAAGCACACTGCTTACAAAATGTTTGTGCGATTCCAGGGTTTTATTTCCATGAAGCTAGAAATTGACAATTCGTACTATCTGTTTCAACCGGAAATCAGGCGTAAATTGTATCAAGATCAGTTTGGACACTCCTGCGGTATCACTATACTGCAAGGCTGGCCGTTAAGAAGCAAGGTAATTACACAAATTTTATTTATTGTGTAAATTCTATATGTAATGCCTACCAGGATAATTGTATAGTTTTTAGTTCTGCCAATGCATGCGTTTTTATTCTTATTTTTCACATATATAACCATTTTTACATGTTTTACTTGTTTTAGTACATTCATTGTTTAGTACCCCGTATTGACTAAACATCTATAATATGGGCAGTAGCCTATTCAGATAAAGCAAATCAGAAGTGTTGTTAGTAAAGTGGGCATTAAGGTGATTTAAAAAAAGTGAAAATTTTTTTTCCACAGGCCTTAAATTCAGTATCTTGTTGACAGTGGTCCTGAACGCATCTTTACAGTATTTCTTCAGTCATAAAGTACATTTTGTATTTTTAGAATACTCCTTCAATTGACAACACCATGCCAAAGAAAGGTAATCAAGAAAAAACTGTAGAGAAAATGACCAAGGCAATATTGAAATCCGTTCAAAATGGACGTCAAAAGCAGAAAGATTTAGTGTTTAGATTACGTACTTATCTTTTAAGTCTGTACGAAAAGAAAAAGAAAATCAATGACAAGCGAATAATAACGAACATACAATTTCAGAAAGACTTCTGCAAAAAACAAAAAGCAATGAAAGCAGAAATTACCCTTTTAAAGGCACCCGACGTTAGTGTTACGTCAAAGCTAACATGTCATATGCCACCATTGACAGTAATAATATGTCACAGAAGCGGTTAAAAAAGGCCGGAGACGCAAACGTCACGTCTAATTTGGCTTGCTATGACCTTGAACGTGACGTGCACGTCTGTTTGCACTTAGTTGTTGTGACTAAGTACGTGAAATTGATGTCTAAATTTTTAATCCTAATAAATTCAAGTTTAAAATTTGTAAAAATTAAAAAAATTACTAGAATAAAATTAAAGTATCGCACACTTAATAGCATCTGCACAAAAAAATAAATTAGCACAATCTTAGGCCAAGATTGACCATTTATTATCAAATTAATTTTGCATTATTTTTTAATGTAGTATTATTTATTGTATTATTACCTATTAAACGATATATATAAATAAAAAACATAAACAATAGTGACAATTACTGGTAAAAGTCAGATTTATCAGGTGATGAATCTTCTTCTGATGATTTTTTGTCGTCCAAATTATAGTAAGATTAAGACAGCAAAGCCAACTACCTGTACTCAATAAATCCGAACCTAAGTCTAGCTGAGCTGCAGAAGCTTATGGGTAATGTAAGCGATGAGGCTGACAAAAGCGAAACGGAGGAAAAAGAAGAAGAAAACACAACAACAAAACCTATACAATGGATTGTCGATTGTAATTTTGCACCTGTCAACTTCGAACGCACGGACGTAAAAACCAAGTTTTTTGTCTCTGACATCACAATTGATTTCACACCTCTTGAATTTTTTTCCGATTTAGTACCTATCACAAAATTACAAAAAGTATGTGTGCAAAGTACTCAGTATGTTAAACAACGAAAAAAAAGGCAAGGCAAACAGAAAAAGCTTTGCTGTTTAAAAACTACACACCATTCAAGTTAGTAAAACTGTATCGGTTTATTGCATAACGATTCGCTACTAGATTATTAAAAAAGAATTTCATCACATATTTTTTGTCTACAGAACCACTGTATCATACACCATTTTCTCCTGCTACTATGAGTGAAAACAGGTCAGTATGGCTTTGGCAAACTTTAATATTGTATAAATAATAACACTTGTCAATAAATAAAATGAAGATCTAGAGCCTAATCGTTTTTTTCTTAAACATGTTCAGGAAATTTAGGAGGAGCTTGCACTTTTGCAATATTTCTAATTGAGATTTAAAGCCTAATCGCATGCTAAAACTGAAATTACGGCTAAATTTAATAGTGAGCAAGATTGCAAAATGAGTTGTGCCTGGACTCAACCTGTGCATCGACAAAAGGCTGGCCAAAAACAAGGGTTTACTGAGTTTTGCCTAGTACATACTCAATAAAAAAGAACGTTTTGGCGTAAAATTATATGTGTTGGCTGACTAAGACAGTAAATTGGTCAATTATGTTTTACCGTATTAAGGTACCAATATACGTTATATAACACCATTGACACCTTCTAATTTTACTTTTTTTATTGCCTATAAGTTTTAACTATTTCACGATAGGAGAAACAAAGTACCTGATTTAATAAAATCACAAGTCAAAACTTGGCTTTATAGGTGCTGTTGTGAAGTGCCTAATTCGACCTTACCTTAATTTGCATCGGATTGTGTACATTAAAAACTATTTTAACTCCCTAACATTAGCTCAACAGCGAAAAGAGTGTAACACAGATGTTGTTGGTACTGTTAGGTTAAATATGAAGCAGATGCCAAAATTTACCACAAAGGTAAAAGAAAGTGAAGTATAGACTTTTACAAATAATATCTTGCCTTAGAAAGAAAGGTAGACAGGCGCAAAGTTCCTATGCTGAATAATTGTATTCGGCATGAAATAAAACGAAATTTAAAATCCAAAATCAAGCCTTATTAAGTCCTGTCCTTTAAAAGTAGCATAGAGGCAGTTGACGAGCTTAATTAAAGCTTGCAACTATCTTTTGTGGAAGGAAAATATCTCCGATGGTACCAGAAAATCTAAAGGCGTTAACTTTACATCGCAGCTTTAATAGTCTGCAAGTGTGAAACTCTTTTAGGCCTGTAAAGCAAAAGCTGGCATTAAAAAATTTTTTTTAAAGCTTTATTTAAGAAATATTTGATTGCAACTTTATTGTTAAAGCCACAAGAGTGAGATCTACTATGATTTTAACTACTCAAAAACGACTAATTAGTCATTTGCATTTTCCTAAAAAGGTTTTAAAACCAATCGAGGTACGCACAAAACTAAGCCTGATTACTTGCGCTTTGTTATGTGCTCGGCAAAAGCTTACGGGCATAAAACATCATATGAGTGTTCTGAGTGTAAGATACGCTTATGTGTAGGAATAATGGGTGGGCCATGCTTTGAATCCTACCACTTAACTCGAAAAGTCGCTACCAAAAAGCGACGCATGGGAGTCTAAAGTCAAGTGCCCATGGTTTGTACATCTGCATGCATGCCTTCTAATTCTTTTTATGTTGATTTAATTGTAAATGCATTTTTGTTTAACTGGTTTGTTTATTATAATCACCGTATTGCTCTGTTTTTTAATAAAAATTTGTAAAATAAGTTAGGCGTATTAGGCTATCGGTTTTGTTTTTTTGTGTCCTGATGTTACTAAAGCTGGTTATTTATGAGGTCTTTTAATTTTACGAGCTAAAATTTCTCGTCCTAAAACTTGCTGACTACTATTTTGTAAAGTAAGCGGAAGGTTAAGTTGTTCACAAAACAGCTGAGTCAGATACAACCTTAGCAAGAAGAGCGCGCTAATAAGGAAGCACAAGCACACTTCTCACAAGAGGTTTGTGTGGTTTCACTGTTTTATCTCCATGAGGCTGGAAATTAAAAATTCGTACCATCTGTTTCAACCGGAAATCAGGGGTAAGTTGTATCAGGATCAGTTCAGACACTCCTGCGGTATCAGTATACTGCGAGGTTGGCTGTTAAGAAGCAACGTAATTACACAAATTTTATTTATTGTGTAAATTCTATATGTAAAGCCTACCAGGATAATTGTATAGTCTTATGTTTTGCCAATGCATGCGTTTTTATTTTTATTTTTCACAAAATTAACCAATTTCAAATGTTTTACTTGTTTCAGTACATTCATTGTTCAGTACACTGTATTGACTAAACATCCATGAGATGGGCAGTAGCTTATTTAAATAAAGCAAATCAGAAGTGTTGTTAGTGTAGTGGGCAATAAGGTGATCAAAAAAGGGTGAACATTTTTTTTCTACAGGCTTTAAATTCAGTATCTTGTTGACAGTGGTCCTGAACGCATCTTTACGGTATCTTTTTTGTCATATAGTACATTTTGTTTGCTTAGAATACTCCATTAGTTGACAACACGATGCCAAAGAAAGGTAACTAAGGAAAAACTGTAGAGCAAATGACATAGGCAATATTGAAATCCGTTCAAAATGGACGTTTAAAGCAGAAGGATTTTGTGTTTGGATTACCTACTTATCTTTTAAGTCCGTACAAGAAAGAAAAAAAACACATTGACAAGCAAAATATAACGAACATACAATTCCAGAAGGACTTTTGCAAAAATTAAAAAGAAATTGAAGCAAAAATTAACCTTTTTAAGGCACCCGACGTTAGTTTTACGTCAAAGTTAACATGTAATATGCCACTATTGACGTTGATATTATGTCACAGAAGCTGTTCAAAAAGGCCAAAGACGTAAACGTCACGTCTAATTTTGCTTGTTGCTATAACCTTAGACGTGACGTGCACGTCTGTTTGCACTTAGTTGTTGTGACTAAGGACGTGAAATGTATGTCTAAATTTTTAATTCTTATAAATTCAAGTTTCAAATTTGTAAAAATTAAAAAAAGTACTAAAATAAAATTACAGTATTGCACACTTACTAGCATCTGCACATAAAAATAAATTAGCACAATCCTAGACCAAGATTGACCATTCATTATTTAATAAATTTTGCATTATTATTCAATGTAGTATTATTTATTGTATTTTTACTTATTAAACGATATATTTTAACACAAAAACATAAACAATAGTGACAATAACTGGTCAAAGTCAGATTTATCAGGTGATTAATCTGATTATGATGATGTTTTTTCGTCCGAATTATAGTTAGATTAGGACAGCAACGCCAACTACCTGTACTCAATAAATCCGAACCTAAGTCCAGCTGATGTGCAGAAGCTCATGGGTAATGTAAGCAATGAGGCTGACAAAAGCAAAACAGAGAAAAAAGAAGAAGAAAACACAACAACAAAACCTATACAATGGATTGTCGATGGTAATTTTGCACCTGTCAACTGCGACCACACGGACGTAAAAATCAAGTTTCTTGTCTCTGACATCACAATTGATTCCACACCTTTTGAATTTCTTTCCGATTTAGTACCTATCACAAAATTACAAAAAGAATGTGTGCAAAGTACTCAGTATGTTGAACAACAAAAAAAAAGGCAAGGCAAACAGAAAAAGCTTTGCTGTTTAAAAACTACACACCATTCAAGTTAGTAAAACTGTATCGGTTTATTGCATAACGATTCGCTACTAGATTAATAAAAAAGAATTTCATAACATAATATTTGTCTACAAAACCACTGTATCATACACCATTTTCTCCTGCTACTATGAGTAAAAACAGGTCAGTATGGCTTTGGCATACATTATTATTGTATAAATAATAACACTATTTAATAAATAAAATGAACATCCAGAGCCTAATCGTTTTTTTCTTAAACATGTTCAGGAAATTTAGGAGGAGCTTGCACTTTTGCAATATTTCTAATTGAGATTCAAAGCCTAATCGCATGCTGAAACTGACATTACGGCTAAATTTAATAGTGAGCAAGATTGCAGAATGTGTTGTGCCTGGACTTAACCTGTGCATCTACAAAAGTCTGGCCAAATACAAGGGTTTACTGAGTTTTAACTAGTATATACTCAATAAAAAAGAACGTTTTGGCGTAAAATTATATGTGTTGGCTGACTAAGACAGTAAATTGGTCAAATATGTTTTACTGTATTAAGGTACCAATATACGTTATATAACACAAATAACACCTTTTAATTTTACTTTTTTATTGCCTATAAGTTTTAACTATTTTACCATAGGAGAAACAAAGTACCTGATTGACTTAAATCACAAGTCAAAACTTGGCTTCATAGGTGCTGTTGTGAAGTGCCTAATTCGACCTTACCTTAATTTGCATCGGATTGTGTACATAAATAACTATTTTAACTCCCTAACATTAGCTCAACAACGAAAAAAGTGTAACACAGATGTTGTTGGTACTGTTAGGTTTAATATAAAACAGATGCCAAAATTTATTACAAAGTTAACAGAAGGTGGAGTATAGACTTTTACAAATAATATCTTGCTTGTAGAAAGAGAGGTAGACAGGCGCAAAGTTCCTATGCTGAATAATTGTATTCTGCATGAAATAAAACGAAATCCAAAATCAAGCCTTATTCAGTCCTGTCCTATAACAGTTGCTTAGGGGCAGATGACGAGCTTGAAGCTTGCAACCATATTTTGTGGGAAGGAAATATCTCTGATGGTACTAGAAAATCTAAAGGCGTTAACTTTACATCGCAGCTTTTAATAGTCTGCAAGTGTAAAACTCTTTTAGGCCTGTAAAACAAAAGCTGGCATTGAAAAATTTTCTTAACAGCTTTATTCAAGAGTAAACTGATTGCAACTATATTGTTAAGGCCGCCAGAGTGAGATCTACTATGTTTTTAACTACTGAAAAACGACTAATTAGTCATTCGCATTTTCCTAAAAAGGTATATAAAACCAATCGAGGTACGCACAAAACTAAGCCTGATTACTTGCGCTGTGTTATGTGCTCGGCAAAAGCTTACGGGCATAAAACATCATATGAGTGTTATGAGTGTAAGATACGCCTATATGTAGGAATAATGGGTAGGCCATGCTTTGAATCCTACCACTTTACTCGAAAAGTTGCTACCAAAAAGCGACGCATGGGAGCCTAAAGTCAAGTGTCCATGGTTTGTACATCTGCATGCATGCCTTTTAATTCCTATTGTGTTAATTCAATTGTAAATGCATTTTTGTTCAGATGGTTTGTGTTATATAATTATCGTACTGCTTTGTTTTTACATAAAAGTTTGAAAATAAGTTATGAGTATTAGGCTATCGGTTTTGTTTTTTGTGTCCTGTTGTTACTAAAGCTGGTTATTTATTAAGTCTGATAATTTCACGAGCGCACATTTCTCGCGCCAAAACTTGCTGACTACTATTTTGTAAAGTAGGCAAAAAGTTAAGTTGTTTAAGAAACAGCTAAGTTAGATACAACCTAAGCAAGAAAAGCGCGCTAATAAGGCAGCACAAGCACACTGCTCACAAGAGGTTTGTGTAGTTTCAGGGTTTTATTTCTATGAGGCTGGAAATTGAAAATTCTTACTATCTGTTTCAAATGGAAATCAGGCGTTAGTTGTATCAGGATCAGTTCGGACACTCCTGCGATATCAGTTTACTGCGAGGCTGGCCGTGAAGAAGCAAGGTAATTACACAAATTTTATTTATTGTGTAAATTCTATATGAAATGCCTACCAAGATAATTGTATAGTTTTTTGTCCTGCCAATGCATGCGTTTTAATTCTTTTTTTTCACAAAATTAACCATTTTTAAATGTTTAACTTGTTTTAGTACATTCATTGTTTAGTACTTCGTATTGACTGAACATCCATGAGATAAGCAGTGGCCTATTCAAATAAAGCAAATCAAAAGAGTTGTTATTCGAGTGGGCATTAGGGTGATCAAAAAAGGGTAAACATTTTTCCTACAGGCTTTAAATTCAGTATCTTGTTGACAGTGGTCCTAAACGCATCTTGACAGTATCTTTGCTGTCATAAAGTACATTTTGTTTGCTTAGAATACTCCATTAATTGACAACACGATGCCAAAGAAAGGTAACTAAGGAAAAACTGTAGAGCAAATGACATAGGCAATATTGAAATCCGTTCAAAATGGACGTCCAAAGCAGAAGGATTTTGTGTTTGGATTACCTACTTATCTTTTAAGTCCGTACAAGAAAGAAAAAAAACACATTGACAAGCGAAATATAACGAACAAACAATTCAAGAAGGACTTCAGCAAAAAACAAAGAGCTATGAAAGCGGAGATTAAAACATTAAAACAGGAAATTTTACACATTTCTGAACCTTCTACTCCTATTTACCATTTTAGGCATGTTTCCTATCATGTTTTTAAGACATACTTTTATCGTCTGTGAAGAACCAAAATAATTTATATTCAGTTTAATATATGATCAAAATGATCAAAAATCAAAATATTTATGTCATAAAACTAAAATTAGTAACATGCGCAAAATGTTAATTAGGAGATTTAAAAATTTTTAAATGTTCTATTTTCGTGTTTTTCAACACTGTAAAATGTCCTTTTTACATGTTTTTGAAAAGGTGCAAAAATTATTAATTCCATTTTTCAATTTAGGGTAGAATTCAAATGAGCTATGTCGAAAAGTTACTGACAGATATTTGCGTAATATTTTAATGGCGAGTATTTAAATAGTGGTAAATTTTCTATTGTCATGTTTTCGAAAAGGTTGAAAATGATCTAATTCATTGTGTTATATAATGTTATTGATATAATTCCACGCAACCATTTAAAGGTTTTTTAACGTATAAAATTAATTCATAAAATTATCATTCACTTGTTTCAAAAAATTTGTTTTTGAGTATTGTAATATTTTTAGAAAGTGCAAAATATTCTATTACCATACATTAATATTGTTTTAATTTTAAGTGCATTAAAATTTCACATTTTGCAATTTAAATTCGGGGAAAATTTTAAATACAAATTTAAAGTATGTAACGCTTCGTGAATAAAAAAAGTTTTTTAAGGGAATAGTCATATAAAAGATTAGCCATATAATTCAATTAAGCGCTGATACTCTTACATAAAATGCTAGTTTATAGTTTTGTTTCATACGTTTTTAATTAGAGACAATTTTAAGGCGTTTGAAAGGTTCCATTCTACCTTAAAATTTAATGAAAATGCAACAAGAACAGGTGTAACAACCTTGCAAAATGTTGAGTGGCAAATTAGGTCAGTAAAGTTGGATTTAGAGTTTGTTGATATGACTTTCTTCTATGTCATTTTACAGCACAGTAAACAAAACAAACAAGCCATCACGTAATCAGTCATTGACTCAAAATGCTGTCAAGATATCAGTGATGATAGGACTGTTAGTTATACACTTGGCTTTCTATCGATAACTTATTATTGTATATCCTTCGTCCGTGTAATTCACGTTGTCTCTTTATTGTAGGTACTTTTTGAAGATTCACTATTTGAAAATAAGACTGAATAATTACTATTGTTAGAATAAATACGTATGAAAATTGTGAACACATGAGATATTTAACGATTTTTTAATTTTTAGTTTTTTATTTTATTTTCATAGTATGCTAACAACTACAATAACCAAATGCATGTAGGCAAGTACACAAATTACAATTCCACATGGAAGCCGTCATGTTTGTTTCGTAACTATTTTTTTAAAACCAACGCACAACAAAAAGGGTAATAATTATTGTAAAATTAACGTTAATTTTAATAACGAAATTTCGTTTGATCCTGCTTCTACTATCAAAAATTTTACCAAAGATCTGCAAAATTTAGTTGGCACACCTATGCTATTCCCGAATCAAAAAATTGCCATTATTAACCAATATTTATGGCCTTGTTTAACCTATTCGCTACAAACAGCCCCTTTAAATAAATTGCCTAAAAAATTCCTTGAAGACTTGGATAAGCTTATTCGTAGTTCTGTCAAAGATATTCTTGCTATCCCTCACGATTCTCCTAATGCATTGCTGTACACCTCAACAAAATTTCGGGGGCTTCAAATAATGAGATCTACTTGGAAAGCATTTATTCAACATTATAATATTTGCGTAGTCTTGCTAAGTTGTGATGACCCATACATCCCGTTCGTAACAGATTTGAAGTCAGAAATGGAAAGCTGCATTGTAGCTTTGCAACTTAATGGGGATGAAGTGCAATCTAAGATGGATTCTTGTCCAAAAACAAAACCTGGTAAAATATTAAGGGAAATATTAAGGAATCAAGAGTATGATCAATCATGCTCATTTCCACTTCGAGGACAAGGTGTTGAATTGTATCAAGAATGTCCGTACGGCAATAAAATTATTATTGACAAATGCGGCTTAACATCTTCGGAATGGTTGAATGCTTTAAAAATGTCTGCTAATGTATACCCTGTTAAAGCTATTCCAGGTCGTTCGCTAGAATCATCCCTTTGCAGGCACTGTAAAGAGAAAGAAACCCTCGCCCATGTTCTAGGGAAATGCCATGTGGGAAGCTTACTGAGAACTAGTAGACATCATGAAGTTAGGACAATTATTGCTAATCATCTGAGAAAACTAGACTGGATTGTGCATGAAGAAGTTACTGATGGTGCTTCAAAAAGAGTTGACATCATCTGCTGGCGAAAAGATTTGAAGTCCGGGTACATTCTGGATCCAACAATACGTATGGAGCAGTCTCTAAGTCAAGCTGACGAAGTTAATGTAGAAAAGCAGGCTCATTATAATCCTTGCATTCCGTACTTTCTGGATAAATACCAATTAAAGAAGCTGGAGGTGATTGGACTTCTTGTTGGTGCTAGGGGCTCTCTAACAGGGTTCTTCGAATCATTTCGCAAAGATTTACGTCTCCCATCAAAAATGATTGAAGAAATTGTAGTTGCTACAATTCGTGGATCATGCCGAATCGCCCACAATCATTTATATAATATGAATTTAGTCAATAGTTGATTATTTACAATAATTTTATCTTTTGTTTTACGAGAATCATAATTAATAACGTGAATGATGTGTTTTGTTCTTACTGTGTCTTAATGGCAAGCGTAATAGTGCGCCAGTTGTAAATAAATATTTACTTTCTCTCTCAAAAGTACATTAAAAAAATAAAGTTGAACTTTTATATTGCCTTTAGATTAAATAAAAATGTTCATCGAGATATAAGATGTTAAAATCATCTTGGGTCAAATTACTGATCTTAAATAAATACACATACGTTCTTAAAATAAAAAAATAACTAATAAATAAAAAATAGAGGAAATGGCTGTAATATGTTTCCTGATCTTCGTTTTCAACATATAATTGCTCCTTAAGCTCTGCCATAGCTGGTGCAACTGCTAGTGCTGGAAAAACTTCCCAAAGCAAAGAATCCACAAGTGAATTTTGCTACTTCACGTAAAACAGGTCCCACTCTTTTAACCTACATACATTATTAGAAAAATTAGTTTTTCCCAAATCAAATTAACTCAAATCAAAAATGAGATGGTGTATGACTTACTTGGAAACGTTTTCAGGTGTAACCCTGGGATTTGGCTAAATGTTATTAAAGTGTCTTCTACCAACGCTAGACACTTCAGCTAGCATAGAGACTTGAGTGCATTTTTGGTTGCTAGGCAACTAAAGCCCGGGACATTTTGAGAATTTTCTTGAAAATTCAAAACTCAAAGTTTAACATGCAAATTCATATGGGAAAATCAAGGCACCAAAGGGTCCCCCCTGTCAAGCTTTTTAATTTTACAAGATTTTCAGTTTATCATTAAAAGTCAACAAATGTCGTTTTAAATGAACATGAAATGTACAAGTCTAATATCAGGCGGGTCTCCGCCATGAAAGTTTCCATTTACCAGTGCAGGCTATTTTTCAATATAGAAAAGTGTGAAATACTGCTAATAGCTGAAAATCATAACAACAGCCACTGTAATTTATTATGACATCTTACTGAACGCAAAAAGCGCATAGAGGAGCATCCACAAATGATGTCATCAAAAAGTCCCACTTTTAGCACCCTGGGACCCCATAGCTTAACCATTGCGTAAATGGCAATTTCTACGCGGAATTTGTCAAAAGTGCCCAAGTAGACTCATCAACCCAACTGATGGCGTCATGTATGGACGATCCCTATCTGCTTTACATGTGCGCTGGAGTAGTATTTTGTGGGTAAAATTTAATGTAAAACGACATTTGCTGACTTTTAATGATACACTGAAAATCTGGTAAAATTAAAAATTTTGACAGGGGGGACCCTGTGGTGCCTTGATTTTTCCCATATGAATTTGCATGTTAAACTTTGAGTTTTGAATTTTCAAGAAAATTCTCAAAATGTCCCGGACCTGTCAAAATGGTTGCCTAGCTACCAAAAATGCACTCAAGTCTCTATGCTAGCTGAAGTGTCTAGGGTTGGTAGAAGACACTTTGGTAACATTTAGCCAAATCCTAGGGTTACACCTGAAAACGTTCCCAAGTAAGTGTATCTGATTTAGAATGAGCCCCACCTGGTCAGAAAATCCAAGGCCGTACTTCCATTTAGTAACATAGTGTTCGCAATTGCTCGTCGCAACATTATAGTGCAACTTGTTATGAAGATCTTGAAATGCCCTGTCAACGGCAGCAGCCCTTATAAAACACGTTCTACCTACTTTGTTACCTATTCGTACCATGGAATCCCCTGCAACTGTGTCAATGTGCTCTAATTGGATGTGTGCAATATTTATTTGTTTTAGACTTGCCGTTATGTTAAAAACGTGATTGTTGAAGTAATACAATTCAAAATGACTGAATTTCTCTCGATCGAACTCTATAATGTCACCAGGGAGTGGGTTTTCGCCTTTCAAGTCCTTAACTGACATCCAGTCTGTCACTCGATCTTGAGCTTAGCAACGAAGTGAAAATATTTGATGAATAACACAATATATAATTTGACTGTGACGTAGTTACTTTTGGTTACAATATGGAGAGTTGCTTAGCAAAACCTAATTGGAATGGTGCACGTCAGGCTAAAACTGTTAATAAAAAATGAACTTATCATGATTTACCTTCATTGGCTGTTAGCTGGAGAAGATCTGACAGCCATAAGCCTTGTGAATTCTGTAAATAACCTGAAATTTTGCATAGAAATTTTAATTGATTTAAAAAAATTTCACAGCAAAATCGAACTATTTAAATTAGGTTATATTAAATTACCCCTACCGTTAGTCACTTATTAAAATTAAAAACACTTTGTAGCCTGTCTATTTTTATTGGATTCCCAGTCGTTCCCTGACCATTTGTACCCTAGTTCCAGTCGAAGCTTCACCGTTATTTATATATTCAATTATATGGATATAGATGTACATTTTATTTTATTATTTTAAAGTTAGTAAAATCTGTTTTACTTACAGTAAGTTTTGGTTTTGTGAAGGGTAAACGCACATTGTAGTCTGTTGTTGTATTTAAATTATTTAATTGTGTTATAACAAGTAATTACTAATTACCGCAAAAAGGAAGTGGGTACATCAATGCTTTGAGTGTGGTTTGAATATTCAATTTTATTTTCATTTTGTTACTGATGTAGACTTCATTATTTTTTGCAACTGTTGTGAGGTCCACCAAACGAGCTCTTTCATCATGGGTGTTGAAGCAAATATCAATAACTTGTCCGTTTCTATAGTAAATTACAAAATGAATCTTTCGTCCCTCACGAATTTCCAGAAGATCACCAGTTTCAAGTGTGTCCGAATCAAGTAACTTTTCGGCACAAGTTGGACCTAAAACAATTCAACCATGTAGAGTAGTAAAAAGCCTATTCCGTTTAATTTAAAACTAATTAAAATTAGGAGAAGAGTTGTAAAATAGTGTAAATGTTAATATTTTGTTTTTATATTTAATTTTTAAATTATAAAGGACTCTAATTAATTTTGGTGGATAAGCTTACAAAGCAGATATGGTCTTGCCTAATATAGCAGTTAGGTTTAGGCTCCCACCAAAAGATCTTCTATTCGCAAGCCCGTGGAAATTGTAGTAGAGCGGATCCATTATGTCAGTGGATTTAATCAAGGATAAAGGATTGAGGTCAATTATTTTCTAAAGCAAAATGTTTTATTTTTGAGTATAGATGATCACACGTTGTGCTCCTATGCAAGACTAAATTGATTATGTATAAGATGAGCATTGAAACAATGCTATTTATATAATTCTGAAACTTATGTATTTCTTTTCATATTGTATTTATCTTATATTTTTGTCGTCATTGTTTTGCAGTTTTCCGTTAATCATGCGTTTACTTAACCTAGTTTCGATTTTGCAACTAATCAGAATTTGAAGAAGCAAGTGGCAAATTTTTATTCATGTTTGTGTAATAAATTAGATCCTACTGGTTTTTTATTGATTTGTAAATCCATTTGAACGTGAACGAAAAAGTCTAAAGATATTTTGGGCAATGAAAATAAGTCCGTTGTCGTTTTGGGTGTTTTACTGATATTAGTATTTAGTTCATTCCAAGTCATTTGCATTTTACTTTGGTAATCTACACAGAAAAAGGATGTATTTAGGTATCTATGTTATGTTGACTTTAATTTTGACTAAAATATCTCCAGTGTGTGTATGATCTGAATTATGAAGTTGGCATGTTTAGTAAGCACATAGCATATATTACATGTTCGCACGTCTGCTGTACTTACTGGTTTATCGTTAAACTCTCAGCTTGATAGCTGATATCATTATTTGCATAAATAATTCAATAATTTTCATAGAGCGTTTTGGTAGCTTGTCGTCCACTGCGTGTTATAAGTTAATTAATTATAACTCCATGCAGTTAAGGTTTTCAGTTTAGTATATCCTGATTGCAATTAAATTGTAATGGTTTTACTGCTCCAACAATAAATATGCCTAAATAGCTGAATAGCTAATAAATGAGGATTGCATGTCGTCGGTGAAGAATTATTCTGTGAATTCTGTCGTAAGTACAGGGCACGGCTAAAGTCATTTATCTGTCGCAAGTCAATACAAATTTTAAAGTCATTCTGTCCCAAGTCCATTCAACTGGTAGCTGCTGTCAACGTCGCTTTCGCGTTGTCCTATGCATGATGTGGGGGTGGTATGTTACTGACTGTATTGTACTCATGGCGAAAACTTGGGGGTCATCCACAACAGACGTAAAAAAATTCCATTTCTAAAACATTTTGCGCTTTCCAAAAACATGTAAAAAGAACATTTTACACTTTTAGAAAGCATGTAAATAGAAAATTTTACACTTTTAAAATACATTTAAGTAAAAGATTTTACTTTTTTAGAAAGAATGTAAATAGAAAAATTTTCACTTTTCAAAAACATGCAAATAGAATATTTTTCACTTTTGAAAAACATGTAAATAGAACATTTTATACTTTTAAGAAACATGTAAATAAAACATTTTGCACTTTTCAAAAACATGAAAATAGAACATTTAGCACTTTTCAAAAACATGCAAATAGAATATTTTACACTTTAGATAATGCCACACATTCTTAAGAAATTACAAGGGTCAGTTACCAGTTTTTTATTTCAAGTTTTAATTTTTAATTTGTAATGACATGTACATTGTATTTACTAGGTGTAATAACAGTATTAGAATCCGCATGTTTCTTCCTTTCATGGACAACAACTGGTGTTTATTAAATAAGTAAAAAAAAAAGAAAGCAAAGAATAACAGTTTTAAAACCCACACAAACAATATTCAAGTAAGCTGAGTCACCGCTGTTTTCTTTAGATTGCGGAGAGCAGTTTATATGGTATTTTATTTGACTATTGGCGACAATATGACACCAGACGCTGCTTTCTCAATAAAAACCGTCTGTATCACAAAATTAAAAAAAGTATATTCAAAATAATGTTACTAGTAATTAGAATTTACAGGAATAACTAGTAAGTACATTGCCCAAGATAAAGAAATAATATTTCTATTATACCTTTGTCCGTGGTGAATGATTATCTAATTAAGTTTATATTAAACCATTGTAAGCCAAACGAGAACGAAATGCGGTCGTTCTCGTCTTTTTGATCGGTCTTTTTTTCGACGAAAAAAAGGCGCATATGAGCCCTCCAAGAAAAATAAAACGGACTCCTCGAGTTTTGGAGCTGTGTGGAGCCCATGCCTTCGACTATGAAATTTCCACTCCGCCTGCTTTCTGGGCCGACCCCCGACTACAGGAGCATCTTTTTTCGTCCACTGTACGCTGTACGCTGTGGAGTACTGTGGACTACTGTGGAGTACCTAAGTACCTCAACTACCTGAACTACCTGTGAAAGAGGAACGTGGAAGTACAATTTAGTATTTAGTACAAGGGACAAGGTAGTTAGGTACCTCTATTCTAATGTACGCGTCAAAAATGTATACCCTGACTCGTCAATGATAAAAACTTTTTACCACCCCCTTCTGCCTCAAGCGTTTCTAGGGACCAAGGCGCATCGGAGCTGTGTGGAGCTGTGCGTTGGAGCTGCCTTCGTCAATTTCCAATTCTGGAGCCCATGCCTTCGAGTGTTTGGGAGAACGGCGCTTCGGTACTAGATCGGTCAGCCTTCGTTCTCTGCTGCTTGGCTGACAGTGTATTAAACTCACCGAGGCTGGAGCCGGAAGACACATGTTACGGGGAATATTGCAATAGAGGCCTCTGCAACAAGGAGGCTGGTCCACACATGCCTTATTCACTTGTATGCACTAAAATAAAAAAATACCATCCGTTAAATTAACAAGTACATTTCTAAGATGATTTGCTTTCTAGACCAAGGGACATACGCTTCCAAGATATCGTCTGTGAGGAACCGAAATGACCTATATCCATTTTTAGTTAACACTAGTATTGACTATCTACAAACATATTGAAACATGTCTTGAGAGCATTTAGATAGAACAGTTCGCACTTTTGCACTTTTTAAAAATATGTAAATAAAACATTTTGCACTTTTCAAAGACATGTAAATAAAATATTTTGCAATTTTGAAAAACATGTGAATAGAACATTTTACACCTTTCAAAATCACGTCAATAAACATTTTACACCTTTTCTAAACCACGGAACTTAAACATCTTGCATTTTCTAAAAAACTTGAAATTAGAACATTTTTGCACTCTTTAAAAACATGTAAATAGAACAATTTACACTTTTAAAAATATGTATATAAAAGATTTTCCAAATTTTCAAAAACACGTAAATAGAAAATTATACACCTTAACAATAAACATGTAAATAGAACATTTCACATTTTTTAAAAACATGAAAATGAAACTTTTTACGCTTTTCAAAAACAAGAACTAGAACATTTTCCACTTTTCTGCACCAAGTAAAGCAAACATTTTGCACTTTTATACATCTAGTAAAAATAACAATCTGCACATTTCTTAAAAATATAAATACAACATTTTGCGTTACTAAAGAAAACCATCAATTAAATTAAAATATTGGTTTTGGCAAGGAAAAAATTCCTGCCTAAAAGCAATTCATTTGTCCGGCCCTGTCCCTTCCTGTCCCCCCGTGAATACAATTTAATAATTAATTTGTAAGAACTAGTGCTTTGTTAAAATAACGAACATTATCGTGAGCTGCAGGAAGCTCCATTGCAACCGCGAAAAAAACTAAAACTAAGACTAAACACAGCTGGAGGCAGGCCCTGCTTCTTGTGGACTTCATCTTGAAGATGGACGACGCAATGGAAGTATGGAAGGGTTTTGAGAAAAGTAAACAAATATCTGCGTGGGAGACAAAAGAAAAACACAAGTCAGTTAAAATTTAAATTTAAATAACTTGATTTTTCCAATTTTATAATTAAATTATTTATTAATATTCCAATTAAATAATGTAATAAATAAATGTAGGAGCAATACGGTGATTAAAGATTCGAATTCAGAAATCGACAAATTAAAAATAAAAGTTACTGTAGACAGTTGTGTGGTGTTGTGTTTTAATGTGAGAATCCGATCGAAGAGTTAAACTGCCGCAGTACTAAAGACACTCGGATTATATAGACGTAAACTAACTATGTATGTACATGTTTAAAGCATCTATTTCTGATTAAGTATTTTTAAATAGAATAATTTAATCCTAGCCTAAGTTAAATATAAGTAATTTTATTTTTACACCCCATACTCCCCATGTTTAAAGTCTAGGTATGATGAATTTATTTTTAACATCCATCAAAAGGTCAATGACATATCGTGTGTGAAGAACTAAAATTACCCATATCTAATTTAAACTAGAATCAAAATGAGCTATGTTATAGAAACAAAATAAAAAAGATGCGCAAAATGTTAAGTAAGAGTTTTTTTAAAAGTGTTAAATGTTCTATTTTGATGTTTTTGAAAAGTGCAAATTGTTCTATTTACATCTTTTTGAAAAGCTTTAAATGTTTTATTTACATACTTTTAAAAGGTGCAAATTGTTCTATTTCTATACTTTTGAAAAGTGCAAAATATCCCATTTAAATAAATGCTTTTAATACATGTTTGAATATTTTTTTAGATAGCGAATATTGCTATTAGCTATGTAAGAACAGATATACCTAGGTTATTTTGTTTTTTCACTGTTGATATAATCTAAAAGTGCTGATTACAATATTTGGCAGTCCAACAATATTTCTGTTGTTGTGTGAGTCATTCTGCTGCTTTCGTTTGTTTTGTGTGAGGAGAGAGAGTTTTTTTCTGTTTGTGAGTCACAAGTTGGGCTACAGCAGAGTCTTAACTGATAAGATTAGCCTTCTGTCCGTTCATGCGTCTTATTTTCATCAGGTCAAAGTTCATTTCACATTATTATTTACTTACGTATTGTTACCATCTAATTTTAGCTAAAGTCAAACTAAACTGAATTATGTTAGATCATGAATTCCAGGTTTTTGTAAAGTTGTTAATTTTTATTTCTAATTTCAAGTAAAACAGATGAGTTATAATTTACTGACAATAATGGCAGACATCAGACATGATTTAATATCCACTATGAATGTTTCGTTAACATAATTTTTACAATAAATGCAATTTTTTGTACGCTTGTATTTGGAATAAATTACAGCCTTTGAAAACTGACCTAACTGTATCCAAATTAATTTGATTATCAGTGAACGTATTCCAGTTTAAATATGTGCCCGGGTCTTTCCTGTAGCAGACGAAGCGTCCATCCAAATCGAATCCTTCAAATAGCTTCCAATCAGAGGGGCCTGAGATGGCCAAGGAGTTGTATTTAGAAATAATGTTAGTCATTGCCTGGGCTGTCACTAGCAACTCTCCTATATGATAATTTGTGCCAGTGTACAGGCTGATAGCACTAGTGGAAGTATCTCCAGCTGCAAAGTGTCGGAAAGACTTGATTCTTGTCGGCTTTAATTGTTCTTCATCTAAACACAGAGGTGTATTTCCACTATTTGTGCCTGTGATATTTAGCACGATTGCGTAATTAGCCACTGTCGAAAATAACCATCTATAAAATCAAAAATTTTAAAAACAATGTAAAAAAATGGCAGGACTAGATAATGCTTTCAGCTCATAGGCAGCTCATCCAACTGCCTAAATCTTTTAAAAAACGTGTGCATAGAACATTTTGCAGTTTTTAAAAGTATGAAAAAAAAATATTTTGACCTTTCAAAAACATGCAAAAAAAATGTTTTGTAGATTTTAAAAACGTGTAAGTAAAACAGTTTCCACCTTTTCAAAACATGAAAATGAAACATTTTACGTTTTTAAAAAATAGGTAGCCCAAAATATTTTTGAACATTTCAAAAACAAGTAAATGACACATTTTTCCCACTTTTCTCAAAACATGTAAATAGAACATTTTTGAAATTTTCTGGATCATGTAAATCGAAAAGGTTAACAATTTTTAAAACATGTAATTAGAACATTTTGCACTTTTTTGAATCATGTAAATCGAACATTTTGCACTTTTTAAAACATGTAAATAGAACATTTTACACTTTTATGAATCAAGTAAAAAGAACATTTTTCACATTTCTTAAATATTGAAATACAACATTTTGCTACACCAAAGAAAACCATTTAATAAAATCAAAATGTGGGTTTTTGTATGGAATTAAATTGCTCCCTCAAACCAATTTCTTTGTCCGGCCTTTAGAAAAGTGTGAAAATTAAATTCAGTACATGCTTTTCAAGTGAGAAGTAAATAAATTAATAATTAGTACGTACGTTCCTGTGATGCACGTCTTGTTTATCTGCGGAAGAAAGAACGAACAAAGTCAGAGTTACGACCCACTGTGTCTTCATGTGTCTTGATAGCGCCATTTTTTACCAAATTAGCTGTTAATCTAACGCAGAATAAATTTAAAAAATTTTTTAAATTAATTTAAAATAATAACAACTAATTTTTGCCTAGATTCGGAATTGCGAGTGGTCGACAAAAAGTAATAACGAGGCATTTGATATAAATACTTTTTGAATTGACATTGAGAACTAATTCAAGAGCTGGTATAGTTAATTACGCAATTACACTCTCTGATATCGCAGATTGCTTTAAAGAAAAAATTATATAAGGGATTATGCATATATGATGTCAACCAAGTTTTTTTTTATTTTTAAGACCGTCCCTTCTACTTGTATGTCATCCGTTTGGCAACTACACTAATAGCTATCTTGAACACGTGATATCGTCAGTAGTTTTCAAGTAGGCCCATTGAGCACACTCATGACGTCATTTATGTACGACTCTTAATACAAAATAAATGCATTAATTTGTAAATTGGAAATTCCAACATGGGAACATTGGGTTGCCAAAACTTACAATTTTGTGAGATTATGTCAATCACAATCGACTTGTTTTGATTCACACAACGGGCTTAAGTACGGACTGTAAACAATAGAACGGCAAAAAAACAAAGGTGAGAAAAAAACTGAAAAAAAAGCTAGCAAAACCTATTGACAGTAGTGGGATTCGACCTCAAGCCTTTGATAGACCTATGACATAAACCAGCGCATTGGACCGCTTGGCTATGCTACCTCTTAACGGAACGTGCATAAATTACATACAACAAATTTTAAACCTTTACCTCACTTTTTAGCATGTACTTTCATATCTAAGGATGAGCAGATTCATCCCTTACAATCCGCTTAGCTCCCCCAATGAACTACGTAATTTATGCATGCATTCTTGGCAGTAACACAAGCGTAAACTAATTTCTCTTTCACCCGATTGTGGGTCTATAATAATACGTATTAACACACTTGTTGATTTTAGACATTAAATTCAAGTTTTTTATCGTGTTTTTGTGCACTCAATTACAAAATTACGTACATCATATCGTGATTTTATTTAAACAGAAAGCAATATGCTTTTAAAATAATGTAAGAAAAAAGACATGACCTACTCATCAGGACTAGGGCCACGGTTAAATTAAAATTGTATTTACAATAAATGTAACTTTCTGTGCGATTCAACTTGGAGTAAATCACAGCCTTTAAAAACGAATCTGACTGTGCTTAAATTAACTTGATTGTCAGTAAACATATTCCAGTTTAAAAAAGTATTAGGGTTTTTTCTGTAGCACACGGAGCGTCCATCTAAACCGGGTCCTTCAAGTAGCTTCCAGTCGGAAGGGCCTGAGATTGCCAAACAAACTTATTTAGAAATAATATCCGTCTTCGCCCGCGCAGTAACGAATTCTTCCCTATTCCCCTCTATGATACTCGTCCCCAGTGTACAAGCTGATGGCACTCGTGGAGGTATCCCCAGCGGCAAAGTGTCGGAAAGACTTGATTTTTGTAGCGTTTAAATTATTTTCATTAAAACACAGTGCAGCACACAGCTTCTTTTCCATTGTTTGTGCCCGTGATGTTGAGTACGAGTGCATGGTTTTTCATTCACAAGTCACTTACTAAATTGTTTAATTTACTCACGGAAATATAACTTGTTACAAAAGGTATACTATAATTAGAAATTTTACTACTGAAACGCAGAACTCGACTTTTTATTTCGAAATCAACACTATTATCCACTCGACGTCACTTTTTCCTACAGCTCACAACTTTATTTAAACTTTTAAATAATTATCCAGCTAAAGAATTACAGTAAATACAATGCAAACGTGCTACCTGCTAAGTTTATTTCAAATTTTCAAAAAACTCCACAGAGTTTGAAGCAGGTCTACACTAAAGTTTGAAATTGGATGAATGTTTAAATCACCGCTCCAAGAATAACGATTCTAAGTTGTTCTTTGTGCGTATCCTAAATACGCTATTTATTTAGCTTTAAATATAGCTGCTACAACGTCACGGTGAAACGGTAATATGACCATTAATTACGATTTTGGCAGTCCTAGAGATCGGACGTGTGTGGTTTTTGCTCCCACGCGACAATTAGTTTCGCCATAGGTAGGGACTTTAATGAAAAAATAGTTCGGATTGCTCCGCTACTTAAAATTATTTTTTGGTCGACAATTTTATTTTTCTAAAAGTTATTGAATTTTGGCAGTGTGGGAAATAAAATTAGATTTTAAAATTATATGGTCTTCAGCCTTTGTTTATTATTATTTTCAACAACTGGTTTGATAAAAGTTTGAGTCGTAATGGGAACTTAAGCATTGGATTTCTTTTAAGTTTTATACTGAAATATAGTGGAATGGCCCTTCAAGCTTCCTTAAATACTACAAGTGGCCTTGAACCCTGCCCATATTGTGATCGTTCATTTAAGCCGAAAGGAATTAAGCGTCATATCTCAAGTGCCCACCCGGACATTCATAGACAAAATTTGTTGGATGATTTGAATCCAGATTTTTCTAAAAATATTGAAAATGAGGAAGACCGGGACCAAGAAGTTAAGGCTCTTAATGCTGACTTTGAAGTACTCATCAAAAAATTTGGCGATTTAATTTCAACAGATACACGCAATGATGATTTTTTTGAAGTCTTATGCACTAATTATGTTGCTTTGTTGCGAAAATGTGAAAATGAGTTGCCAGGTCCTAAAAATCCAGCAAAAAAGTTTTACGAACTCAGGAAAAAGAGTCAAACATTTAAAAGTACAGATGCCGGTTATAGTTCCAGCTCAAATCCACAGAGGGCGTCAAAACAAAAACGACAGGGTCGAAAAACAGCCCACAAGGAACGGGTAGTTCAGTACTCGTTTTATAATCAAAGACAGAAAGCAGTACGTATGGTTCTTGGTTCAGATGGTATGTCCTGTAGCATTTCTTTAACGAATTTGGAGCGTGATTTCTCAAGTAGATGGAGTATTCCCAATAATGCTGTAGGGCCCGTTTATAGAGGTGTTTCTGAAGAATCTCAAAATGAAATTGATGCCGCCTATTTTTCTACCATTACGTATGACAAGGTGAGGGCTCAGATTAATCGTATGAACACAGATTCTGCTCCTGGCCCAGATGCGATTTTAGTACGTTGGGTGAAATCGACTCTAAAGAAATCCAAAGTTGTAATTTCCAGTATGATGTCGTACATGATTCGCTTTAATTTCGTTCCAAAGTATATGCGTGAAGCCAGAACAGTCCTAATTTTCAAATCGGGTGATCCTAAGGATTCAAAAAATTGGCGTCCAATTACCGTGAGTTCAGTTATTCGACGAATTATAGAAAACGTCTTAGACGTAGATTTACGTGAGTACTTTTCTTTGAACCAAAATCAGCGCGGTTTCACAAATCAAGCCGGGACTTTAATAAATACAACTTTAGTTAATGAATGCTTCAAGAAAGCTAAAATTGACAAAACGGACTGCACAATAATATTTGGTGATATTTCGCAAGCATTTGATAATGTTGGACATGCCCATGTATTTTGTCAAATAAAGTCTAAACCAGCCCCTTCACTTTTTAAGGAATTAGTATGTAATCTTGCAACCAACAATTTTACAAGAATTACTACAATTGAAGGAAAAACAAGTCCTATACAATTTCAAAGGGGGGTTATGCAAGGAAGCCCATTGTCGCCATTTTTGTTCAATATATCTATTGACCCAATAATTCACGAATTAAGTGAAAAGGAAGTACTTGACAAATTTGTATTTAATCTGCACCCATTACATGACAACATATCAAATGGCGAATTCGCAGATGATACTGGGTTGTTTGGAAACTCAAGAAATGCTGCCATTGAGCTTTACGAGCAGAGTACTAAATCGTTGTCTCTTATTGGCCTTAAGATGAATCCCTGTAAAAGCGTAGCTATCAGCGTGGTTAAAAGCGAATTGTGTCAGGATCCCCTCAATGTTGGCAATGGTGAGCTCATATCATGCATAGGACCACAAGACACGATAAAATACTTTGGAGTCACATTTAACGACGGGATAATTTTTGACGAATTAAAGTGTGCTAAGAAATTTGAAGAAAAACTTGAAAAGCTGACATCATCACCAATGCTACGACCTGACCAAAAACAAAAAGTACTTAAGGCCTATGTATGGCCAACGCTTGTTTACCCCTTTCAAAGTGCCCCACTTTCAAAATTGTCCCGTTCATTTTTGGAAACTATTGACAAGATTATTTGCAGCTCCGTCAAAGAATTTTTAAGTATCCCAACAAGTACACCCACTAGCATGATTTATTTAAGTTCAAAAGTTAAAGGGATAGGACTGGTTCGTGCCAAATGGGAAGCAGAAATTCAAAATTTCAATGCAATGGAAATTTTATCAAGTTCAGCTAATGCTTTTATTCATGAAGTTAAAGATTTAAAGTTTGAAAAGTTAAATTCACTGGATTTTTTAGATATTCCTCAAGAAGTTAGAGAAACCATGGCTTACTTCAAGGGCAAAAAGAGCAAGTTGATTCGTGACCATTTAAGAAGTGTTGAATACGATAACTGGTGTAACCTTCCACAGAAAGGCCAGGGTGTCATTCAATTTCAAGAGTGCCCTTATGCAAATAAATTGTTTCATTCCAAAATTGGACTTTCTTCCTCTGAATGGATTACCGCAATTAAGATAATTGGAAATGTTTTACCTATTAATGCCATACCGCGACTTGACCAAGGATCCCTTTATTGCCGTCATGGTTGTAAGGAGATTGAAACATTAGGCCATATCCTTGGAAAATGCCCGTGTAGTGAGTTAATTCGTAAGATTTGACACCATGCTGTCCGCCGTCTAATTGCTGAAGCTATGCAGAAGCTAGGTTAGAAAACTTTTGAAGAAGTTGAATGCTCAGGGAATGGTTCAAGAAGGGTTGACATAATTGCTTACAACCTTGTATCTAAGCAGGGAATAATTCTTGATCCTACCATTCGAATGGAACAAAATAATACAAACCAAGCTGAAAAGGTGAATGATGAGAAGCAAGAAATTTATGACCCTTGCATTCCCTACTTCAAAGATAAATTGGGTCTCAATGACATCAAAGTGATAGGTCTTTACATCGGAGCGCGTGCAACAATCCCAAAATTTTTTCTGAATTATATAAAAAGCCAATGTCTGCCGTCCACATTAATTGAAGATATAGTGGTTTCTGTTCTAAAGAAATCTACGCAAATATGCGTGCATCATTTGTATTCCAGTGCTTCTTTTGATTCATATTAAATTATTACATATAATATTTACGATAAAAATCATAATTTATATTTCAAAAAATTTGTTTTGTATACTGAGTCTCATGGGCTATCCTTGTTGAAGGACAGTGTCAAGTTTATTTTAATAAAATTGTCTTTCTCTCTATTTATTAACGATTTTCAAACGATTCCACATTCCACAACGAAATTGGTTTACGCTTATTTATGGTGGCTAAATTACGATTTACAAACCAAATAAATGCGCATTTGGGTTGCCAAAAATTTCCGTAGCCGTATATCGATTCAAATTATACTGTTAAGCGTTTTACAACAACGATTTTATTTCGTTTTTGTTTTTCGTTTTAACAACGTTTGTAAGATACGATAACGATAATAATCAATACACAACGGTTGTGATACGATACGAAAACGATTGTGGTTTATTGGATAGGCACTGTGTGTTCGACTTATTTTTTTATTACTTATACAGGCTCCGTTTTACCCTGCAATTTAAAAAAATTAATCACGAAATTTTAGCACTAATAATTAATAATTCTGCTACTGCTACTCTAGCAGAAAACTGAAAACCTTCATAACTAATGCATGTTTAATATTTTACAGCTAATTATTTAAGTTAGTTATTGTCAGTGAGGGAAAAAATCCGTTGAATTTCATTCCTTGCTGGGAGCAGTTATAAGTTCCAGTGGATTTCAATAAATATTGCGTATATTTAGTTTACCAGCAAAATTTGTTGTTTATTTGTTTCAATCAAGTACAGTTGCATGCTTGCAGGTAAGTAATTAAATGTATGATAAAAGTTGTAAAGTTTACATACGTATAGTACAGATATCGTCGGTGAAGAACTAAAATGACCCATGCCCATACCTATTTTTACCTACAAACAATATCCTTCTACCTACATAAATATTGAAACATATTTTCAAATACATGCAAATAAAAAAATTTTTCCTTTCAAAAAACATAAAAATTCAAAATTTTGCGACTTTTAAAAACATGCCAATAAAACATTTTTTACCTTCCAAAAACATGCAAATAAAAATTTGGTTTTACGCTTCTCAAAAACTCTTAAATTAAAATTTTACGCATCTTTCTCACTTTTTGTTTTTTTATAAAATAGCACTCTTTAATTCTAGCTTAAATTAGTAATGGGTCACTTATGGAGTAGGCTAATAATTAATTAGCAGACAATCTGACCACCGCAGTATGACTAAAAATAATAGAGTAGTTTTCTTTCTATTGTTTAAGGTACGGCGACCGGTTTCAAAAATTTATTTCGATTTTCATCAGGCTGAGAGATCCATGGTATAACAGTAGAGACGGGATAATGTATGTGGTAAAAAGTTCTTATCCAGTAAAATTTGAAAAAATTTTAATTTTTAATTTATAGTATTTATAACATTTACTGTTTATTCGTCTGAGCTGCTATTGGAACTGAAGGTTCGCGCTTATGGACTCAATGGTTCTTTACAGATGATGTTTAAGAAATAATTTACATTTTTAAATTCATTCAAATACGACTTTCAGCAGACAGATGCAACTTTTGTAACATGTAATGGCAATTATTATCGATATTAACACATAGTTTAGTTTAGTTTAGTTTAAAGAAAGCATTTTTGTTTTGTAGCATTAGGCTAAAGCGTGATTATAATTTTTGTCACTTAATAATTTTTAAGACTATTTTCAGCTTCGTTATATTTATTACAAAATGTGCTTGACTATTAAAATGAAAGAGAAGGTCAATATAAAATAGAATGTAAAATGAAAATTATTAATTTTACAGCTTAAAAATGTTTAAATAAATCAAACAATGTAGTAATAAATTATTATTTTATCTCTTATAAAACTGAGCATTAGTTCAGAAGTGTTGGAGTTGCAAAGCACAAGATTAATTAATCTTACGAGATTAATTAAAAGCTAAAAAGCACTACCGCATTTTAATTTAATTCCTTATCTCTGTACGATGAACCAAAATTTAAACACAATCCTTTTAATCACTAACATTATAGCTCAAGGTAATTAATTTGCATACAAAAACACATTTTTTTTTAAAGTGTACTACAGAGAACTAAAAATAAAAAAAATTGTATTATTTCTTCAAGCACCCGGAGCATTTATATTCTCTGAAATAGCTGAAGGCTTGTGTGGGCAATATGCTCAATTTTTAGGTACAAGAAAGTTACCCTTAAGACTGGAAAGACATTCAAATTCCCCTGCTGTTCCAAAATCTTGGCTTAAGTGGAAATCTTGCGGTTTGTTTATATACAAAACATGTTCACGATACTATCTGTAAACTGTAAATAATTAAATCTTGCAATACGTTACTATTTTAAAAGACCAATTCTGCTCACCATTTACCATTGTTCAACCTAATGGTTTGAGCACAATCAAGACGAAGTTACAGAAGAAAACAAGAAACCAACCATCACGTGAGATTTCAAAAAAATTGCTTAAGCTTTTGCCTTTTTTCAAGAAAATAATAAAGATTTTTTATTAAACAAAATACAAATTTTAATTTCAGTAAGTGTCATTGTAGAGCTTAGAAGCCAACCGGACTGTTTAGGACACGAGATCTCCACCCTATTGCCAATTATTTGTGACCATGGCGAATCAAACGCGGGCGTAGTTACAAAATTTCTAAAAAATTACGCAGCAAATGCTCAGGCGGGGGTAGTCAACGTTCTCGAATCAAAACGACGTTCCCTTGGATTGGACTTTGAGCCACTGTGGATCACAAATAAAATTATTGTGTCTGGCTCTGATGTGGCTACAGTTAAGGAGATGCTTGGCGGGCACAAAGACGTTAAGACAGTCCGTCTTGAAGAAGTGATGGAAATTGTACGTAGTCCGACTAAACGTCGAGTTTTTTCCAAGCAATCACCACCACCCATATTTCCTCCTGAATGGTTTTGGGGGCAGATTGAACTCAACATATCGGCAATTCATTCTGCAGGAATCAACGGCACGGGAATAGTTGTGGGTGGGATAGACTCTGGAGTGGACTACACTCACCCAGCTCTGTTTAAAAACCATCGTAGTGAGTACGGCTGGTTTGACCCGTACTTTGGGGATCCATTTCCAATTGATGAGCATGGACATGGGACACACACGATGGGAATCATTGCGGGAGAGCAACCAGTGGGACTTGCTCCAGGTGCGACATGGATCGCTTGTAGAAGTTGCCTCCAAACTGGTTGTTTGGAAGTAGCTATTATAAAATGTATGCAATGGATGCTTTGTCCCACTCGACCTAATGGAACTGACCCTAATTGCAGTAAAAAACCACGTGTAGTTAATAACAGCTGGGGTACTGCTGAGTATCATGATGGTTCGCCGAGAGAATTGTATAATGGAATTATCAGCTGCTGGCGACAAGCTGGTATTATTCCTGTGTTTAGTGTGGGGAATGATGGACCTCACTGCTCAAGTCTGGGCTATCCAGGTGTCCTAAAAGAGGTATTGGGGGTAGGAATGTTATCTGATCTTCATGGGGCTCCGCATGTACACGACAACTCAAGCCGAGGACCTCCTGCTCCCCATTGGAATGTCACATTTAAACCAGATTTCATTGCACCTGGAGACGACATTTTTTCTACTTTACCAGACATAAATTCAGGTTGGCTCACAGGAACGAGTCAAGCGGCACCACACGTGACTGCTACCATTGCGCTTATGCTTGAGGTTAATCCCGCGCTGAGTTTTGAAGACGTGAGAGATGCTCTGATTGGTAGCGCGAGACCCACACAAGTTGTGAACCCTCAAAGCTGTGGAGGAATATCAGAAAATGTATATCCAAACTTTCAAGTTGGATATGGGTCCATTAATTCATACAAAGCCGTTTTTGGGACATGGCCCTAACTTGACGCTGCTAATAAAATAATGCACTATATAACCTAACGCTTGACTAGAATCAAAATTGATAATAATAATGCACTCTTGTGTCCCAACGAATCATTATATGTCAACCAAGTGAAGAGGCCACACAATTGTTTTTGTACATTTCGAATTTTTGTGTGTTTGTTAGTAAGCTTTATGAAAATATCTAATAAATCAACACTTAGTACATACAGGCAAAAAAAAGTCTAGTTTTACATACAGTCATAATCATATCATCCATCCTAGGTAGTAAATTATACGAGTATAACATAAAACAAGCAGCATGAATATTACAGTCAACTCTCTACATAGTGAATCTCCTCATAGTAACCTGTAGTGTACGGCCAACAGACAGACGGACAGACGGACATGACCATTTCAATAGATGCTTATGCTCAGCATCTAGAAACATGAAATATTCGTATATGCTGTGTGCACCGATCACCATATCTGTTACTGGTTGTATTATTAATTCAACAATTTTTGTGTTTTAGTTATTTTTATTTTATTTTAAATTGCGTCGTTAAATATTTTAACTTTTGATTTTAATTACGATGACATTTATTTATTTAATAATGTAATTATTATTATAATTTTACGCCTATTTTTAAATATTAAGTGACATTTTTTAGAATGATGTTTACTTAAAAATTTTATTAATTAAATTTATTAATAATAAAATTAGAAACACGAGAACTTTTTATTCAATGCCTATTATTTTCATGTTTATAAGTGTTGGTCTTACCATAATCATCCACAATATAGACATATATATACGATATGTTACATATAATAATTATAATTATTTAATGTCTGCAGTTAATGCCTACTACACAATATATACAAACAAAGCAAAGCTGATAGGCTAATATAGCATACAGTACAGAATAATTAAATTAATAACATTATTTATTATTTGGTGATTTCATGCTGTGTTGTGTTTTGCTATTAGTGTTCGTGTTTATTTATTATTATAAATTCATATATTAATTATATTTTTAAATATAGCATGCAGTTATGCCTGTTGGTAATAGTCTTCATTAATAAATAGTAATTTTTTTTGTAGGTAGGTAGAATTTAATTTAAGTACCTAGGGGGTTAGCTCAGATCGAAGGAAAAGATCAATGAGGTGGAAAACATTTTCCTTTAAAGACAAAGACTTTAGGCGTTTGTTTGGGAGGAGGTAATGGGGAAAACAGAAACGGCATTAAACGATTACTTCCTCTTGGGCTCGGTCAGGCGAAAATTGAGGTAGTTTTTTTAAGCAAAAGGGTCCCTCGGTCTTTTTGAAATAAGGGCTCATTAGGGACTGATTGACTTACACTGCAAAAAAGTGCATGTCTTTCTTTTAAGATGCTGAGGTTAGGCATCTATTGTAATCGTCATGTCCGTCTGTGTGTCTGTCTGTCTTTTCGTCGGTTCTGTATGCGCTACAAGTCACAATTTTCAAGCAATGCTCGTCAAATATTTTTTAAACGGTCACAAATGCGAAGAAAAAAGTGCCCTATTGTTTTTTAAGCGGATTAAGCTTACCAGTTTTTCACAATTTATGGTTCAATGGACCCATGTCAAAACGGATTTAAAAGCATGCAAAGAAAAACCAGTAAATTTTAGCATTATCGTATATAGGTATTCACAGAATACAGAGACGGCTAGTGAAGTTTCGTTTATTCAAATTACCTAGCCACTAAAAACGAGAAAAAGTTAATCTTAATGTCCTGTTATCAGCTTTAACAAACAAGTTTGGGTTAGAGGGGGGGGGGAGGGTGCAAGGCAGTAAGGAAAATGGTAGACAAATACTGTTATAAAAAATATGAAGAGTTTATTATGGCCGTCCGTGAATGACGTCACATAAAATATCAATCGTTTTTTGAGATCGTCTGTAAATGACGTCAAAAAAATAGTCCTCGTTTATAAGAATGGTCTGTAAATGACATTTAAAAAAATATCACTGGCTTATTCGGATCTACTGTAAATGACGTCAAAAAAATGATGCTCGTTTATTAGGATGTTCCGTAACTGACGTAAAAGATAATATTACTTGTTTATTGGGATCGTCCGTAATAGACATCAAAGATAATATCACTCTTTTATTGGTATCGTCCGTGAAGTGGTGTTACAAAAATATTACTTGTTTATTAGTATTGTCCAAAACTGAGGTCACAAAAAATAATACTTTCTTTTAGTATCGTCCGTAAATGACATTCTAATAATATAAATGGTTTATTGCAATCGACTGTAAACGACGTCACAAAATAATTTCTGTTTTTTGGGATCTTCCGTAAATGACGTCACAAAAATATCACTTGTTTATTTGGATCGTCCGTAAATGAGGTCTTAAAAAAATTACTCGTGTATTAAGATTGTCTGTAAATGACGTGATGAAAATATGACTTGTATCTTGGGATGGACTGTCATGAAGGCAAAAAAAATATTACTTGTTTATTGGGATCTAACTTAAATGACGTTACGAAAATATAATTCGCTTATTTAGATCGACTTAACATGACGTCTCAAAAAATATAAATCGCATATGTAGATCGTCTGCAAACGTAAATGACGTCAAAGAAAATACCACTTGTTTCTCAGGATCGTCCGTAAATGACGTCAAAAATAATTAAACGTTTTTATTAGGGTAAATCACGTAAAATAAAAATCACTCGTTCATTAGGATCGTCAGTGAAAGACGTCAAAGAAAATATCACTTTTTTTTGGATTGTCTGTGAAGTGGTGTTGCAAAAAATATTATAATATTATTAGTATCGTCCACAAATGACGTCACAAAAATTATTACTTTCTTTTAATATCGTCCGTAAATGACGTCACAAAAACGTAAATGGTTTATTGAGATCAACTGTAAATGAAGTCACCAATTAGTTTCTTTGTATTATGATCTTCCGTAAATCGCGCAACAAAAATATCACTAGTTTATTCAGGTCGTCCGTAAATGAGGTCAAAAATATTACTCGTGTATTATGATCGTCTGTAATTGACGTCATAAAAATATGTCTCGTATATTGGGATTGACCAAAAATGACGTCTCAAAAAGTATCACTCGCTTATTACAGTTGTCAATAAATGACGTCAAAAAAATATTACTCGCAAATAAAGATCGTATGTAAATGACGTCAAAGAAAATATCACTCTTTTATTGGGATCGTCTGTGAGGTAGTGTCACATAAAATATTACTCGTTTATTGGTATTCTCTATAGATGACGTCACAAAAAATATTACTGGTTTATTGAAATCATCTGTAAATGGCTTCTGAAAAATATTACTTCTTTATTGGGATTAAAAATATCACTAGTTTATTCAGATCGTCTGTAAATTACGTCAAAAAATATCACTATTTTCTTATAATTGTTATTAAATGACGTTAGCAAAATATCACCGGCTTATTGGGGTGGTCTGTAAATGGCGTCACTTCAATTATGCATCAGCTAAACGTATATCTTTAAGCCACCAATACCCAACTGAACCCATTGACTAGACATGATAAAATTTTCACAACCCTAGCCGTACTACTCGTTCCTGACTACCAGATGCATTCAATCTCGTTCCCAACTTACTTGTAAAGTTGCTTTTCATACCATGCTCACTCGTATCTGCACTAGTCGTGCCCAGCTAACTAAAGCCTGGGTTTTTCTATCTTGTACTGGCGCAATATTCAACAAAATCTTTCAAATCGCTTGTGCTCTGCCAAATAGTACCAGCAAAGTTCATACCCAGCACACTCTTACCGGCTTACTATCTCAAACCTGTGCTGTTATTAAACCCAATTGTGTAGGGCTAAAGGGCTAAAGTAGCTTTAGTTTCAAGGGGTCAAGTGTTTCAAATCATTTAAGATCTGTTCTCCCAACATGGACCCCCGTGTGACTAGCTAACCCCGTACTAACACAGAGCCAAGTAAGCCTTTAAGGATAAAGATCGCCACTCATGTGGAGAGCCCGGCGTTTAAGATCAACTTTCTCCATCCAGCACATAGTAATAATAATTACATATACTCACCTATTTTACTTTTTTTTTAAAGTAAAATAGGTAAGTAAATCCTATACAGCGTGAAATCACGATTGTAACTCCTAACAGTAGACAAAGCACACCCTTGGCTTGTACTACATAGTATTCGTATACATTATTCGCTTTCAAAATTGACATTGACGAGATATTTACCTTCTCTTATTTCACATTGATAATTCTTGTCCTGCGCCTCCTACCAATACGAACTTTACAATGTTTTAATTCCATATCGTATGTGAAAACTCTTATCACTTATTTCCATTGTTAGATTAAAACAAATTGCACTATCTGCAGAAGCAATTAATATGAAATGTTTATACAAGCATGTGAATAGAACCTTAGGCATTTTTCAGAAAACATGTTTAAAAAAATTTTGCAATTTTAAAAAAAGTTGTAAACAACACTATGTGTACTTGTTTTACAACGTGCAAATAAAACATTTTGCAATTTGTAAAAACAAGTGAATAGAATAATTATTTTGCCCTTTTAAAAAACATGTTATTAGATAATTTTCAATTTTGAAAAAACACCTAAATCGCACATTTCTACATTTTTATGAACATGTGGGTGGGTAGAACTGTAGAACAATTTGCTAATTTTAAAAACTCGTGATCGTGATTTGACTATAATCATGTAACATATTAACTGTAATATTTTTTACAAAGCTCAATTTATTTCTAACATAAATTGAAAGTGGGTCATTGTGGTTCTTCATCAAAGACATTTTGAACTAACTGGCATTTCTAACAGTCCGAAAAATATACCTTATTTAATCACAGCAATCGTTCGTTGATATCCTGTTACAGAATCAGGAACATCATACAATCCTTGTACGCAGAGTTAGGGTTCAACAAAGTTAAATTCAGAAATAAAAGTAGAACATTTTCAGCTTTGTAGCCTCGAAAATAATAAACAAAATGAAAATTTAGATAGTAATAAAAACAAGAGGGAAAGGAATTTAAATCAAAAGAAGCATGTAATAAAAAAAACTACCCACAGATTCAACGTAAAAGCTGCAGAACCTGCAATGTAAGAATAGTAACAGCATAACAGCGCGGTACAATCCTGATCCCACAAGGAAACGTGGTCCAGACCTCTTAGATTTTTACTTGGTTTAGTTTTAGAAGAAGCAAAGTTAGACTAAAATCTCGAGTAATTCTGAGCCAATAAGTACTGTACCGTCCTAAACTTGCTCTTGGTTACATGCATAATTATTGTTGATTGAAATGAACTATACTCGTACTTGCTTTTATAAAGTAAGTTGTGAATTATTGTTATTCTGTTGAACTAATAAAAACATTATTTTATATTATTATTAGAGCAATTTTTTGAATAATTTCTGAGCAACAGGCAACATTTTTGTAGCAAAAATAATAATAATAAAATGAAAATAAAAATAAAAATTTATTATTATTAATTAAATTAATTAATTAATTTTTAATATTAATTTATAAAAACTCATTATTATTTTTCATTCTATTATTCTAAATTTATTAATTTTTTTATTATTAATATTATTCAAAATTCTACGAAAACACTCAAAATTTTACAATAAGTGGCACTTTTAATATAAGACCGCATTATCCAACTAAGGGGGCTGCGGTAAAGTTAAAAGAAATTTCACTTGCATCTCAGTCGTTTAAGAGTCACTGATGGCTCAACAGGTCTCTGAATAATTACAAGTCATTTTCTCTGAACAAAAGTGCAAGCAAATCCTAGGCAGAAGTTTAGCTTGATTAATTTCAAATAACGCAATACTTCCCTCACCCTGCTCGTTCTCAACACTCAACAAAATCTAGCTTCTAACAAGCTATCAGCTGAGACCAGAATCAGAAATCAAAATGTTTTTTTCTATTTTTATGATTATTGCTGCTGGAGTCATAAATAGCACAGTGGCAGTGGAGACTTTCAAACTGGAATATTATCTGTCAGCAACGTAAGGCCGAACAGTTGTTGTTGCTCTGTCACATTTATTAGCCAATTATTGCATAACATTTTGTACGCAAATTTTATTATTCAATAATCTCGCATCAGTAATGTTTTACAAATTCCCAGTCGTTCTCCATTGTTGTTGGTTTGTAGCTAAGGATGTAGATATGGTTCACTTTGTGTCTTGACTATTCATAAAATAATTACATAAAAAAATATAATTTAAAGCGTACATTTTTTTTATTGCATTTGAATTTCAAAACAGCGGTCTAACAAAAACGGATGAGATAACTCAACCAGATGCGTTGTGCGTAGTATTTATCAGAGTTGGTGATGGTAATAATTGGAATGAGGATAAGATGACAAATTATGAGTCAAATACTGCAAACCCTGTCTGGAAGGAGAAATTTAATGTTGTATACAGAAGTGGTGAAAATACGGTAAATTAAAATACTTAATCCAACAAAATAAAATAAACTACCTAAAAACTCTGTTGAAACACCACTACACGGCACAACAGGAGACGACAGAATACAATAAAAATTAACAAAGTCTGCTCCTGTCGTGTGACGTACTGTTGTGGCAATTACATTCCCATTTCGACACGTTGAGCTGTTTTAATTTTAATTGTACATTATTTATTGTAATTCAATTAACTTTTTCTCTGTATTAATGAATGGTACATTTTTTGCATGCACACAGTATCTGAAGATTGATGTGTACGACAAGGATTATATCGAGCAGGATTTTCTAGGGTTTCAAGAATTTTCTGTCCTTGACATGGTAAGAAAAAGCAACTTTCAAGTAACCACTCGTCAAAATTTTTTTACTACATCGAAAAAGCTCACGGGCAGGTATATTGATAAAGGGACGCTGAGAATCACACATCGTATTTATGAAATTTCGGGTTATCGTTCAGCCTCATCCCGCCGCCAGCATCTCGCCCTTCTTTCCAATCCACTGCTCGCCGCCCTGTCACTTAATTACTTTCTACGGTTCTGAAATACTTCAGCTCTTATTATTCTTGCTTCAAACTCACAATAATCCGTGTCATCAGCTACTAGGAAGTAGCTAAAGCCAAACCTTCGACCTTAACAAAATTCAAGATACAAAACTGACATTAAAATTAAAATTCTAGAAATATGACGATAACATAATAATTTTTATAAATTTGCATGCTATGTATTTTTATCAGATTTAATCTTAACCAATCACTTATCCACAATTTATTAGTATTATCAATGCAATACTGTAGATGCTGCAAGTTTCCAAAATATCACTAGTCCCTAATAAAGTACCAATGAAATATAAACTAAAACTTGATTATTGATTAAAATTCTTTTCATTAACCATTAGCCAATAAACGGTAAGTGTTTGATCTGTCTGGCAATACTAAAATTAGGTGTACAAACTTAAAGGCGCAGATAAAAATGCATTTCCTACAGTTACTACCACCTTATTCATTAGTTTTAACATTAGCCATTCTTGTTGTTTTGTTTTTTTTTTGTAATTTTTATTTATAAATAACTTTTCCAGATTATTTTTAAAAAACAATTTTTTAAGAGTGACCATTATTTTTTTCCAATATACTGATAAAATGAATAAATTAATAAATACAAAAATCTAAAAAAAATCTACAGTCATTTAATTGTTCCCAACAACGCTGTTGAGACAATTCAAGTTTTTTTACATTCGCTGCTGCGCTGCTGGTGTAATCGGTCAGTAATCATTACGCTTACGTTGTTCACGCTCCTTCGTGTTTTTTGAAAAATCCTGCGCTTCAAGCTGGATTTGTAGACTGGAGGCCCAAAGTAGATGCTGAGCTCACAGCGAATAATTATGTTTAATGAAAAGAACTCTATTGTGGCAACGCGGAAACTACGACAGCGCCTTATCCCACTTTAACTTCTACTTGAATTTCTAATTAAATGAAGTTGCTAAAAACAACGAGGGGATAATTAAAATGATAACTCTTGGATAACGTCATTTATAAGCGATCCGTGTATGTATTCTTGAAACATCCTGCGTTAAAAGTATGTGCTTACCTAATTTTTGAACGGATACCTTGCGGATCCATAAAATCGTGATGTTTAGATGACGTCATCTGTAAAGGATCCGAGTATGAATACTGGAAACTTTCCCTAATAAAGGTACCTGTTTACCTAATTTTAATACTCATGACAGGCGAGATATTTAAAATAATTAATTAGTAATACCTAAACAAAGTCATTTATGAACTATCTCCATATGAAGATATGAGTACATATGTACTTTAGCAAAATCTTATGTAAAGAACCATCTACCTAATTTCTTAACCAAATACAGTGAGGATCTGTAAAATGCTAAAAGTTTAATAACGTCATGTATAGACGATTCCCATACGTACGCTTGTAAAATCCAATCTAATGATATATTTTTATTTAAATTTCGAACTGACGGCATAGGAATTTCTTAAATAGTAAAATTTGTATGACGTCAATTATGTACGAACCATGCATGCATACTAGTAGAATCCTATGTAAAAGATATATATCGACCTAATTCGTGCATATTCGAAATTGTTAAGCTCTATACTGGGTCCACCAAAACATGGGACCGAATATGACCAAATGGAACAGGACCAAATATGCAAAAAAGGCCTATTTTGAGAGTTCAGTCCCATTTGACGTTTTGTGCGAACAAGTCATGTTAAGAGACAAATGCAACCGAATGTGACCAGGCTTGATTGTTGGTGTATACATACCAGTCCTCAAATGGGACCCAATGGGACCGGGCTTTTGTATGCACACGTTCACATCTGCCAGCCAAGTTCGAACATACAAGACTAAATGGGACTAAGCATGCGTAAACTATTCAGGGAGCGTTTCACAAATTACACAAAATATACTGCCAGAAACTGCGGAGTTCAAAAACTCCAGCTGTAGATAGTAATGTAACCTGTGAAACTGTAATCTTTGTAGGCACATGTTAATCTATGTGTGAACTTTATACGTATACAATTTTACACTTCCAACTTCATTTTGTTAGCAATTTAGTATTTTTAACTCATCACTTGTCTTGCTTGCAGCAGTAACATTCGTGATTTGAATTATATTTAAACATAGTAGGTATCACGTCGATAAGTGTTACATTTGCTTTTAAATTCGGCACCTTGACCTTTAACACAGTTAATGAATTTCTAGAGCACAAGAAAAGTATTTAGAAGAATTTATAAACACCAAGGTCATCGTGTTAGAGGAAAGAACTGACAAAATTTGTCATGTGGAGTACATGTAGAAATACTAAACATTTATAGCTGTTAGCTACAACTAACTAACTAGTAAGTAGAATACACAATATAAAACTATTTTTTAAAATAAAATATTATTGCTGCATATAGCCATTTTTGGTAATCAAACATATTACATGCTGCCTGTTAAAAAAATAAGATGCTTAATGTTGTACCTAAATGTTAAAGAAATGTCGAATTCAGGGGAAAATCGGAAGATTATAAACGTTTCAATAAAATTATCTGTATTTTTGTTTTATCCCATTTATTTAGCTCTTTGCCACCTCTGAAAATAGAACTGGAATATATACAAACCTAAATGTGTTAATATTAGTTAAGCCTCCGAAAGAAACTTCCCCCGGGACCGAGGCAGGAACTGCGTTAGTCGATGCAAATCACGTTTGGCTAACAGGATCAGAAATTAAAAGTCGTTATCAAGAAATATGACTTCCGCTTAAAAAAAAATTAAGCTTCAAGAGCCAGATCCAAAGAATCTAAAAATTACTACTACGAGTGCGAGTTCCAGAAAAAAATCAAAATTAAACGAAAAAGCACGAATTGGTTTTCTGTTTTATTATGAAAATAGAAATAATTTACCAGTGCAATTTGGCATGTCAAGTTTAAATTTAAAGGATCTAACTTTCAAAAACTAGCAACATCAAACATGTTCGTTCTGTTAATCATTACAAGATGAATAAGTCAAATCATTTCCAGTTTCAACAATTATCTTCTCGTATTCGAGTTCATGTATCGCCATATTCAACTTCAACTCTCATCCCAACTAATAACAAATCAGAGGGTATTGTAAAAGTATAATTAGAACTTCCAACAGACCATTAGGCTCTTGTCGATCAAGATGTCAACATTCAAGCATGAACACACTCCTGTGTCAAACAATCTGCTAAAAACAGGGCTTCGAAATCATCAAAATGTAAAATGAAAGTGACAAAGGAAACTGAAACAACTCTAGTAATGAAAAAGAAGACCTTGAAATATATAAGTCATCGTCACCGCTGGAAATATCGATTAAAGACACAGAAGCTGACGCTGATATTCAGGATTAGATGTAGTTGCATTAACAACAACAAGGACACACACACAACGATGGACGACAGAATTAAAAAATTACCAATGTCTGTCACCGTCGTCGTGCGTACTCCAGTGTCCATACCATGCTAATTTTGATTAGCTGTTTTAATCTTTTCGAGGTTTTCTTAATGTTTGACAAATTATATAATATATAGAAATGTCACATTTTTTGCATGACCTGTACGACAACTACGACAAGGATTATATTGAAGAGGATTTGTTAGGGTTCCAGGAATTTTCTGTCCTTGACATGGTACGAAAAAGCGACTTTCAAGTAACTAGTCAAAGTCAAAGCGTCTTTTTTGATACGTCCAAAAAGCTGACGGGAAAGTATATTGACAAAGGAACGCTCAAGATTCACCATCGTATTACAGAAATTACGGGTTATCGTGGAGGTAAAGAACGAGGTTTGTCTCAAAATGATAATGGAACTGGTGCAGTCTCATTTCTCCATTATCTCGCTCTCCCTTAAGTACAATGCAGTACTCGTCCTGTCACTTAAATACTTCCTACGGATCTTAATACCTATCTATACAGCTCTCAATCTTCTATCAACTGGCAAAAGGCGTCATGAGCTGGAAGCAAGTAGTCAAACCTTCAGCCTGAACAAAATTTAAGATACAAAATTTTAAAAATTAACATTGAAATTCTTATTATAAATTATAGAAATATGAGGATGACGTTATGCTTTAATAATTTAAACGATATATATATATATCAGATATTGAAATCTCAACAAATCTACGATAAACTAGTATTCCCAATGCAATGATGTGAAATCCCAGCACAAGCTTCCAAAATATCACGAGTACATAATAAAGTAATAATAAAATTATCCAATACTTGAATTTTATAGATTAACATTCTTTTTGTCATCTCTTATTTAATCTCTTAATTAAAGCTTGCAGTGTTACGGAGGGTTGCCAACCTATACAGTGTACTAACCCCTACAGTTTTACGAATTTACCCCTCATTAGGGTGTCATTAGATAGCCCTTGGTCAAGTGGAGGCTAACTGGGTCTTGGAAAATTTAGCATTTGAAAAAATGTTTAGTTTTTGAGGGGTCAGGCGTTTCAAATCGCTTAAGATCTGGTCTCCCAACACAGACCCTCATGTGACTAGCTTACCCCGTACTAACACAGAGCCAAGTAAGCCTTTAATGATATAGATCGCCACACATGTGGAGAGCCTGGCGTTTAAGATTAATTTTCTCACGAAAGAGATCCGAGACAAGTGGGAATCGAACCCACGCCTTGTCAACAGTAATGGAGAGCCTCAGACGCTATGTCTCGCCCGGCACCACTGGACCACCAGGGCTCTCTGAGCAGCATGTCTCTCTAGCATTTTGACATTTTTTGAATTATTTACGTTTCAACATTTTAGCTCTGCACTTATCACATCCTGAAATTTAAATTTAAAAAAATCCCAGGGTCCTGATTGGTACAGAGCTCGATTAATAATAATTCATTTTTCATTGATTAGAAATACTTTGAGAATGATCGCAATAAAAATTTGAAGAAAATATTCAAGCAGATAAAAAATATAACCTGGCCAGGAATTCTCCTTCAGAAATTCTGCCATTGAGCTCTACCAACAGAGTACTGAGTCTTTATTGCCTATTGGATTAAATATGAATCCTAGTAAAAGTGCTGCCATCAGTGTTGTGAAGGGTGAACTACGCCAAGATCCTCTTCCTGTGGGTAATGGACAATTTATATCATGCATTGGACCACAAGACACTATTAAATACCTTGGTGTTACCTTCAATGACTGTATCGTATTTGATGAAGTTAAGTGTGCTAAAAAATTAAGCAATAAAATTGAGAAGTTAACTTCATCTGCCATGCTTAGACCTGACCAGAAATTAAAAATTCTCAAGGACTATGTGTGGCCAACGCTTGTGTACCCCTTTCAGAACGCCCCTCTTTCAAAATTATCCCTCTCATTCTTAGAAACCGTTGACAAAATCTTGCAAAGTTCCGTTAAAAAATGTCTTAATATACCAACTTGTACGCCTTCTAATATGCTTTATTCCAGCACTAAAGTCAAGGGTCCGGGTTAAGTACGTGCCAAATGGGAAGCTGGCATCCGAAATTTTAATTCGAAGGAAATTTTAATAAATTCAGGTCATGCTTTGATTCAAGAAGTTAAGGATTTAGCGATTGAAAAATCCCATGCTTTGGATTTTCTTAACGTACCACAAGAAGTTCAAGAAAAAATGATTGATTTCAAAGGGAAGAAGAGCAAGGTGATTCGTGATCACTTACGGAGTGTTAAGTATGATTCCTGGTGTAAAGTTTAACAGAAAGGCAGTGTAAGACACGGAGCCGGTGACCGGTAGGACCGATTGCACTGACCGGAGGTCCGGTCAGTTCTATACTTTTGAGACGAGCTCAGGACGGCCTGTGTTAAATAATACGGAGGCTCAAATGAGGCCAAAAAGAAAGGTACGTTTCGGTCCTTAGTCACTTTTTTTTAAGAGCTCATTAGGGACAGATTGTCTTGCACTGCAGAACGGTCAAGGGGTTATACAATTTTAAGTGTGCCCATATGCCAATAAGTTGATTCATTCCAAAATTGGGCTCCATCTTCTGAATGGACCGCCAGAATCAAAATGGTTGGAAATGTTTTGCCTGTTAATGCCATTCCGCGACATGACCAAGGATCCCTTTACTGCCGACATGGCTGTAAGGAGATTGAAACGATAGGCCATATCCTTGGAAAATGCCCGCGTAGTGAATAAATTCGTAATAATCGACACCATGCTGTTCGTCGCTTAATTGCAGAAGCCATGCAAAAATTAGGTTGGAAAACTCTTGTAGAAGCCGAATATACAGGAAATGGTTCAAGAAGGGCTGATATTCTTGCGTACAACTTAGCGTCTAAGAAAGGAATGATTCTTGATCCAACTATTAGGATGGAAAAAACGATTTAAATCAACCTGATGCTGTTAATGAAGAAAAACAAAAAATCTACGATCCCTGTATTCCCTACTGCGTTACACGGGTCAGTCACTGATAAAACCTTACCCCGAGCAATTCCGAATCCATACTGAAACCCTGGCAAGGATCTGGTCAAAACTTACTCCTAGTGCGCCTGTGGGAATAACTTAACCCTGGCAAAGTTGAAATTACAGCTTACCCTGGGCCCTGGGCAAGTATCTACTCAAAACTTACCCCTACAAATCCTATAGTTGTTACTTAATCCAGTAAAAACATCACGTAAAGTTTATACCTGGAAAGCCAATTTGACCACAATCGTTGCAACATTTTGTTTAATATAACAGCTAAAAGTGAAGAATAGATATTATCTACATTTAATTGCAACCTATTGGGTTGCTAACATGCTAGTCAAGGATTAACTTTGAAATGTGATTTTTTTTTATTTTTTAAAGCCATGAAATTTAGGATTATTTATTTAAGTTTTTTTATATCCAAACTTTCTAGTTTAATTTTACTGAAACAAAAAAAGTCAATCCTGTTTTGTTTTGTAACATACGTTCTTTCTACATAAATTAAATTAATTACTGTAAAATAAATAATAAATCTGTTCAACTTAGACTAAATTTTACATACTTAAAAGCGGCGCAAATAAACTTCATTTTCCACAGTTACTACCACATTTTGTATCAGTTTCAATCTTACCCTTTTTTGTTATTTTGTTTTGTTTCCGTAATAATTTTTGATGATGAGTAAATTTTAATTTCTTAATAAAATTCTAACAGTGACTAGCCTTTTTTCTACCTTATTCATAATAAAATGTAATACAGAAAAATCTGAAAATCTATGACCATCTCATTGGTCCAACAACTAAAAGTCTCAGTAAAAAATACTTTTTACATTTCGCTTCTACTATTATCAATCAGGCCAACACATGGCAGTACGGCACGGGTTTAAATCAGACGAGCATCATTTCTGAAACTAGCGTAATTATTTAGTGAGTGGAGGAAGCAGTTACAGAGCAGTGCTGCATTTGGTAATCGTTACATTTACTTTTTAAAGCCGACGCCCCTGGACTCCATTGTATTCCGCATTTTTGAGCTCCATAGTTATCAACTAAAACCCTAAAAAATCCAAATCCGAACCGAACCAAATCACAGTTTAAAATGCATCTTGCAACTTCCATGTTTTTTATTATGGCTGCAATAATTAGTGCAGCTGAGGGAGACAAGCTAACAATATGGAACATTGAATTTCAGCTAGAAGCATAGTAAGCTAAATTAATTGCCGATAATGTCTAACGAAAATGACCTAGACCAATATTTAATAAACTTTATTGAATTTTAAAATTTTAAAAATTTAATAAGTGCAAAAAAAAACATAGGCACTGCTACACAAATGCCCTGTTATCGCCGCAATATAAAAATGTAACAAGTTTGTTTTACAATTTTGTTGTTCATATTTATGCATTTGAATTGGAAAATCAAAAATAGCGATCTACCTGAGTCGAGGCAACAAGGTTACGGCGCACCTGATCCATATGTCAACGTAAAGCTACAACAGTTTGGTCAAGGCGGATTCAAATCCTGGGGACAGACAGATGTAAAAACAAGTACAAAAAATGCCAAATGGAGTAAAGTGTTTCAAATAGGATGGGCTAACGATGGTGTTAACAAGGTACGTCACGACCCGCATCTAAAAAATTACAAATAAATTCATTTTAGAAAAAAATTACAAGCTACTAGATGGACGACAAAGACGAAGAAAAATGTCAAAAATAACAACATGTCGTTCATAGTCTGTTTTGTAGCGTACTGTTTACTGTAACTTTCATGACAAATAATTGCATTACAATTTCTACATGTGCAGTATTATGCACTCTGTCTGTCCACGGTCCTCATCTGATCGCACATCACATTTTACGCTATAGTCTCTTTTGTATTACTGTCTGTCTGCTGAATTATATAATATGCACTTGTCAAATATTTGAATACACGCAGGAATTCGACTTTGAAATTTGGGACAAGAATATGAATGCTGGTGGGGACTCGTTGATAGCGCATTACATTGTGGATGTGAGGGAACTCGCTGCTATTAGTAATTTTGAAACGAGCTCTTTCTACACGGACACGGTCTACGATATTCGAGACGAAAATGGAGTCAAAGTAGGATTTTTTCATATCAAGCACCGTATTGCCTCCATTAATTCAAACGGATCTCGTTGTAAGGATGGGAGCAATGGAACTTGTGGAGCCGGATCCGCATCCCGTAATTACATCTCATCTCTCTGGTATAATCTTCTCGTCGTCCTGTCACTTAATTACTTCCTGCGGCTGCGCCACTGAATTCTGAATTACTTTGCTCTCCATCTACAAAAAACTCACATTCTGGCGTCATCATCAGCAGCTGCTATTTGAATGTGACACCTTCTGACTTCCAACAAAACTCAAACTCTGCATACAAAATTGAAATCAAACTACAAAACTAGAAATAGGACTTAAGGTAAAGGCACAAGCCACACTTCGGCACAAGGCACAATGTAACATCAGCTCAGCTGCTTTAGCAAAACGACAACAAGAACAATGATATTTATTCACAAGTTTTCGATCCCAAAAGAATTAAATTTATTAGACCATACGCTACACAATTAATTTTGCAATATTGCAAAATACTAGAAAATGGGTAGTACTGGTACTGGTACCAGTAGGAAAGTATTTTAAATTCAATTTTATTGGTGCATTAATATAAAAAAGCAACAACCAGTACAAATTCCAGACACAGTTTAAAATCTACAGTTTAATTTATCCTTGTTTAAATTTCAGTTTAAGTCCTTCCAATAACAAATAATAAGGTATAAAGAAACTTTGAAATATGTTGCATACTCATATTTGCTACAAGTACACGGAATAAATCTATTTGAAATGAAATAAAATAAATATTTAATGTGTCAAAATAATTTTTTAAATCCTCTCCTTCACATCGTCATTCATTTGCATTTCTACGTTTTCATATTTAAGTTAAATCTCATTATTGAAAAATACATTTTTCAAATTTGGATTATTCTTTTTTTGTATTTTTGAATTCTTACAAAACTGTCAATTGTAATGACACCCCTACTTTATTCAATTCTATAATAAGGTTTTTTTTAGATGTATCATTGTGCTGGTGTTTCATCTTTATTTTTGGTAATACAAATTCGCACATGGCAGCCAAAGACGTCAAAAAAACGTCGATGTAAATTGTTTCGAAGATCCAGGCTGGACTAGATAATGCGGCCAGTGAAGGCAGCCCCCGCTGTCTAAATTTTTAAAAAAATTTCAAAACAACATAAAAATGTAAAACAATTTTCAAACGCAGTTAAATAAAATTTCTTGTACATTTCAAAAAACATGTAGGTAGAAAACTTATTACTTTTCAAAAACATGTAAATAGAACATTTTGCATTTTTTAAAAACATGTAAGTAGAACATTTTACACTTTTTAAAAACATGTAAATAGAACATTTTACACTTTTTAAAAACATGTAAATAGAACATTTTACACTTTTTAAAAACATGTAAATAGAACATTTTACACTTTTTAAAAACATGGAGATAGAATATTTTACATTTTTAAAAACATAGAAATAGAATATTTTACATTTTCAAAAACATAAGAATAAAATATGCTACTTTTTAAAAACATGTAAGTAAATATAAAATTTCATACCTTATAAAAACACTTAAATACAACATTTTACTCTTTTTTAAAACATGCAAATGAAACATTAAACACTTTTTTGAATCAAGTAAAAAACAAGAAGCACTTTTCTAAAAAAAAACGTGCAATTAAATCATACAAAAGCCATTATTACAATCAAAATATTAGTTTTTGTATTGTATGAACAAGAATTGGTGCCTAAAAGTAATTCTTTCGTCCAGCCCTGGCAGATCTTCTTTAAAATCTGTAAGTTCGTAATTTGTTTTTGTTTTGGCTAATTTTGAACCATGATTCGGAAATGGGAAGTGGCTACATTTAAAATGAAAAAAGGTCAGTTAAGTTTCTTTACCCCCTGCAAAACAAGTTTAATAGAGTTGAATTTAATCACGGAATTCTACTACACAGAGATGATGGACGACAACTTGCAAAGTAATAGAAAGTATAACAAAGTCTGCCGTCGTCCTCTGTGCAGCGGTCTCTTGATCCAATAATCGAATATCATTATTTTCTATTATTATTTTCTATTATAATTATTACTAGTTTACATTTCATAGAGGACAGACGTGCCTAATTTTTGCTTCCTAGCGATAGATAATTTCGCCTTATATTGGATTTTTATCGCAAAATTAGTGCGGATTGCTCTTTAAAAGAATATTTGTGATTTAAGCGTCCTCTAATTCATTGTTTTTTTCTTCTTAACTTTCAATAAATTAGTTTTTTTTAAATTAAAAAAGTTGATTTATATCAACAACATTTTTCTTTTATTGCTAAAAATGGCAACAAGTAGGTTATTGCCAAAGCAAGTTTAGATTTTAAATGGCTTATCAAAAATCTTTGAACCCTTCTATTAATTCGTAGTTATACCGTTACATGCCCGTATTCTGATCGGGTTTTCAATCAAAACCCAATGAACCACTACCGTATGTTTATCGTTTGTGTTGCGTAAGAAATTATCGTTAAATCGTATGTATAACGTTACTCGATGACCATAGTGCAACGATAAAATGTCCGCTGCAGGGACGGTTGAGAATCGCCGCAAAACAACGCTATTGCAACGATAATTTTGAACGCTCCAATAACGCTATACCAAAACTGTACTCTAACGCTAGCAAATTCCTTTACTGAAACTATATCCCGATTAAATATTTATGCTTTAATAAAAAAAAATATTTACGCTCTTTTAAATAATAACTTGGTAAGGAAGCAAAAATTTTATTTTCACTAATATCCTTAAACTCATCAAACTCATCAATGTCTTCATATCACACCAATAACTATCTCACACAGTTGAAATCGTTTAGATTAAGTCACTTCTGTACACTTATGTACTAATGCATCAAGTAATTGCTGTGAATATTCACTTTCCAACAACTAAGAATATTTTAATCTCTGCGTGTGCATTTATTATCTTTATATTTTTACACTGCTAAGGCAGAACTTGCAAGTAGGATTGAGAAGTCCAGCTGATTTAGTTTTTTTGCTATGGACTAAAATAAACTTGCAACTAAAGTGACACGAATTAAAGGCATTTAATGTGCGCAATGCAACTACACTCATTTCGAGGTACATGGTTATTTTTGATGTTGATGAATGTTTAATCGTTCAGCTGAATTGAATCATAAGGTCACAGGTGCAAAGGCAGTGATTAAACAAAAGCGTAGAATCGACTACAGGTTGACTATGATTTCACCAGTGACTATAACCAGAGTTAACTTCTACAATAAAATTGTGAAGGTAACTATAGTTGGCGTGCATTAACGAGTGAACTGTTATTGGTTAACTCGTTAACTCGGTTGAGGGATAATGACACATCCTCGTACTAGGTCAGATGGTGAGATCGAGGTCGACGGTCAAGCAAAATAGTAAGTTTGCGACATAATAACTGAAACAATACGTTGTTGTTAGTTATAGGAAAATCAGCTGCCGTTGTACCAGTAGTACTATGAAATTCGTTTAACACTTGGACTTATCGTCATTCACGAATGTCAAGTATAATACCCAAAAACACTATTAGCAAAGCCACACATTAATAGCTGCAACAATTTTTTTTGTATAATATTAGGTCACTGTAATTGCAAACTACTTAGCTAACTTTAAAATTGGAAAACTTAAAAGTAGGATCAGCAGGAAGGATTAACTTATTAGTCCAGCTGCAGCTGCAACTTCAATGTGTATGATAATGGTTTGAAGTGACATGGTTTCAGACTAGGGTCATTTTATCGTTAAACAAGCTGCATAGAATATTGTTATTTCAAAACGATTGTACAACCATCGTATAGCGATTTGATACAACCATACAAATGGCAATATTTCAACGGTTTATCAACGATATAAGAGCGGTTTCTGGTAGCGATATATTACCGCAATATTTTAACTTGCCAGTATCAAAAACCATGCGTTACGTTTCGATCATTTCAGACGGTTTAATTTTAACAACGTTGCGTAATGGTTTATTTATTATAAAAACGATTTAAACGTTATTAAACGGTTTGAAGACCATACTAAAATGGTTGTGGTTCATTTTTACACTTTTTAAATACAAGCTTTGGAAATGTAAACGAATTCAGACGGAAATAAAGCTCGAAAAAATGGCAGTGGCACATAAAGAAAAGGATTTCATAAAGTTCTGGCAAGGAGTCAGAGTCTATACCGTAGACGGAACAAATAATTTAACGACTGTGATGGAATCAGTAACAGGCAAAGAAAGTATTGCTAACCTTTAAAGAAAAAAATACGAACAACAGTTTCAGCAAAAAGATTCAGAAAACAGTGATACCTTAGATTACCAAATCAGTAGTGACGAAGTAGAGTGTATAAGTAGTGACCTTGTGGCTGAAGCAGTGAAATCACTAAAATATTAAAAATCGGTAGGACATAATAAAATCAAATCTAAGCATATTAAATATGCACACATTGAGCTACTTGAAGTGTTAGCAACACTGTTTAGTAAAATGATCTCTTACACGTATGTTCTAAAGAATTTAAAGTCTGTTATTATTACACCTATACTAAAAAAGAAAGGGCTTAATCCAAAATTAGGTGATTATAGACCGGTGGCGCTGGCTACAAATTTTTCCAAAATATTTGAGAAAGTATTGTTAGCAAAGTATTACAGTGAGTTTGTAACGAGTAACAATTAATACAGCTTAAACGAAAAATGGGATGTCAACTTTGTAGATATATCCTGAGTCAAATTAAACAGTACTATGGAAGGAAGAAAACCCCGCTATATCTGTGCTACTTAGATGCATCAAAAGCATTTGATAATGTAAATCACACGAAATTATTAAATGAGCTACTATTAAAAAAGTACAGTCCAATCTCTACATAGCGTACCTCTTGATAGCGTTTACCTCCACATAGCGTACTTTTCACGCATCCCTGGCTAAATCCTTATGATTTTAATGCAATAATACCTCTATATAGTGTACCTCCACATAGCGTATACCTCCACATAGCGTACTAATTTTGCTGGCCCAAAACACTCATCATGTGTAAATTTTGTCGCTACATAGCGTACTTTTAGAAATTTAAACAATTTTAGCGCTCAGTTAAAAACGTTGCTATTTTTTTTCTTGATCTAACTAATTTTGCAAACTTATTCAATCAAAATTACTAAGCATATTCTTTGATTGATTTGCGTAGAACCAATAATTACTTTAAACATTAGAATTTTTTTTGTTTTCATCTATAATACGGATTTTTTTCTAGATCTGTACTTTTTACATAGCGAACTCTCCTCATAACGTACTAATATTGCTAGTCTGCTGAAGTACGCTATGTAGAGAGTGAACTGTACCTACATGTATAGTTTAATTATTGCAATTTTGGTTCACTAATTAGTTCTTTGCTGTAAAGTGGAATACAGTAATCAGCAGGAAATTTCCTGAGAAAAGGGGTGTAAAGCAGGGGAAAATACTGTTGCTTTATCTATTCTCACTGTACTGTAATGATCTGTGCGTGATGCTAGATAAAACGAAGGTCAGGTGCCTTGTAAGAGATGTCAATGTTAACCATTTCATGTATGCAGGTGACATTTGTGCCAAGGCCACTAGTGTCTCGTCGCTCAATAAGCTATTGAAAATCTGTGAATTGTTTGCCATTTAACACAACCTAGATTTAAATGTCACAAAGACTTATGTAAAGATTTTTTTACCTTGCTGAATGAACTGTCTAGAATTGAACATTAAAATTGTGTTCAAAGGAGAAAAATTAAGCATTGAAAATGCAGTTAGATATTTACGCTATAAAATACAGAAACGAAGATTGTACTTATCGGATGTCCTTAGTAATGAGAAGGAAATCGGCCATAAAGTTTGGGTCCTGTACGAGAGAGCTAACATTCTAAAAGTAAAATTTGGCACTTGTTCTAAGTCTATTAAGATAAACTTATTTAGCACGTATCTATCCACAATATACTGCTGGAGTCTATAGTCGCTGAAAAACTTCTAATAAAAGAAAATAAATGTGGCATACAATGATGCTTCTAAAATAGTTTGTGGCTACTCCAGACGTGATAATGCCACAAAAATGTTTGACGACAGCGCGATGCAAAATCTTGAAGCAGTAAAATAAGAAAAAGAAATATCTCTCTACAGAAATATGGGAAAATAGAGAAATAGAATTATCCATAACATCTACCACTCGGAGGTCCACAATGGATCATGTATGATCGACTAAGCACGTGTGCTGAGGTAAGCATCTAGAACTGCAGCCTGTAACGAAATTTACAGTGTCGGAACTGGCTTTGATTCTCGGCCACTGCTAATCGTTTAAGGCCTGGTGGTATTACTAAATAGGAATGAGTAGGAATTAATAAAACTGTATGAGAAGGATAGGGGTTCCGATAATGGACCCACAGTATCTTTTAACAGTAATTATAATAATAACTACTTCATTAGAATAGAATATTTCTGTGAATAATACAACAATTAGGTAATATTGGACCTATATTCTGTGTCTGTAATCAACAATTATAAATAATTAATTGGGAAAAAACTAAAAAGACACATCAACAGTGGCCATCCTGACATACATCGTCGTAGTGTTTTGAATAACCTGGATCTAAATTTTTCTGCTTTCATTTCGGACACTAATAATGATCGAGATGCTGAAGTAGTTTTACTAAAGCTTTGATACGCTAACCAAAAACTTTGATAATTTATTGTCGCCTAATGTCCCTTATCATGAACTATTTAAAATCTTGTGCAAAGAGTATTTGTGTACTTAACAAAAGTGTGAGGAAGCACTCTGTGGGCCTAAAACCCTGCAACAAAATTTTATAAGCTTAAAATAAAACAAGGTTTTAAGAAATTTTCATTCCAGGTATAGTTCTACATCAAATCTTAAACAAAAATCAAATCGTAAGCGGCAGGCAGGAAGGCGAAAATATCAAAAAAGCATAGCTCGATATCTCTTCTCCAATCAAAGACGAAATGCTATTCGTGTAGTTCTTGAGTCAAATAATAAGTGCTGCACAATTTCACAAGCCGATTTAGAGCATGACTTTACCACTAGGTGGAACACTTCTACAAATTCTACACGGCCAGTATAAAATGTTGTAGGCTAAGACAAGCAAAATCAACTGAATGCTGAATATTCTATTTAAGTATTCTAAGACAAAGTTCAAGTTTGGATTAAAATAATAAACGTCAATTCCGCCCTGGGTCCTAATGGAATTTGAGTTTAGTGGGTTTAATCAACTCTAAAAAAATCCAAAGTCATACTATCACAAATGCTTACGTATATGCTGATACATAATAGCGTTCCTTCTATCATGCTTTAGGCAAAAACCGTGCTTATTTACGATTCTAGAGACAAAAAAATTCTAAGAACTGGTTGCCAATCACTGTAAGCTCACTCCTTAGAAGAATAATTGAATAAGTATGAGATTGTGATTTAAAAAATTGTGTTGACCTCATCCCAAATTAGCGGGTGTTTACAAACCAAGCAGGTACTTTTAATAATGTCACACTAGTCAACGAGTGCCTAATTAAAGCAGAAGAGGAGAAGTAAGATGTAACTTTAATCTTTGAAGATATCACCCAAGCGTTTGACAGTGTGGGGCATGCGCATGTTTTTAACCAAATCCAATTAAAACCAGCGCGTCTACTCGAATAAATATTTTTTCCAGACTTTTATCAACCCACTAACTATCCCTCTTTCGCACCTCTCCTGAATGTTATAAAAAAAATTTATCCATTTTCATCAACCTTTTTTTTTAATTTTTGGCATAATTACTGTTTAGGTTGATGAAATAGCAGAAGTGGAACTGAATGACCACTTTCAACGAATATGGTAAATGGCTCACAAAAACAATGACTTTTGAATGAAATACATTAAATAATTTTAAACAGTGATACTAAACTATAACTCTAAGTTTTACTGTATTTATAATTTAGTTATTTGTGTAGTTGGTGTGATTTTTTAAGACCTATTCACTATCACCTCAGAAAAAATAGATAAAAACTTGTACTGTTATCTGTTTTGTTACATTTAGTGTATATATATAATATTATGTTCTGTGCACAGTCTGTTTTTGAATGCTGAGCTTAAGCATCTATAGGAATGGCTACGTCCGTCCGTCTGTCTGTCTGTCTGTTCTTTATGCGCTACAGGTCACAGTTTTGAAGCGATATTCGTCAAATATTTTTCAAATGGCCACAAATGCGAGAGAAAAGTGCCCTATTGTTTTTAAGAGAGATCGAACTAACCAGTTTTTTACAATTAACAGTTGACTGGACCAACTTTTTTAGCTATCTAAAATCAATGGAGAAAAACGGGTAATTTGCCTTTGCACCAGTCAAATGCACCAGCTAAATGGTTTCGTTACAGGCGCCAGTCAATGCACCAGCAACATGCACTAGTCATCGGCACAAACTACCCGCAGAAGTTTCCAGCAGAAGTTACCCGCACCCACAAAGTATCCCTGAGGGGGGGGGAGGTGTACTTGGGGTCACCCACAAGGACGTCCCAACCATCTCAACTATTTTTGCTAAAACCATAAAAAAAACTTTAAATACTTGCACTCCCTACCCACAAAGTATTCCCTTAGGAGGGGATGTACTTAGGGTCACCCATAAATTACGTCCCAAAAATCTTATTGTTTTTGCTAAAACCATTAAAAAACTTTGAATACTTTCACCCCCACCCTCAAAGTTTCCCCTTAGGAAAGGAGTGAACTTAGGGTCATTCACAAATGACGTCCCAAAAATCTTAATTTTTTTCCTAAAACCATTAAAAAACTTTAAATACTTGCACCCCCAACCCACAAAGTATCCCCTTAGGGGAAGGGTGTACTTAGGGTCACTCACAAATGACGTCCTAAAAATCTTAATTTTCTTACTAAAACCATTTAAAAACTTTAAATACTTGCACTCCCTACAGACAGAGTATTTCCTAAGGGAAAGGGGTGTACTTAGGGTCACCAACAAATGACGTCCCTAAAATCCTAATTTTTTCTGCTAAAACCAATAAAAAACTTTTAATACTTGCACCTCTACCCACAAAGTATTTCCTTAGGAAGAAGGGGTGTTCTTTGGGTCACATACACATGACGTCCCAAAAATCTGTATTTTCATGCTAAAACCATTAAAAACTTTAAATACTTGCTACCCCCCCCCCCTACCAAGTATCCCCTCAGGGCAGGGGGGTGTACTTGGAGTTACCCACAAATGACGTCCCAAAAATACCAACTATTTTTGCTAAAACCATTAAAAAACTTTAAATAGCTGCACCCCCCACCCACTAAGTATCCCCTTAAGGAGGAGGGGTGTACTTAGGGTTACCCACAAATGACGTCCGAAAAATCTTAATTGCTTTGCTAAAACCATTAAATAACTTTAAATACTTGCACCCCTAACCCCACGAATTATCTCTTAAAGGAAGGGAGGTGTTAAGAAATAAAACAAGTCATAATCTTGAAAATATAAATATTTCTTATGCCTAATGCTTTACCAACCGCAAACTAATTCTCCCCTTCTTAACAAATCAACCCTTTTAGGTTCAGGCGGGGGAGGGGAATTCAGAGTCAATCGTAAAATACGTCCTAAAAATTCGAAGCCTCAAAGCCAAGGTTGGAATGGATCACGCGACACCTAGAGTCCCGTAAACAGCAATGGGTCAGTAATGGCCTGAGCTGAGAAATGTCTAATACGAATCTGTGAGCGTGTCAGATATGGAACCCATAAGAAACATAGAGTCCTGTAAGCGGGTCGGCTTTGTTCCCCGTCGTTCCAACAGAAAATCCTGATACGTTTCGTGTCTTGCAAAAGAGCCGGCTGCTTTTTGTTTTGACGACGTTAAGGCTAGTAGGGGTCAGACACAAATGTCGTTGCTTACCTTAAGAGTGGGTCACTTGACATTCCACGGTAAGGGCATCCATTTAAGCAATGCTTAAAAAGGTGGCAAGCGGGTGGGTAGGTTTATAATTTTGGTAAATTTATGTGTCGTCATTTGTGTCCGTACCCAAAGCTGGTCAAGCATACGAACCTGATATTTTAGGTTCGCTATCCTGTATTCGAATCACACTCGGAAAAATCTATGCTTATTTGCATCGAGTACGGAATGTCGGCAAAAACCAATTGCATTATAACATGATATACTCAACGTGGAATGAAAAACGGGTGGGATTCACGATTTTTCAACTTTATGCTGTAAACATACGTACGTTGATCGTACAAGGAAAGGGACCGTTCATAAATAACGTCATTAAAAATTTTCATTTTAGAAAACCCACCCCAACTGTTTTTACTTTATGCTGTGAACATACGAACGAAGCTTATAAATAGTTGATGACCAACCATTAATGGCGTTATTTAAATGCTTAATTTTAAGGAACATAATTTAACCGAATGGCTTGCAGTTCGTAATTTTGAGTGTCCAGTAAATCTTATACATAAGTTCTTCATACATTAAATTTTAACTTCCAGGGTTACACAAGTTAGAAGCAATGCAAGAATGATCTAAAAATGACGTCATTTAATTATTTTGATTATTGGAATCTCCTGTCTTTAATTCAAAAATCAAATTAATGGATATCCGTAACAGCGTCTTATTCTAGCATACATACTGGGATCCTTTATAAATGACGTCATCACAAAATCACCATTTTAAGGATTATTGTTAGTGCTAAATGCAAAATTTAGTAGATTTATATCTTCAAAATCTACTTTAAAAAGTATACACACAGGGATTGTCCATAAATGACGTCGTCTAAATGTCATTATTTGAAGAAACACCCGTTATTAGTTCAAACATTATGTAAAATAGTATCTTTAGCATGGAATAATATAATTGTACATATTAGAATCGTCCAACAAAGTCGTCACTAAAATATTGCACTTTAGAGGGTATACAGTGTATTTTAGGTGAATAATGTGAAAAGATGCATCGATTGACTGAAGTCAATATTGGCTGTAAGCTCAGCATCTACTTCGGGCGCACGGTAGGCAAAGCGACGGATTTTTTTCTTTTCTGTTGTTTCTGTCTTTATCCTTTAGAGAAATGCTATGTCAAATTTGATACTTGATTTATTGTCAATAAGAGCATACGTGAAACAAACACCGAAATTTTACACGACACCGAGAGTGATATGTGAACAGTAAAGGTTTCATATAGCACGACAAAAAGAAATTAAAAACATTCTTTATAGAGCGATAACAAAATAGGAATCTTGTCTCAGGGTTTGAAACAGACTATTGATTATGTTACAAACTAAATAACAGAATTATGCTTGAACTAGTTTAATAACTAGTCGGTGTACTTTATACTAGGAAAAGGTTACTAAATTTTAACAATTTCTTTGGTACTAAGGCTATTTAATTGTTTAATCATAGTCGGAACAACAGATTTCTGGTATCTAGCTGTTTTACATAGAACATTTCGAAAATGATTAGTTGATCTAGTTGTATTATATTTTTTTGCTTAAGGATTGAGGAGATGTCTAAATTTTTTGGATTTGTACAAGGATTTGCCTAATTCAAGGTTAAGCTGATACATTATTTTGGACATGGATGGCATTTTAAGATTTTTTAACACATTTTCATAGTTAGCCCATTTAAATTTAAACTAAACAATAATTGATGGGCATCTTTTTTTAAAGTTTAATATTCTATTCATATCTGATTTGTTGAGGTTGCAGCCCTAGACAGCTATAGCATACTCAATTAGTGAACGTTTATAAGTTGTGTAGACATTTTTGAGTTCAGTTATCAAAAAACTAAAGTGACGTAATTTAGTTATTAGGTACAACTTTTTACTTGCTTCTTTTAGCACTGAATTTATTTGGTCAGCCGAATCAAGTTTATTATTTAACATAACGCCTAATAATTTACTACAGTTAGTTTTTGAGATGACGGTATTATTGATCGAGAATTTTAATGTATCATTAGTTTTTTACGTCTATTGTCTATTATAATGACGGCACTTTTTAGAGGATTGATTTCCATTTTTAGTTCAAAGGTCCAATTGCTTATGTTATTTAATTAGAGTTGCATATTTGGTTTGGCCTTGTAAAACCCTTTTTTAATTAGGGCAAGGTCGTCGTTAAAGCCTGCATTGCAGTGCTGGTCGGGTTTAACATTATAGCAGAAATTTGATATTTTATTGAGTAGTTTATTTATTAATAAAATAAAAAGGAGGGGAGCGAGTTTAGTCCCTTGCGGTGTGCCATTGTTAATTTCATGGAAAGCTGACTGGGTGGACTGGTTTTTAACGCATTGAGACCTTCCTCTCAGGAAGTCAGCTATCCATAAGATAGCTGTGTGTGTAGATAAATTGTGCAGATCATAATGGTTGTGAACCACATACTTTAGTGTTACATTCTTAAATATCTAACAAAATAACACTGCACAGAATACAACACCGCACCTCAAATTTTCTCAGTACTGCAAATTATTAAACCGATGCCACACACGACAGAACATTGCAACTTCCAAAATTTCAAAGCCTGAGAAAAAACCTAATCACAAATTAAAGTTGGTGTGGTTTGATCGATTGAAATGTGAACTTCCCTAAACATTCCGAAATTTGAACGTGTGGTGTTGTATTTTGAGTAAAGTTATTTCATTATTTGTTTGATAATTTTGGGTATTTAACACTGAAGTATGTTATTCACACTTATTAGAAACTGCACAATTTAACTTAAGATTTTTCTACAATTGGTTAATGTCCAAAGATAAAAAGCAGGAGCAGGCTGTGCACGGAACATGGCATTACACTAACAGTGACAAATGTGAGAATACCGATAACAGTACAAGTGTTCACTTACTTATTTTTCCTAATGTGATAATCAATAAGTCTCAAAAAATCACACTAATCACACAAGTGGATTAAAAATACATAACTCAGAACGGTAGTTTAGTTTGATTATGATGTATTTAGTAGATAATTATTTATTACAAATATTCACATACTAACTTGAAGAACTATTTGGTTGGTTACGGTGTCCATTGCGTTGCGTGGTATTCTACGCTGCCACTGACTGGACTTCCTCGCGCTACTTCTGCTGTCAGCAGTGAGCCGTTATAGCTATAAACCTACTGTTGTTCCACCCGCTGTTCCCAACTTAAAAACGCTAGTGGTTTATTAGCAGATACAGAGTGGGAAATGTTGCATTTTTCACGGACACTTTTTGGACGATGGGCCAACATGAGACACCTCCTCAATATTCTGTCTTTCAATATTTTAAGAAAATATTCATTGATACATTTCTAGTTTACGTTACGCTTACATTATTTCATACATTTAATTATTGCGTAAGACAAATATTAGATTAAAACTATGCACATGCAAATTCCGTTGCTGACAACATGGATATCAGGAAGAGAACGAGGCAGAAATTCCATAGTGAGCGAAGGATTTTACCACTTTTATAGGAACACATAGTGTCTCAATCAATGGTCACTAGCACCTATTTGGTTAATAATTATATCTTTCATATTTTTGTGAATTTAAAATGAGGTGTGCAACTTTAAATTAATGAAATAATTCAAGAAAATTATATATAAACATTTGCGACTGTACATTTCTTACATTACAATCTACTATAGTAACAAGGATAATTCCATAATTAATAATTATTAGTTCAGCTCTCCGCTTTTAGCAGAATTTCATGGAATAGCGACAACCGCAATTTCTAAGGAGGAGTAAATATTCATTTTATCCTTCAAATAGGTTATTTAAAGAAAGCAAAGCGTAATGCTATCGTAGTTGATGGTGACTATGAATTTAGCTTTTTTTTTCTTTTCTTTATTAAATTATTTATGATGACGTGAGTAATGATCAGTAATGGACGATCCTGAAAGTTTTAATTTAAGTAGCTTTAAAAAACAACTAAAATTGGTATCTACTTTCATTTAAGGGAGATTGTTTAATCCATCACATTTGATTTGCTCCAACTCTTGACAGTAAAAACGAGCAAAATTTATTGGCAGCGGTGGGATTCGAACCCACGCATCCGAAGATACTGGTGCCTTAAACCAGCGCCTTAGACCGCTCGGCCACGCTACCTCTTGGCATTAGAGTAAGCGTAAGTTTTTTTCCGTTCCAACAGCTGCATTTATTTCCTAATTAGTTATTACTAGTTCCTTAAGTTGCTTAAATCGTCAAGTAGTAAATATACAAATTACTAATGACTTTAGTGAAGCCTTCTAGGTGTAATTATGCAGCTTACATAATATGAATGTAGGATTGTTTTTTTTTTCGTTTCATGCAACATATCATTTTTATTAAATTAAGGTTTGTGAAATAACTTACGTTTCCAAATTTCAATATTTTAACTGCAATTATTTCTATTAAAATTTTCAATGTTTCCTTCATTACGATTGCCATACTTTTTATACAGCCTTCTATCATAAAATAAATTAGGTACAATTCTTAAATTTTATAATTCTTTTGCATTTTAGTTGCTAAAATAAATTCGTTTTGAGTTTCGTTAGAGTCGTTAGATGCATAACTAAATTCAAATAAATAGTATTTTCGTTTTCGTTCTCGCTTTTCGTATTTGGTTTCAAGGTACAAAAAATTATACAGTTGTACATGGTAATAACAAAATACAGTTAATATTCGGAGCCTACAAATAGAAAAGGCTTCCGCAATATGTCATTAACTTTCTTTTAATAAGCTCTCATGCAGAATCTTCGATGACTTTCGTCGCACCAGAAGCTGTCGACTGATTGTCTTTCGAAGGCTCGTTGATGCACATCCAGGGCAGCGATTGCTTTAAACACTGAAATTAACCAGTGAAATAGTTTCACTAAATTCAAAATCAATTTAACAGTAGAAAATATTCTATCAAATAAAAATCATACTAACAGAATTAAATTGTCTCATATTCACTGTTAACGCTAAACACAAAGTGCTATCTTCAACAACAAAATATCGCAATAATTAGGTTTAGTCATAAAATCGTGTAAATTTCCTGATCTACACTTTTGAATTACATAATTATTTTAAATCAAATAATTGTACACTCCTCAAAACATAGTTAAAAAAAATACTTTGAACTTTTGAAAAACAGGTAAATAGTAAAATTTTTACTCTATAAAATTACAAAATAATTTGAAACGTTTGCACTTTTTTAAAGCATTTTAATACAAATTTTTGCACTTTTAAAAATGTCACATTTAGCATTTTAGGCGTCCACTAAATTTTGTGTTATTGAACATAGCTCAATTTAATTCTAGTTTAAATTAAATATAGGCCGTTGCCGTTGGATACTTCAATAACTACACATTTAATTTGCAAGCCTATTAATTTCCGAATTTGTTTTCAAAACTATTTTTAAAGCGTTTAAAACATGTTAAAAATCCACAGTAAGAAAGAATATGACTGCAGTTCTATTGTAAGGTATTTTGCAGTGATTGTTACCTGTCGATACTTAGGGTGAGAGATGGCGTAGATAATTGGATTGTAGACGCAAGAAGTTTTTGCAAAGAGAGCTGGGACTGACGTCACGAGGGGAGTGAGTCCCTTCTGATCTCCCAAAACTCCTGCCAAACAGACGGCTGCAAAGGGTGTCCACGCAATGACCCACAGCGAAATATTTATCATCGCCACCTTAAAAAAAATATTTATAAGAACAAGAGTTCGCGAAAATGTATTTTAAAATCATATAATTACACCATACTAATAATTCCATGCATAATTAAATTGTAAATAAATAAAAACTGTAAATCTGTTACCTTGGCAATACGAATCTCTGCCGATTGCTTCTGCGCATCCTCGTTTGTCTTCAAAGACGCCACATTCATTTTCTTGGCCTGTTCTCGCATTCCTCTCTCGTGTGCAAACACAGCCTTTTTGACCGAACCACAGACAAAAAATAGAATCAGAAGAAAATACATTACAAATAAAGTTGTGGACATTTTAGGAATTATTTTGAATAAATTCTGATAAATTGCAGGTAAAAGCTTAAATAAAAAAAACTAGATTTGAGTTACTAACTATTACACTGTATCCATACAAAGAAAACATCCTATTTCTGAAAGCATGTGTGTTAATGGAACATGTTTAAATTTTTTGAATTATACAAAAAAAAATTATGTTCTTTTAAAAAGCGTTTTAACACAGAATTTTTCTTTTTTTAAAAAGACGCAATCATAAAAATACTGTAATTACTTTAAAAATTCACTTAAACAAATACTTTTGCACTTTTTAAAAATATGCAAACAGAACATTCTGCACTTTAAAAAAAATGAAAGCACAGCATTTTGTACTTTTCATAATATTGTAATTATTAGTTATTAACCTTTTTTTCATTAAATGTGATTTTTGCAAACAAAAATTTAAATCAGCGAAAATTACAGATATTATTGAATCATGATCTTTTTACAAAATATTTAAATCAGTTTTTAAAATTTGAAGAGTTTTTAAGCAAAATGCGCCTGGTGTTAGAGGATAAAGGACTACACTGAACGCGCTTTGAAAACAAGCTCTTCAGTTTATGAAAAAAAAATTATGACACAATTTTTACTAAATTGTTACTAATTATTAAGAATAGTACCTTGACAATGAAGAAGTAGCAGATAATAATGATTGTGAGTGGGAGGACGAAGGCAGCTGTGAAACAACCGAGAATGTAAGCCACATTCGTAGGACTCTGATCCATGTAACCGTATGAACATCTGTTATTTTGAAAAAATAAACATATAAAAACCAGACCGATTTTTAAACATTTCAAAACACTTTAATTTTGCCGCTTCTTTTACTGTCTATAATTACTTACGAAGCAAGAATCCCGTCCAGTGCATAGCTCCCATAGCCGACGAGAGGACCAATCGCCCAAAAGCTCGCATAAATCCACACGAAAACCAGGATAAGAAGTACGCGGGAGAAAGTTAGCGGCTTCGCAGCAAAACCGCGAACAATCACATTGAAACGATCGTAGGCGATAAAGACGAGTGTTGCAATTTGGCCGTAGCCAAAAAGTGAGCCGCAGAAGGCGTGGATCTGACAGGCATAAGGCCCGAACTGCCAAATCCCACCCATGAGGAAGTTGACGATGCACTCAGGGATGAGCGTGCCCATGATCATGAGGTCGCAGAAGGCCAAGTTCATCACGAGCATATTCGACGGGGTCCGAAGGGCGGCGTATTTCAAAAAGATGTACAGGACGATCAGGTTCCCAAAAATGGACAGTGCACCTGAAATATTCATTTTTTGAAAAAAAATACTGTCTGGCTGGAGAAAAATATTATTGGAGGGTTGGTCCATACAAAATTTTAAGTGCAGAATAAAAAATGTTACTTACCCCCGACGATGTAGACGAGTGCGAATAGATAGTAGTACAGTGGGCTTTCAGGTGGGTAGTCGTGCCAAATTGGATTGAGAAAAGCGAGAACTGAAGGAGGGACGTATTCTTTGAGGGTCATTCCTTCCGTGATGGTCATTGGGTTGTAGAGCGCTTCCGCTTTTCCCATAATTTCCTGCATTTTTAAATTCTGCTTCAAATTTCTGGAATTTCTCCGGATTCCAAAATTTTGGCGTTGAAAAAATGGCCGCTCAAGAATAGCCTCCAAATTTGAAACTAAAAGTTGTCGAAGAATGTCCAGCAGCTACAAGATTAAACTGATGAGGTTAGAAACTGACTGGACAAGAAAGACAATATACGGGAGCTAGAGAAACCTGGGTGACAATATACTACAGAAAATACAATGACTCCGATGAAACAGAAACAACCCGTGTCTTTTATAGCTTTCTGTGCGGCACCGTTTTTCTTTTGACTTTTGGGCTACTTACCTTTGAAATGTATGACACTAATTACTACTGAGGTGTGAATGAATTAAACTAAAAATTATTACACGCTATACGTGAATTAAAACGGGGTTGTTACTTACACAAGGACGAGGAAGCCAATTCAGTGTAAGTGAAATATCTTAAATGCAGAAGCTATCAAAAGTCAAAATGATATTACTGAATTAAATACCATTGATACATAATTTACTCATGGCTCACTATTAAAATGATCATATCGTTAGACACAACTATATCAACTGTGCACTTAAAAGTGAGTCATTTCAACTTCAACCATATCAGTTCATTTAGAATTCTAATCACATTATGAAGGTCTGCATCTATTATAATAGTGGCAATATGAAACCGTACAAATTTCAGGTTTGAATAAACCAGCAAATCGTAATTTACCCGCAATGGCAATCACCTTACTCTAGAAATAGAGGGAACTTATCGTAACTTATCCTTTAAAAAAAAACTATAGACAATTTTTCACACTTGTAAATTATTGAGTATAGTGTCGGCGTGAAGCTTTTCACATTTCTACTGTTATATCAACACAGCGCTAGTGCCAGTGAATAATTACTCAAAATAACCCATAAATTAATATATGTTCATCTAGAAATAAAATCCAGAATTTAAAAATTTATTTTTAATACATTAATTAACTTGAAAACCTTAAACATGCAAGTACAGTTTATTATTTCTAGTTATCTGTTTTTTAATGTATGGGCAGCACATTCTGCACATTTCAAAAAGTGCTTACTAAAATATTTTGCACATTTTAAAAAGTTGTGACTTAAATATTTTACACGTTTTGAAAATTAAAAAATAGAATAATTTGCTCTTTCTGACAAGACGAAAATATTAATCAATTTAAAATTTTTGAAACATAAATAATTACATTTAATTATGCATTTTTACATTTCATTACATTTATTTTTATGAATTTTATTTCACACTTGAATTGCACGGATATTGGACATAAGTCGTTTTAATTCTTGACTCAAATGGCTCCAACCTCAATGAACCATAATTAATAGCATAACTGTCGCATTCAATTTGCTTTTGGTGAATAATTACACGATTCAAGTAAATGTAATTTATACATTGGGAATTTAATGTCAATTAGCGCCAGGGATTCAGAATGTGTAATTATAAACTTACTACACCCCGCATTGTTCCTGTTACTTACATTTGCTCCTACTTAATTGAAGATTATCATTACAAAAATCATCTTGTATTTTTTTCTATGTAATTACTGTTGTAAAAGAAACTTTAAATGTATTATAGGTACATTTTTTTTTAATTCAAAAATCGCTTTAGACTTAAACAATTATTTTTTAGAGTAAAATGCTCTTTAAATGTTTCTGTAAATAACAATATTGTTGAATAAACTTGATATTTGAAAAGTTATACCAATTTGCTTCCAGTGTGAAGGGTAAAAGGCAGTAAAAATAGGCAAAACTTATTGGCAGCGGTGGGATTCGAACCCACGCATCCGAAGATACTGGTGCCTTAAACCAGCGCCTTAGACCGCTCGGCCACGCTACCTCTTGACGAGACGAGACCTACAAAATATTTTTCTTTCCAACTTCCTCCAGCGCCAACAGCAGCAGCCGCATAGCAATAATTACATTCAGTAGTGCTTTACTTTTAATCTAATTAATTAATTTAATCAGTAGTTTGCTTGCGCCAAATAGACTAGGTACACAATGCAATGTGTAGCTTCCACTTTTCGACTTATAAGATTGTATAAGAAAATACAAGTAAATAATTTATGAATATTTTAGACTTGTATGAATTAATGAAGTTTCATACGTTATGTCACTTTTATACATTTAATTATATTTATTGATATTCATATTTTGTCGCATTACCATTTAAATTTTGATAAAAGTAAATCAATCGAGTGTTATAATTTTAAGCGTATACACAGCATATCGTCTGTGAAGAACCAAAATGACCCATATCCAATTTAAGCTAACACCAAAATGAGCTATGGGATAAAAACAAAACTGGAAACATGCGTTAAATGTTAATTAGGAGTTTCTGAAAAGTGCAAACTGTTCTAATTACACGTTTTTGAACAGTGCAAAATATACTATTTACATGTTTTTTAAAAATGCAAAATATTCGATTTACATGTTTTTTAAAAGTGCAAAATATTCGATTTACATGTTTTTTAAAAGTGCAAAATATTCTATTTACATGTTTTTTAAAAGTGCAAAATATATTATTTACATATTTTTGAAAAGTGCAAAATATTCTATTTACATGTTTTTGAAAAGTGCAAAATATTCTATTTACATGTTTTTGAAAAGTGCAAAATATTCTATTTACATGTTTTTGAAAAGTGCAAAATATTCGATTTACATGTTTTTGAAAAGTGCAAAATATTCTATTTACATGTTTTTGAAAAGTGCAAAATATTCTATTTACATGTTTTTGAAAAGTGCAAAATATTCGATTTACATGTTTTTAAAAAGTGCAAAATATACTATTTACATGTTTTTGAAGAGTGCAAAATATAGTTACTATTTGCATGTTTCTGAAAAGTACAGAATGTTCTATTTACATGTTTTTGAAAAGTGAAAAATATTCAATTTGAATGCTTTCAAGTCATGTTTCAATATTTTTGTAGATAGTTGATTTTGTTTTTAGCTACAAATGGATATTGGTCACTTTGGTTCTTCACAGACGATATTGTAGTGTTTGCAGGGTTTCAGTTTCCTCACCATTTAATACACATGATATAAACCCAAGGAAAAAATTAAAAAAGTACGGTAATTATACATCACACAAATGAATTAGCATGCAAATCGTAACCTATCCCTATCAACTTGTACCCCCCCCCCTTCCCCCAATTCGTTCCAAAGTATTTTCTACTCTGCTTACTTGTTTAGTGTATAGTTATGCAAATGATACCACGCTGTAATACTAATTGATATATCGTCCGTGAAGAACCAAAATGACCTATATCCATGTTTCGCTTACAACAATATCTACCATCTACAAACATTTTGAAATATGTCTTACAAGCATTTAAATAGAGAATATTGCACTTTTGAAAAACATGTGAATAAAACATTTTGGAATTTCAAAAAACATGCACGTAGAACATTTTCCACTTTTCAAAAACATGGAAATATAACATTTTACACTTTTCAAAAACATGTACATAGAACATTTTACACTTTTCAAAAACATGTAAATAGAACATTTTACACTTTTCAAAAACATGTACATAGAACATTTTGCAATTTTCAAAAATTCCTAATTAATAATTATTTTACGGATGTTTCTCATTTTTTTTATGACATACCTTATTTTACTGTTACCATAAATTGTATAATTATAGGTCATTTTGGCTCTTTCTACACGATACTATTCGCTATGATTGCTTTAAAATGTTAACTGAGAGATAAAATTTGGTCAAATCGGTGGGGTTCGATTTATATTAGGGGCGAATCTGCAGGGGTACCAGTTGTAGCCATGTCGAATCGGAGGGCAACAAGTTATATAATAATTGAGTTGCCAGGGTTTTAAAAAATTATTTTTCAATTAAATTAGTTTATTGTTAGTATCTTTATTACAGTGTATTATCTAATATATCTCGAATTAAACTATTTTTTTTCAATTGCACTTTTAACAGTTCAATAAACTAATAGGAATGTCTCCCATATACAATTTATCAATTACTCACAAAGCAACGTCCTCAACTGTAATTATCTGTTTTCAAAACTGCGAGTAATGAACAAGCGAAACACTTGCATATTTTTAACAACCAACAAGACAATAACATTAATACAAAGCAAAATAAAGCGCATTCACACTCACAAATTTACAGTACTGTCTAAACGTTATTCGTTGAATGTATTTTAGTTTAAAAAGTGCCTATAGAATGGACTAGATATTCCCGTTTTAAATAGTAGTGGGGCAACCGTGGACTTGAGAATATTCAAATTCCATTAAGATGTAAAATTAATCTGATGGAATTCTATATGTTATAATTCAGCTGGCGTTGGCCGCTGGCCTGGCATTGAAAGTTGAGAGTAGGGGAACGGAGGACGAGGAATGGTTGAGATGGGCGGGAGCGGGGTTTTGTGCTGACAGTGACAGAGTCTCGTTGGAAGGAAATATTACAATTATGTGACTCCCAGCATCCTTCGCCTTTTATCTTTATCACGGCTGACAATGGAAGTGCGAAGGAAATGAGCCGCATCCTTTTTTTTTCATCGCATCGTCCAAACATTCTTTCGCAGTGTACCTCTCCCGATCCGATGCGGAAAATTTCAGTTATATAGCCTCGTGCATTGGCAATGAATTTAAATGTGAGGCTCTTATCACAACCACATACATAATTTGTCTGCCCATGGACTGTGTCGGTGTTGGTGGAGGGTTGGCGTTGGCGGTCGCTTTCGACGGTGTTCGGAGGCTGACAGTTCCTTTATATCATCCAGAGTCAGAGAATGCAATGGCAAGTCCATTAACCATCACCTATATATTTCTTTATTATCAACAGAATAGCACGTAAGGCTTATTTCATTACTGAGGGCGCAACACAAGCTTTTTGCCAGCTTTCAGATGTGGAATGGTAGTAGTCAAGGGATTTTTCTTGCCGATTTGATGAGTGTGAGTAAACTTGCCGTTTTGTAGGTGCAAAATGTTTTATGACTAGAGCTGGACATGGGAATTGTTTTTAGGCAGCAATTTGTTGCCATACAAAACCAATAATTATTTTGGTGTTATTTATTGTTTTCTTTGGTAAAGCAAAATGTTTTGTTTAGTAATTACATGTTAAGATAATTAAAAGAGCGGAATGCTTTATTTCCGTGTTATAGAAAATTGCAAAATGTTCTATTTACAAGTTTTTGAAAAGTGCAAAATGGTCTATTTACATGTTTTGAGAAAAGTGGAAAATGTTTTATCTCCATTTTATAGAAGAATGCGAAAATTTCTATTTTAAATGTTTTTTAAAAGTGCAAAATTTTCTATTTACATGTTTTTTTTTAAGTTTAAAATGTTGCATTTACAAATTTTAAAAGACGTCGTAGATATTTCATGTCAATGTATTTATACCGTACAAAACAAAATAATTTTGTATGTTTTTAAAAAGTCAACCTACTCCGTTATGCATATTTTTTAAAACTGCAAAATAATCGATCCACGCGGTTTTTGAAAATTCAAGCAGTGGGGACTGCCTACGCTAGTCCTATTTATCACTGTTTTGCACTTTTTTGCTGCTTAAGCAAAGGTGCTCATAAAACAAAGTATTCTACTAAAATTTAAATCCTTCAAATCACTGTTAATACGCATAAGGTGCGGGGTAACTAGGAATTATGTACATAATTGTTAGGTGCGGGGTAGTTTAAAATTAGGTGCGGGGTAGTTTTTTGTGAATCTGGGAATACTTTGGAAATAACAAATCGCAGTGCATGTCTACGGTTTTATACTGACATAACCGCGTTGTAAGTACACTTCATAAATGTAACAAACCAAATGGTTTATTTTGATTCTTCAAAGGCAATAAAAATATTTTCATGTTTTTGCTTACGTGGACGTACATAATATTGGGGCAAGTCTAATTATTTCATTTGAAATCATAACCAAGAGTCTAATACTTTATTGCTTATAGTTCCATATGGCGTATGTACATACCATACAATTCATAGCAGTGTATAGCTCCTACTGCAAAGTTTGTTTTGTCTCAGAGAAGAGAGAGACGTAGAAATTTTTTTGTGAAATTTATGCTTTCTCAATTGCCAACACGAAATTTATAGTGCTCATTATTATACACTAATATTATTAGCCCAGAAAATGCAATTTATATGCCGGTAATCCAGTCCATATATAATCCGCATATAGCTGCCTACACTGCATTATTAGCATACGCATGGAACATGGAATAAATTCGCACCCGAATCCAAATATACACTTGTAGTTATTCGTATTTGTCCTCAGATGATCAATTCGGACTTATGATAAAAAAATTCGCAACTAAATAATTTACTACCTACGTCATATGGACGTCATGTGACTGGGTTATTAATTATATTTGCATGACACGAATTATTGCCATTAGTCAGTTTAGCACAGACACGCAACCGGATTTACACCTAATTCCACTACTGCAGTTGACAGTGTAATTATTATTATTAGCAGTAGGATCGGAGAGTGTGTAGGTTGCAGGTACCGGTTGGGGGTTATGTTGTAATTTGCTCGACTTTGATTTGAAGGACTGATTCATACACTCAAATATGTCGCTAATGAATATTACTATGACTGACGGAGGTCTATGTGTAAAGTCCAAACTATTTAAAAAAGAACAAAGTATGCATCATTTGTCCTGAGGTAATTAATAGCACAGTCATAATTGAAATATTTCAGCCAGAAATTATTGTAATAAATAAATTTAAAATATCAAATGCAAAAGGCAGTATCTCGTTTAAATTCTAATCTGGCTCTATCACTCAATACATTAAGTAACCTAGCGACATTTTTATTAATTTCACTGTGAATAAATGTGCATTTAAAATGAAATGTGTATTTCTTACGGAAGTTTGATTTTTTGTTGGAAATAAATAACGTAAACAATTTATACTGCAAACAATGTTAATAATCTACTTAAGAAAAATTTATTTAAAATCCTTGATATTATAAAGTTTAATGTTTTCGAAAATTTTCAAAATCCTGAATCTATCAAAAGCCGTTTCTGAATGTTGCAAAAATGTGTGCAGAAGCATTTTCAGAAGTTACAGTGTGTTATATTTAAGTTTTTTTAAAGTTCCAAAATGTTGTATTTAGGAATTTTTAAACGTTGCGAAATCTTGTATTTGGGCGTTTTTAGAAGTTGCAA